>CM032456.1:116334948-116447448 GCA_019049505.1 Pachyrhynchus sulphureomaculatus | reverse complement strand
ATAGAAAGGTGAAATTTGGTAATAATATAGGAATTGATGGCCTCATCAGAGCCATGTAGTTTTGAGAATTAAATTTTGACTTAAGGGGTTAGTTTTGGGGGATGAAGTCGGAAGTGAAAAAAAAATTTTTTATTAGGTCATCGAGTGTGGTGTCAAATGAAAGCTTGTGAAAACACGAGTAAAAAATATATATATATATAATATTATACTTGCGCGCACTTTTCTTTGTATTATTTTTAAAAATTCGCGAAAAATCGCTGTCCCGGGCCTTATCTCGAAAAGTACTTATCAAAAAATTTCGAAAAAATTCTGGAATATTTTCCACGGGGTATAGATTGAACGAAAATTATCACGAGTGCATTACCTTTAATAATTTATATGGTATATAAAAAAACAAAAATTTCAAGGTCATCAGATTTCAGTAAAGATTGGAAACAAACTTTGTTGAAAACTCATTTGGGGTGTGTTTTGTGAAGTCACTGATCATTTTATACCACCGTAACATAAATTTTGACTTAAGGGGTTTGTTATGAGGGGTGAAATCGAAAGTGAAAAATTTTTTTTTTACTGGGTCATCGAGAGTGGTGTCAAATGAAAGCTTGTGAAAACACGAGTAAAAAAAATATATATATAATGTAATCCTTGCGCACACTTTTCTTCGTATTACTTTTAAAAAATCGCTGTCCCCTACCTCATCTCGAAAAGTACTGATCAAAAAATTTTGAAAAAATTCTGGAATATTCTCCACGGGGTATAGATTGAACGAAAATTATCACGAGTGCATTACCTTTAATAATTTATTTGGTATTTAAAAAAAAAAAAAAATTTCAAGGTCACCACTTTTTAGTAAAGATTGGAAACAAACTTTGTTGAAAACTCATTTGGGGTGTGTTTTGTGAAGTCACTGATCATTTTATACCACCCTAATAAAAATTTTTATTTTAAAGACAATCAACGTACGGAACACTAATTGTGCAAGTTCAACTTGCACTTGACCGGTTTTTATTTTTTTTAAAATACTTGTAAAGAAGGCTGAAATAGGGAGTAACTGCCGCTTTGACGAATTTTTTTGTTTGCGTGTAGTATATCTTCTATAATTTGATATAGGCTGAAACTCTAACACTAGTAAATACCGTTCTCTTCAATCCCTTCTGTCACATATTTTTTAAGCATATTTTAATAATAGTAATATCTATATATATGCTTTTCAGATCGCCGAATTTAAATCTGATATCAAATTGAGGATTTTGAGAGTAGCTGTCAAATTACCATCAACTATTGAAAACTTGAAATAATCTTGGATTTGAATTTGACATCATATTGAAGAATTTGACAGCTGGCAGCTGTCAAATCACCGTTAACTATTGAAAAACTTGAAATAATCTTATAAGTTTACGTTTTTGAGCTTGCTGAATTCAAATCTGATGCTAGATTGACAATTTTGACAGCTGGTAGCTATTGAAAAACTAGAAATAATCTTACATCTTTATGTTTTTGAGGTCGCTGAACAGATTGACGATTTTGAAAGTTGGCAGCTATCCAATAGTTGTAGAATCACCACTCACTGTTGTAAAACTTGAAATAATCTTATCACTTTATATTTTTGAAACTTGCAATTTGATACCTCATAAATTGACTCTCAAAGCGATTTTTGATCGTTTTGTCACACTGTGCGGCGGCATACAATCAAGAAACAGAAAGAAACGACTCGCGCGGGCATAGGAAAACATAGATCGAGATAGGAGCAATGTAATTTATTCCGATGGCGCTTAATATTGGGATAATATTATCACCCCACATGCCTAGTTAATTTCCACTAACGGATTGGTTCAGCGCACTGTGAAACACTCTGTGAAGATCCATGTTTGGAGATGTTTTTAGGAAAAAGGTTTTGAAAGACCCTTCATCTTAACCTACAATTTGAAAGCTGAAAACATCCTTACAAGAAGGCATTAGTATCGACTGCCAAACGGTGGTTTGTCGATAAAAATGAAGAGTGGATTCTTCAAGAGAATAACGACCCCATACGTCGGAGTAAAACGTCTAGCCAGTGGAATCCCGTAATTTGAAAATCCCATTAGCCCGATGCAAACTCAATCGAGAACGTGTGGTCATACATCAAGTAGAAGCTTCGTAGTAAAAAGGTGTACACAGTAAAGCGGCTGTCACGGCAAATTCGGGCAATTTAGAAATCTTTGTCTCAAGAATACGCGGAAAATTTCGTACAAATTATGCTTTGAAGATGCCATGCTATCATCGACGCGACGAACTACTGAATCACTACCATTTTAATGACAATCCTTTACTGTCGAATCATGTAAAAAACTAAAATAAATACATTTTTAATGAACAATGCTAGACACTTTCTTACTTGAACCCCTGGAATTGTCGTTCATTTATTACGATAAGTTGTAGCTATTCTCAAAGAAGTGGACAAATGGGCGCCGTTAATTTGTTAATTGATTTATTCATAAAAGAGAGCGCTGATTAAGAACATTGTAATCCTAGTCCTTCCCAAGGGTTTCGGATGTAAAAACCGAGTACCTGGCCAAAGCGGCAGCACAAAATAAACGGTCAGGATTTGAAACAGTCAGCCGTCAATCAGACGTCGTCCCGGTAAGTTGAGTTTAGAAACAAACGCAATACAATTAATCTTTTCTGTTTATTTTAGGTTAGTTTAGGTTCATTTTACTTTCGTCGTCGAACTGGGGAACCGAGTTAAAACCTTTGAAAAGTATGATGAATATTATGCTTAAATTCATAACCAACAACAAAGTTTTCCCAGAGAGAAATGTGTGTATGTGAGTGTAGTTCAATATAATGACGTGGTTAGTACTATACTTGGCTGTCAAATTAAATGCAACTGTCAGACACGTAATAGGACGAGCTGTACAAAATCGAGATGCTATTAACGCCAGTTGAAAAATAGTGGATAATGTAAAAGAATCTATTTAATTACAATAATTTATTTGCTGTTTAATTCAAATTATTTTTGTTGTGTCTTAAAAATAATGTTACAACTGCGTCCGATTTATCATTTGGAAAAAATTTCGGGCCCCTGAGTTCTTTCTTCAGAAGTATGAACAAATAGAAATCGTAGGTCCTAAATGAAGGCTATAGGGCAGCTGTTGTAACTCGGTGAATCCACAGACCTCGGTATTAGTTGGAACTGGTTAGAATAGCACTTAGAAGCATTCAATTTCGTGCCATTTTTTTTACACCAAACTGCAAGGTGATCCAAGTCGAACTGAAGTTTGCAGCAATTGTCGAAAGGGGCGCTTCCATATACAAACCCACTATACTCAAAACGATGACTTAAATCATTAATGAATAAATTAAAGAGAAGAGGACCCAGATGCGAACCCTAGGAAACACCAGAAGGTATGTAAGCTGTTAGAAAAACAATTGCCTATCAAGCGTTTTTCCAACATCTTTGTTTTTATTGTTCCAACAGTTTAGGCAATGTTTTAATACAAATAATATGTATTTGTAATTTAGTATTCGTCACATTTAATCGAGATAATACGAACAAAATCCAAATCAAGCATGAGAAATAATACTTTATTCATTTTTAGGTAAAGTCCCTTAACGTACATACAACATTCATTGTTAAATGTACTACGTGATAACCTGACACGATTAAAAATGCAATTTTAGTTAAAATCCTTTCTACGAGAATAATTTAAGAGTCCTATAATAAAAAGCAAACATTTAACGAGATTTCGACGTGAAATTTTTTAACGCTTGAAATTTCATAATATATACGTGGAGATTGTTTAACTTTAAGTTATTCACCTCGAATTTCCAAAACTACGATTTTTTTATGGATTTTTCTTCTCTAAGAATTATTCAAAAAAATTTTTTAAGAAAATTCTATTTCATCACAAAGTTATAGCATTAAATGTGACCTGGCGTCGGATAAGGACCGCTACCTGTCTTCGGGCATGGTCTGCAATATTACTGAGTCAATTTTTAATACTTCCTAACTTTTTTTTTAATTTTAAAAATTACTTTTTCTCCAAAATGTCGAGAGGTTTTTTTAATTTTTCTAATAGACAATTTTTTATAAACAAATAAACATACATTTTGGTTGAAAATTGCATACTTAAGCTACTTCACTCGTAAATCCACCTTTCTTAAGAATTTAATGAAATTGAAATATGATGTTAATATAAATGTTTTCCATTTAATTAAAGAAAATATATAAAACATTTTATCGATTATGAAGCGAGGAATTCATAATTAAACTGCACATAATTAACATGCAATAGGCCAATGAAGTATAAAAAAAGGCATAGTTTCGTGCATATCTTAAGAACTAGTCTTACAAATTTTTTAAAAAACTAATATTTAGTAAAAAAATATTTTTTTTTATAGATTTGTTAACAAGATATAACTATTTAAAGTTGATATTTTTTAAAAAAAATAACCGCGTAGTGAGAGACAGATATCGCAATTTGACAACGCTGTATGTCGTCATACCTTACGCGCCAACATTCAAACAGCATTTAAAATGGTTAACTTTTAAACAGAAATTCCTTTGTAGGTTAAATAATTTATTGAATAAACACAATATAGTTATCAGCTTTATCTTTAATAATCAAAAAAAAATAAATTAAATGAATTAATTAAAAATTTGAATTTGTATCTTGATATTTATTATTTTTTCTTTAGTATTTAAAAGATTTATATTTAAACAAAAATATGTTTGTAGGTTCAATAATTATTTATATTTTAAATTAATATTATGTTTATTTATCAACATAACAATATTAAATACATATTTAAAAAAACGGTTTTATAAATTTTCTCGGTAAAACTAAATAAATAATTAATGATACTAATGATAAATAAATAAAGAACTATAAACTATGGTATTTGTAACGTAAATTAATACTGGCGTTTCTTTGGTTACACGTAGTTTCCCATTGTCTTGTCGACTAGATAATAATTGCACTATTCCTGTAGAACCCCAATTTATCATAAGAACTTTTTAGATCCTCCAAAAGATGCAATTTAATTTAAGATCTGAAATAACACTTTTTAAAAGCATTAAAGATGCAATATTAGTTTTTTTCATGACTCACTCTTTATACGACACGTAATTTGTAATTACGACCTAAACGTTTCTCATGAGTTATCTTTTCTAGAGACAGGACTTCTTTACACAGACAACACTTTAAATTTTTTCCTAATTCATCTAACTCAATCCATCGACTACTACACAGGTTAGGCTCTTCCGTTTTTAATTTTTTCGCGTCACTCATTCCCGAAATACTTTTTTTGCTTTTATTGGTGAGCTTTTCCTTTGCAAATTTGCTTTTATGTCGCAACTATTTATAATCAAAAGGCATTTTTTATTTAATTATATTTTTTTAGTGTTCCGTACGGAAAACTTATAAGATGACTTCGGTGTCTGTCTGTCTGTCACACCCATTTTCCCGAAACTATTTGTCATAGAAAGTTGAAATTTGGTAATAATATAGGAATTGATGGCCTCATTAAAGCCGTGTAGTTTTGAAAGTCAAATTTGGACTTAAGGGGTTAAATTTGGGGGGTGAAATCGGAAGTGAAAAAAAAAATTTTTTAGTAGGTCATCGAGTGTGGTGTCAAATGAAAGCTTGTGAAAACAGAGTAAAATATATATATATATATATATATATATATATATATATATATATATATATATATATATATATATATATATATATATATATATGTAATACTTGCGCACACTTTTCTTTGTATTATTTTTAAAAATCGCTGTCCCCCCACCTTATCTCGAGAAGTACTGTTCAAAAAATTTTGAAAACATTCTGGAATATTCTCCAGGGGTGTAGATTGAACGAAAATTATCACGAGTGCATTACCTTTAATAATTTATCTGGTATATAAAAAAAAACAAAAATTTCAAGGTCATCAATTTTCAGTAAAGATTGGAAACAAACTTTGTTGAAAACTCATTTGGGGTGTGTTTTGTGAAGTCACTGATCATTTTATACCACCGTAACAACATTTTTTATTTTAAAAGCAGTACGGAACACCATGGTACATGTTCAACTTGCACTTGACCGCTTTTTTTTAATTTTAAAACAGAAGAAATATGGTCTAAAGAGTAAACATACACAAAGTATAATAAATATAACCTATAAAAACGTTACTTCTATAGAGCATTCGGTATACGCATTGGCAGCGTTGCCAATTTTATTTTCATTAAAAGTGTGATTGTATTAGTGTGTGTCTGCATACGAAAGTTTCCATCTATCGAATACAGCCTCCGACAAAAATAAAATACTCTGCCATTGAGTATTTTAAACTTGTTGTATTTACTGTCGGACTATGCTTTTGGCTCCGATTGTCACGAGTAAACTACCTTAAGTTTGAAACCGTAAAGTTTTTATATTTGAAAAAAAACTCTGACAATTTTTAACCACTACATTATTTTACAAGATTTTTTGCAGATTGGATTATTTTTTTTGTGAAGTTATCCTGCAGACAGGGGGGTGCCATAGTTTTCATCAGTGGTACATTTAACCCGATAAAAAATAAGGTTAACATTTAAAACATATTTAAAAAAAAATTTCTTATAATTTAAAGTACAATAAAAACATATAATCGCCATTTTTTTATATTATTCACTTGATAACCTTTAAAATATATTTTTTTAAAAATATACGTACTTTTTGCAGCGCCCAGGTGTATATAACCCCTTAACAATAAAATACCTGCGATAATATAGTTTAAGGGATAGTTACAGTTTTTTATGAGTCTCCTTTTACACCGTTAAGAATCCATTACCAATTTTAAAAAAGCTTAACATAACGCGCCTCACAGCCTAAGCCTCTAATTTAGAAAGCAGTACGTTACAATTTTACTGCGACGATTGCTGTACAGAAATCGTCCTAGTAAAACAGCTGCACGAGCAGTCACGTTCCCAAATAAAGTTGGGAAACATTCTCTCCGAAAATTTTTCTGTAACAAAAGTGAGGGTTGCTCTCTGTCTCCTACATTATTCAAAATTTATCTGAATGAGGCTTTAGAGGGATGGCGATGAGCATATGAACGAATAGGACCGACGAAACAACAGGACAAGGAAAATTTTGAATTTAAGAAAACCAAATATTTGTGTATAGGTGGAAAACAGGAAAGCCTTACCCTAAATTCCGATGAGGTCTGTGGTCGAAGAACATAACATCACAGAAAAAGCATCTCATTTATAATACAATATTTAAGATTATCGTGTTAGATGGTTGTGAAACTTGGCAATTGAAATGATTGGAACAGAAACTAATGGCACTCGAGATGGAATCCTGGTGAAGATCGGCTGGAGTATCAAGAATGAATAGAGATAGAAATGAAAGAATATAGAATGTAATGAAAGTAAAAAACTCAATTATTGAGGAAATTCAACAATGGCAACTTATATGGTACGGACATGTGGAGAAACTGGAAGTACACCCAATACCAAAAATATGTTAAGTGGGTACCAAGCGAAAGGAGGCGAAGAGGGAGTCCAAGAGCGACATGGTTTGGAGGTGTTCAGCGGGCAATATCAGAGAGAAATCTAAGACTCGGAGTTTAGGAAGATCGACAAGGATGGAAACTGGGAACCAAAACACGAAGAACGCTATAAGAGGCCGTATTGATGATGAGTACGTTATAGTTTACATAGTCCAATGCCCCCTGCTGAGGTCAATAATGCACATAAAATAAGCAAACTTTTTATTACTTAACTTTTCAATATTTTTTTTTACATACCTTGTACCCATCAACAAAATATATAAAGTTAATTTATGTATTTTTAGTATATATATTACTTTCTTGAGCACAAAAGTTATTTAGCAACGTCATGATAATATTACCTCAATTCTTTATTCAAAGAAACGCGGCTTGAGGAAAAAAGAAACTTTTTGATTAAATGAGATGCGTGAGTCGTTGAAAAAAAGTAATACCCAAGATTATTAAAAAACTTTTTTCCACTAAACTGCTTTTTCTTTAAATATACAGACTCGGTAAGAATTTTAAATATAATATAATATGCGTTTATTTATAAGGCAAAATTATATTTAACTTATCTTTTACTATTTTTTTCTTTTTGTGGAAATTCCCTTTTACTATGAGTAATGATAATAATTAGTTAGCTCCGGTTATTTTCCTCTGCCAAAAAAATGTGGTTGCTGTGGATAGTAGTCTAATATTTAGTAGACGAAGTTTGGTGCTCCAAATTTTATTATGCTATTTATAGTGAGTTTTTGAAGAATATGTGACTCTTTTTGAAAGGATTGTCCGCAAAAAAAATTTATGACAGAACATTGAAGAAAAAATGTCCTTCCGATGTCAGTATTATAAATGGGGTGGCTGATTTCCAGAGAGGAGGAACCGATATCAGTGATGAACTGGAAGATCCGTTCCTGTGTCCACCCGAGAGAATATTAAGGCTGGGCGTGAAGTAATTTTGGCACTGTTGACTGGTAGTCTTCTCCATAATACTACATTTAGTGTTACATCAATTCCCTCTAATTTAAAGACTATAAAATTTTCATAAATTCGCTAGTTTAAGAAATTTTAAAACCCACTAATAGTGCAGTAAAAAAGCATTTGTAATTGCACAATTTAGAAACAGCAATATTATGATTTTATTCTCTCTCGGATATCACCAGTAGTATTGTTCTGAGTTTCGGAGCTCGAAAAACTTGTGCTTTTTTGTTTATAAACAATTGAAATTTGCGTTTTTTGAGCTTGAAATGCGAATATCTCCGGATATATATGTCGGATCGAAACAAAAAACTAAACCAAACTCTTCGTAATGGAATTTCCAACAAATCCTCATCAGTTTTCAGTCGTTCAACTGTGTATATAACCAACAATACAATAAAAAAAACAGACCGAAAATTGTTTTTTTTTTTCAGGCCGACTAAGTGAACCGATCAACTTGAAACTTTCAGAAAATATTCCTTTTGTTATAGCAAAAACACACTGAAATTTTGGTTCGAAAATATTGAATCCAGTGGGCACAATTGAATTTGTTACTTAAAATTTGAATTGCCCGCTATTTTATGCCATTTAGTCCAAAATGGATCTTTTTTTTTTCAGAATTTAGGTCTCGACGTCAACTTTCTAATGCCATTAAAAACTTTTTTTATGGAGTCATTTTAACCGTTTTTTTACATTTGTTTATTAATTAAATAAAAACAAATACGTTTTTTCGGCCATTTTGAAAAAAAAAATTAAATATTTTTATAATATCTGGTAGAGAATAACGAATGTCAATTGTTGTTATTTTTTTGCCTGTTTTTTCGATTTTGTAGATTATGTACTCATTTGAGCGATTCAAAGCCAACGAGGATTTGTTGAAAACTTCATTACGAAGAGTTTAGGTTTTTTCTTGTCACGATCCGACCGATATAACCGGAGTTATTTACATTTTAAGCACAAAAAATGCGTTTTGAAAACTTTAATTGTTTATAAACAAAAGAGCACAAGTTTCTCGGGGTCCAAAACCCAGAACAATACTCCTAGTGATACGCAGGAGAGGATAAAATCATAATATTGCTGTATCTAAACTATGCCTATCTCATCATTATTTTGACCATTTTTTACTGCACTATAATAATTTAGTCATATTTCTTCAATGATTTGCCCTTGAAACACCTGGCTGAAATTCATATTATGGAAACTCATTAATTTTAACTCATTTCAACAAGTAATTCTAAATATAAAATGACAATAACAAATAATGACGCTAAACTGGGGTGCCAAATTATTTCCTTAAAAGTCCTTTTAAGGAAAGAATAAAACAAAGTAGCGGGAAAAAACTTATCAACGGATGAATCTTTTTTGCGTTTTCAGGATACTAATTAATTAGAGGATTATTATGAATTATTTTTTGTGGTTGTATTAATGTATAAAATTATTTTCAAGGGTTTTTTGCTTTTTTTTTCAATTATTTAAATCGTGGCTCCAGGATAACGAGAAATGCTGAAATAACGGGGCGCCAGATCATATAACACTATTATGATAAAGAATACCTACAATAACGACAAAGTAAAAGAGCGAATTTACATCATAAGTTTTTTTTACGGGCATAGCACAAGTGCTGCAGGTAAATTCCTAACACGCTGCAGGAGTGACGAGTATGCGGAAAAAGCGATTCACGTTGGTTTTGAATCGCTCTAAATTGTATTTGGTGGGAAATACAGTCTTGGGCAAATCTTCTATAATAATATATATAAAATGCAACGTCTCTCTCTGTCTGTCTGTCCGTTAGTGCGCTTATCACTGGAGAACCACTTATCCGATTTACGTACTTTTTTTTTAAAAACATACATATGTTCTCTGGCCAGGTTATAGGCTATATTTTATGACGATAGGTAGCATAAGAAATGAACAGTGACGTAAAATAGTGAATGAAGTCGGAAAAAAGTTTGCCACTAGCGCGTTCCCTTGCAATAAACAACCTAAACCATTAAATATGGAACAATATTATGTAGCAGAGAATATCTATAATCTATAATCTATAATATATATAAAATGGAATGTCTCTCTGTCTGTCCATTAGTGCGTTGATCACGCGAGAACCACCTATCCGATTTACGTATCTTTTTTTAAATTCATACATATATTCTTTGGCCAGGTTATATAATAATACTAATAATCTATATATATAATATATATAAAATGCAACGTCTCTCTGTCTGTCTGTCTGTTCATGAGTGCGCTTATCCCTCGAGAACTACTTATCCGATTTACGTGATTTTTTAAATTCATACATATGTTCTCTGACCAGGTTATAAATATATATTTTATTACATCTATAATATATATAAAATGCAACGTATCTTTGTCTGTCTGTCTGTCCGTTAGTGCGCTTATCACTAGAGAACCACTTATCCGATTTACGTGCTTTTTTTTTAAACGTGCTAAACCATTAAATATGGAACAATATCATGTAGCAAAGAATATCTATAATATATATAAAATGCAACGTCTCTCTGTCTGTCTGTCTGTCCGTTAGTGCGTTTATCACTGGAGAACCACTTATCCGATTTACGTGCTTTTTTTTTAAAATACATGTGTTCTCTGGCCAGGGTATAGGATATATTTTATTACGTTAGGTGACATAAGGAATAAGCAGTGACGATAATAGTGAATCAAGTCGGAGAAAAGTTTGCTGCTAGCGCGTTCTCTTGCAATACACTGTCTAAAGCATTAAATATGGAACAATATCATATAGCAAAGAATATAATATACATAAAATGCAACGTCTCTCTGTCTGACTGTCTGTCCGTTAGTGCGCTTATCACTCGCGAACCACTTATCCGATTTACGTGTTTTTTTTATTCATACATTTGTTCTCTGGCCAAGTTATCTATAATCTTCTATCTAGAATATATATAAAATGCAACGTCTCTCTGTCTGTCTGTCTACCTGTCTTTCTGCCTGTCTGTCTGTCTGTCTGTTAGTGCGCTTATCACTTGAGAACCACTTATCCGATTTACGTGTTTTTATAAATATATACATATGTTCCATATAATTCAATATAAGCCTAGATAATGGGAGATAAGATGAGATAATGAGAGATAAGGAGAAATAATGGGAGATAAGCAGAGATAAGCCTAATAATGGGAGATAAGTCCTAAATAATGGGAGATAAGGAGAAATAATGGGAGATAAGCAGAGATAAGCCTAGATAAGTCGAGATAATCCTAGATAATGGGGAGAGATAATGGGGTGAGATAATGGGAGATAAAGAAATAATGGGAAAGCCTAAATAATGGAAATTATGTAGAAATAATGGGAGATAAGGAGAAATATTGGGAGATAAGGGGAAATAATGGGAGATATTTTATTACGTTGGGTAACATAAGGAAAAAGCAGTGACGATAGTACTGAATCAAGTCCACGCGAGCGGAGCCGCGGGCCCGGCTAGTCTGTATATAAAAGACTGCTTGTAAATAATGGAACTGGTAACAATATTCCATTGTTGGTCGAATTTGAACTTGGTATAGAATTAACAGTTGTTGTAGAGTGTAAAGCACTCTATTTCGAAATAATATTCCCGCTCTCAAATATTAACACCTAGTAAATTATGTAACGATGCTAGAGGAATGAAGTGCGCGGACATAAGTATATCGGGTTCAGCAACGTTGACTTTTTTAGAAAAAACTGCAGTCTGAGTTTTTGTCACGTTAAATTCTACGTGGTTACTATCACCCCAAGATAACATTTCTTGCCGGTCTTTGTTAAATTAAACGACTTCCTGCTGCCTGCGGATATTTGCTTTAGTAACCGATGTCCTTCTCTGTTCTATTGTCCTTGACAGGGCGTGGTGAATACTCATGAGTTAGTTCTTCGTATTTGTTCCTTCAACAAGGGGCTGCAGGTGGTCTATCCATCTTGTAGGAGATTTGCCTCTTCATCTTCCGCCGCTGACTTTTCCTTCTACCACCAGTTTCTCATGATGTCTCTTCTTCTGGCGATGTGATCAAAATATGTGAGGTAGGTTTGGCTTACAAGTTTGAGTAACCTAGTTTTCATGTTCATCTCCTCTAATACTGATGCGTTAGTCCAGTGCTCTGTCCAGGAGATCCGAAGAACTCGTCCGTATACCTACATCTCGAAACTTTCGAGTCTTTTTCTGCCAGTTTGCTTTAGTGTCCAGGTTTCAGTTGCATACATTGCAATGAGAAATATCAGGGCATTAACGAGTTGTAGTTTGGTAGTCGCCGCTTATAACATGTTCATGTTAAGACATATTTGCTCTCAAATATTAATGCCAATGCAAATTAAGTGACGCTGCTAGAGGAATGGAGTGCGCGGACGTAACTATGTCGGGCTCAGCATCATTGAGTTTTTTAGAAAAAACTGTCACCTGTGTTTCTGTAACGTTAAATTCTACTTGGTTGCTGTCATCCCAAGATAACATTTTTTGCTGGTCTTTGTTAGGTTGAACGACTTACTGCTGTCTGCGGATATTTGAATAGCCGATGCCCCCTCTCTATTCTATTGGCCTTGGCAGGGCGTGATGACTACTCATGAGCTAGTTCTTTATACTTGATCCTTCCGGATCTCTCAGTATAGGACCATTTGGCCCACCTCATGCAGAGTTTTTCCAACAAGCGGCTGCAGTTGGTCCATCCATCTTGTAGGAGATCTGCCTCTTGATCTTCCACTGCTGAGTTTTCCTTCTACCACCAGTTCTATGGTGTCTCTTCTTCTGGCAATGTGACCAAAATATGTGAGATAGACTTGGTTTACACGTTTGAATAACCTAGATTTCACGTTCATCTTCTCTCACACTGACGTGTTAGTCCGGTGCTTTGTCCAGGAGATCCTGTAGAACAGATCTCGTCCGTATACCCACATCTCGAAACTTTCGAGTCTTTTCTGCCAGTTTGCTTTGGTGTCCAGGTTTCGGCTGCATACATTGCGATGGGAAATATGAGGGCATTAACGAGTTGTAGTTTGGTCGTCGTCGACGAAATGCGAGAAATTTTGTTTTACAGAATGTTTTGTCTTGGTTTGGCAAAAGTTCTTGCTCTACACGAGACTTAAAATTGGACAGAGGAGAGTGTCATAAGTTAATTTAAAAAGTTCAGAGGGTTTTAAATTTAAACCCCTTCAGTGATTATGTCTAGAAATATAACTCTAAAAAGGAGTTTTGAGCATACTGCGCTAGTAGCAGTAATTAAATAAAGCAGTAAGCAAACCTATTACTTTCCGGTTTAAATCTTAAGGTTTATTTGTATTGGAGAAAATTAAACAAGCAAGCTCTTGCCAAGACATAATTGATTTAATAAGAAGTAAAGCTTTACTATTTCTTACTCTCCTTAATTTTCTTTATTTTAGCAACACAATGACTTACTTAGTAGGTATAACGCACATCATTTCTGCTATGAAAAACACATTAATTTTACTTTATTGAGAAACAGATAAAGCAAGATCTAAAAATAATGGAAACTAATTAACCGTCTAAAACAATTCTTGCCAAAACTTTGTGGAGAAAACAGAAAAGGTATAAAGAATTGAAAACATCTAATCGTTTAGAGCTAAAAAGAAAAAAAAAGTTTTTGGACAAAAGCATTCGCCGAGCATTATCAATTATATATTTTTTGTTTTTTCGAAAACGTTATTTATCTTTAATTTGTTTTGCTGGATATTGTTTTTCTTGAGGAACCTATAAAAAGAAATTAAACAAATATGTTTTAGGTTAGTCAAAAGAAGGAAAAAGGATACCAGAAAACTGCAGAAGAATAAATCTTCTATTTACACATCGAAAACGAACAACAAAGATAACACAGTCGGTCGCGTAAGAACGTGTTTCGCATTGTTCATTATAAAATGTCACTACTCAGTATATATCATCACTACACCAAACACATTATTTTTGCACTCGACGAGCGTTTTGCTAATCATGTTATCTTCATCGGGAGCGATAATTCACTAAAGCTAAACTACAAATCTACTCTATTTATACTTAGCCTGAACACCTGAATTACTCTGGCGGAACTAATGGCATAGGGGCGGCCATCAGTTCCGGTCACGTAACCTACTACTATAAGGAATAGGCTCTCTGTCTTTATTTAAACTACTATCAGATAACATTTCAACAGTCTCCTATCAGATACCTTTAGATTATCTAATGTTATAGTATGATCAGCTTCAAGCGCATGTTCGGCAATGCTAGACTTTTCCATTCTACTGTATTTTAGATGTGCTAAATATTCTTTATATCATGTTTTAATTGACCTTCTAGTTTGCTCAACATACTTTTTGTCACAATTATTACGCCCAATTTCATAAATTCCACTTTTCTCACAATTAGGAATCTTTTCTTTGGGATTTCCTAAGATATTCCTCAGATTGTCTGATGACTTATAGCCTAAAGTGAGGCCTACCTTATTAAATATCTTATTGAGGCCCCCGCTATATTTCGGAGTATATGGTATGGAGACCTCTAATCAGAGGAAAATGATGAACTGATCGCTTTTTCCGCACACGTATCGCTCTTGTAGCTCTTTAGGGACCTCCCTGCAGCACGTGTGCTAGACCCATAACAAAAATGTGTGTTGTTTGCATTGAAATAGATACAGATATATTCCTAATGATTCATTTCATTGCAAACAACACAAATTAGCAGTATTATATCTTTTAGTTCATCGTTTGGTAACTTTTTCTCTGAATAGAGTAAACTTCAATAATGAAAGGAATCGTATTAGAAACACAACTAGAGTTAATGGTTATGACGATGACTTAGTAAACAAGTTAATAAATAGACATAAGTTCAGGTTAAATATTCAATATTCCACCTTTTTTAAACGCGAAGAAAATAATACTGACTGACTACTTAGCTACCGCTGTAGGCGTCATTTTCGTACCTTTTGGGATAACATACGAACACAAGCTAGAAGCGCAAAGTGTATGTAGCACTCATGGTCGATATTGTACTACTTAACCTAAGTTAGAAATGAATCTCTTTCCACAAAGCATTGTTTGCAGGGGTGCCAACAATAACCTCAAGAAAACAGGCATTTCTTTTACCAATTACAAGTTATAGGCAACACGTTTTTACTTGACCGATTGTAGGAAGAAAATTATCGTTTTACTACGTGGGCGGTCTGAAAAGTTCTCGGCCTAACAATGAAAGAATTTTTTTTTTGATTTGAAGTCAGGGGTATATCAATTAACATGTGGGTCATGTCCTAAAACATACATAGGACAAACTGGACGTACATTTATACAAAGAATTACAAAACACGAAAATAGAAAGTCTAATTCAACATATGCTAATCATCTTTTAACAGAGAATCACATGTTAAATAAGAATTTCAAAATTTTGCATACCCAACAAAAAGGTTTAAAACTAAACCTATTAGAAACAATTCAAATAAATCAATTAAGGACTACAGGTACTTTGCTCAATGACCAGGTAGATTTAAACAATTCACCATTATTGAACTTATTTTCCTAATTCCATGTCTGTGTGGGTTTTTCAATACTATCAATATAATTTAATTAGGAGTAATATTATAATTAAGAAACATTAAACCTAACTTGACAGTGTAAAATGTAGATCCGCTGTAGAAGCTGCATCGACAGCGAAACGTGTCATCACAATTATAAATAAACCAGTGGAAATTGACTAAAAACAGTATTTTATTATATATTTTCATCAAGTAGAAGCTACAACCATCTGAGACTTGAAATATGTTTTATTTTTCAATGTAATTTCTTAAAACTTCAATAAATTTATTCCAACGTTTTTCCAATAATTTAATACCATCATTAAAGTGCAATTCCAGAAGGTTTGCAAAATAACTATCCATGGCTGCAATAGCTTCGTCATTTGATGTAAAACGCTTTCCAGCCAGAAATATTTTTTCAAGTTTGAAAACAGATAATAGTTAAAGGGAGGCAAATCTGGTGAATACGCTGCATGTTCAAGCAATTCGTACTTTAATTCGTTGATTTTTGCCATCGTCATAACACTTGTGAGAACACGTGCATTGTCTTGATGAAAAATGATTCTTTTCTTCTTTAAAGCAAGTCTTTTCTCACGAATTTTTGCATCCAATTAATCCAAAAGATTACAATAATATTAATTGTTATACCTTTTCGAATGAAGATAATCGATCAACAAAACCCCTTTGTAATCCCAAAAAACTGTTGCCGTAACCTCCCTTGCTAATAGAACCGTCTTTGCCTTCTTTAGTGTACTTCCACCGGCTTCAATCCATTGTTTCGACTGTTCTTTTCGCTCTGGTGTATAGTGATGGATTTAAGCTTAAAAGTTATGAAACGACGCTTAAAATCCATTTTATTGCTTAAAACGATCCAAATACGCTTGAGGAATACTCATTCGAATGCGTTTTTGGTCAGTTGTTAGCAAATCCGGCCCATCTTGCATAAAGCTTTTTCATATGTAATTTCATTCAAAATAGTCCCAATTCATTTTTTTGAGAGAGATGCCTAGAGCCTCAGCTATTTCACGCACTTTCACTCGTCGATCTTCTAACACCATATCATGGACTTGTTGAACAATTTGTGGTATTGTAGCAGTTTTTGAACGACCTTTGCGTGGATCATCTTCGAGGCTTGTATGACCAAATTTAAAAAGAGCAGCTCATTTTTCACAGTGGAAAGTAAAGGTAATGAATCCTTAAACACTTTAAACAATTTCAGATAAATGTCTGTTGGTTTTAAACCATCCAAAATAAATAATTTAATCACTGCACGATATTCAATTTCAATGATACGTCAATATTAAACAGCTGCTACTACTCGAATGAATTGACAAATCAAAATAAAATTTTACATGTGTTAATATAAAGAATGGAACTTTCCAATACAATATGGTTTGTTTCTAACGCCATCTATGTGTCAGGCCGAGAACTTTTCAGACAGCCTAGGTAATAGAGGAAAAACAGAGATAAAGATCATAATTGCATTTAAACGCGATTCAACATTAAAAAGGCCTCAAACTAGAGCCACTATACTGACCCTAATACTGACGACTAACGACTTGGTTGAATGTAAGTCTTTGTAGATTTCTAAAATTTAAAATACTCAATGGTACACCGGCTCTCGCAATATTATGAAAACTCCAATCTAAGAAAATAAAATTAAGGAGAATTGTTTTACCTAATAAAGAAGAAAATTAATTAAATTATATTTAACACGTAGGCTGAAAAATTTTTGGTCTAGCTACTTAAAACACATTTTTTTGCGAAATACAACTTTAGTCATCAATATAGTCGCCTTCAAGAGCGACACAATCAATCCAACGCTATTCTAACATTTCTATATCTTTCCTGTAGAAGGATTTGTCTTTGCCTTCAAAATTGGGTCTCAGTTTCGGAGATAACTTCTTCATTGGAGCCAAGTCTCTTTCCGGCGAGCATTTTTTTTTTGAGTTCTACGAATAGATAATAGTCGTTTGGGGCCAAATCTGGAAAATACAGTGGTTGAGGAAGCAAGTCGAACTTCAATTTATGCAATTTTGCCATGGTAACCATTGACTTGTAACACGGTGCATTCTCTTGATGAAAGAATACTTTTTTCTTGTTCATTTGGGGCCGTTTCTTTGTGCCTTCAAACGCACCAATAACTTTATATAATATTCGCTATTGATGGTATTTTCATTTCTCAGCATAGCCGATGAAAATTATTCCATGCGCATCTCAAAATACAGAAGCCAAAACCTTCCCATCCGAGTGTTGTGTCTTTGGTAGCTTCGGGCAGCTTTCACCGGCTGCTGTCCACTCAGCTAACTGCTAATTTTATTCCGGTGTGTAGTGGTGGATCCATGTTTCATCCATTGTCACATATCGCATGAAAAAATCATTTTTATTGCGCTTAAAGAGGTCCAAACAACGTTCAGAATTATAAACACGTTGTTGTTTTTGGTCCACTGTGAGCAAACGCGGTACCCATTTCGAACAAAGCCTTCTCATGCCCAAATGTTCATGCAAAATATGACCAACACGTTCTTGTGATATCTTTAGGGAGTCAGCTATTAAACGCGATTTCAATTTGTGGTCAACCAAAACAATTTTGTAGATTTTTTTATGTTTTCCGGTCTAACCAACTCATTTGAGCGTCCAGAGCGTACAGCATTATTTGTATCGTACGACCGCGTTTAAATTCAGCATACTAGAAAATGATAAGTGATGTTCTAGGGGCAGAGTCCCCGTAATACTTATCAATCCATTGCTTTGCTTGAACGGTATTTTTTCCCATCAAAAAACAGTGTTTAATCAACACACGAAATTCGATTTTTTCCATTGTTTTGAAAATATCAAAAGTAGTGTCACTAAAACCGCTGTAACTTGTAAACTAATTGTCTAAATGTCATGAAATTTTGACACGTATCGTTTGAAGGTTGGTACTTTCTGAACATCATATGGATTTTTTTAAAAGGGCGACATCTCTGTGTCAGATCAAAAACTTTTCAGCCTACGCGCTGTAACAAACGGTTATATATTTTTTAAATTCATACTTACTTTAATGAGTTATATATAATTACATATATTCTGCTATAACAATAAAAATATAAGTGGCAATACCGATACGCAAGCACGGACGGTTTTATTGGCAGACCACTTGTGATTATTCCGATTTTAGCGGCATCACACAGAAGCTGATATGAGGTAGTTTTTTCCATAAGATAGGAATAGAATTCTGTCCAGTGTTTTCTACTTGTCCTCACCGCACTCATTGAAGAGTCTAGTGGATCATTTATTTGGTGGGAAACGATATTATGACATATTTTGTTTATTCTTTTAGTGTCTAGGGTTTTTATTATAAGGCAAAGTACCAAAAAATCGCTGAAATATCGCACATATTTCATTGATTTAGCAAAAGCTTTCGATGGAGTCTAAGTATGTAACGTTAATGAAAATAGAGAAAATATTTATTCAACAAATTACATCATAGCGAAGCATGAGATATAGATTCCACATGTCCATATGACGTCATTTATGTTTAGGCACCTATTCAATGTTTGACTCTCCAATTCGACGTATTCTAGCCGCCTTCGCCTCAGACGTATTTTTAGAAAGTTGCGATTTTCTTTTAGGTATAATGTTGTCTTTAGATACTACCTAATCTTTAATAGTAGCCACACATATCCAGTTTCCTAAATGTAAAAAAACTACTGAATAAAAATAAAATAATTACATCATATACCTCAAAGTGAAATTAACTACATAATAATTGTGAAGGGACTTGGAATAATTGCACATAATTTGTAGTAGATATTTCAGAATACGCTACTAAATAGTAAAAACTCAAAACCAAATGATGTAGGTACGTAACCGACAATGAAGCAGTAGGTTTACCTAAATTAAGAAATATTACTAAAATAATATTTGCTGTCTAAATGAATCCTACACTATTAGGTTCCTATTGAACGAAAATACACTAGTAACAATAAAAAAATATAAATAAATGTTTTTATTGTTATTTAGTACCTATTGGCGCCAACAAAGTGTCTAAAATGTACCTACAAAAAGAACGATAGAATCTTAAAATTACTAATAACAAAAATTATAACAACAAACATTTTCGTCTTCAAAAACATAACACCAAAGAATACGAAACGAAACAATCTATAAATTTTTTTATGAGTCTTGCACACGTGTTACAGGGAAGTCCCTAAAGCGCTCCAGGAGCGGCACGTGTGCGGAAAAAGCGATTCACGCTGTTCATGAATCGCTGTAAATTGTACTCGGTGGGAAATATAGCTCTGGGCAAATTATTCCAAGGGGATGATGTCTTCCATATAAAAGACTATCTGAAAAGCGTTGTACGCGGAGTAACAAGCTGAACCTCATACGGATGTGAAGTATTAGTGCGAACATTTTCCACGAAAATACTTGTAGAACAGACTTAAGACGCCAACCGTTCTTCGATGTTCCATCGAATCAAGGCCACCGGTCAGTTCCGGGTCTCCAATCAGACGAACAACTCTTCCCTGAACAGAATCAAACAAATGCAGTGTGTGTTTGGGAGCGGAGCCCCAAACATGGAGCAGTATTCCATAGTTGGTCGAATTTGAGCTTTGTAAAGCATTAATAGTTGTTGTGGAGTGTAAACCTTTCTGGTTCGAAATAATATTCCCAACTTTCGAGAAGCTCTCCTTGCTATGCCTGCAACATGTTCATGCCAGGACATATTTGCGCCCAAACAACGCCCAACAAATTGAGTGATGATACTAGGGGAATGGAGTGCCTCGACATGACTACGACGGGTTCAACAACGTTAACTTTTTTAGAAAAAACTGCTGCCTGGGTTTTTGTAGCGTTAAATTCCACTTGGTTACTGTCACCCCAAGGTAGAATTTCTTTCAGGTCTTTGTTAAGTTGAACGAGCTCCTGCTGTCTGCTGATATTCACCTGGTTAGCCGATGTCCGAGCTTCAAAGTAAATGAAGAGATAAGCGTACTGTCATCTGCAAAGCTGTAGATTGGATTCCCGGTCTTTTCCAGTAGATCGTTAATGTAAATGAGAAAGAGAGTAGGAGACAGTATGAAGCCTTGGGGCACACCGACGTTGATAGTGAAGGTGTTGGAAACAAATCCGTCGACCGCCTCTCGTAAAGAACGCTCTCTGAGAAAACATGAGAGCCACAAACAGAACTTTTTAGACATACCATAAGAGCGTAGCTTAGCCAACAGTCCATCGTGCCAAATACGGTTGAATGCCTTGGATATGTCAAGAGCAACCGCTCGAGATTCTCCAAAGTGTTCAATTGCGTTGTTCCAAACATGTGTTATATAAGTCAGAAGATCTCCTGTTGATCTATGTTTGCGAAAGCCATATTGGTGATCGCTAATAATGTTGAATCCTTCAAGATATTTTAGAAGATGCGGATTGATAACCTTTTCCATGACTTTTGATATTATTGAAAGCAGTGCGACTGGTCGGTAGTTATTTAGCAAGGTCTTCTTGGCTTTTTTGGGTATCGGCTGAACTGACATTTCCAGCAGGAAGGAAATATTCTTTTTCTGTGCGATAGGTTGAAAAGTCTATAGAAAACTGGTGTTAGTTCCCTCGCACAGTTTCTGAGAATTATGGCAGGTATTCCGTTAGTGCCAGAAGCCTTTTTGTTGTCTAGCTTCATTAAAATACTCATTATGATTCGCTGTCTGAAGACAACATCGGGCATCGTTGACTGCAATATGAGAATAGTAGGTGGTGTTTTTCCTTGGAAATCAACAGTAGAATGTGAAGCAAAGATTTCAGCCAACAAGTTCGTTTTCTGAACAGGTGTCATTGCAATATAATTATCTGGCTGTGTGAGTGGTGGTATGGTGAATTTTTGAATAACTCTCTTAGCGATTGCTCAAAAGGACCTGGAATTGTTGGGACAAGCGAGACAGCGAAATTGTTGGGACAAGCAAGAGAACAAGGAATTGTTGGGACAAGCGAATAATTACTTACAAGCAAAATATTATGTACCAAATCAACAAGTTATCTTTAGTAAACGTCACGTAAATTTTTCAAACGAAGAGTCAACTCGAAAGCGAAAAAATCCAATTATACATCGTAGGATCGGCAAAATTGAACCTAAACAGAACACCGCGCAAGCGCATCGGCTGGTCTCTCGGTCGCCAGGCACGCGACGCCTTCTTTTCCACCGCATCAGCTACCTTTTGTCACATCCTCAGAAAATATAGCCTATGTTATGTAAAAGATTTTTTAAATCGGATTGGTAGTCTCAGAGATTACCTTGAACAAACAAACAAACATACAAACTTTATTTCTTTATTATATTATTATAGTTAAATATGTGGTCGTAGAAAGATAAACTTACCTATGATTTTTCCAAGAATGATCTACACTACGTCACAATGGTAATTTACGTTGATCTTGGAGAAACGCAACACAAGGTAGGTCTATTTACAAATTTGATAATCGAGGTGGTGGTGATATATTTTTTGGTCTGACCGCCCTTGTCATAATTATGAATTAATGTTCAAATGTCATAGTGTTAATAAAAAGATAATGTTACATTTAAATTATAATTTGTAAATGACTACTGACTGTTCTCCTCCACATCGCCGAGAAAATTGCTTTAGTGTCACTTTACATTATTAATCGCGAAAAAAGATTCTCAAGAAAAAAAAGTTCCCCATGATCCTAAATAGGCGTAAAATTAAATAATCCACAGCCAGCTACGTTTTCCGAGCTCTAACAATTATTTCTACCACTTGGCGCTTTATTTAAAATGGCCCCTGTCATGGCCATGTTGATGTTTTCTTGCTTTCCATTAAAAATTCATTAAAGCAAGAAAATGCATTACTAGAACGTATAACCGCATCGAAAATCGGCTTAGCCTTGGTACCGTATGTCGTTTAATAGCATTGTTTGTTGGATAACCTGGTGATTACTCAGTATTCTTAACCTTATGTCATTTTATATTCTTAAAAAAGGATGGAAATACGTTTCATGGGTACTGATTTTTCTAATAAAAAATTATTTAAGTTGCATTTATCCTCTATATAATCCAGAGAAACTCAATAAATTAAGTACAGTGAATAGATAAACAGGGAAAAATATTTGTTAAATTATTACTTCAGACTTTTCAAGGATTTCCGTAAGCAATATTCTGTTTTCAGAAGAATGACACCAAACTAATTTCCCATCTTTCTATAGCGTCTCAAAATTTTAATTTAGAGGTCAAATTCTGGGTCAAAATACTTAAAGAAAAATCATCTACTTTATGAAATATCAATTAAGAAGGTTACCGACCGACATTCTAAACCAAAAAAAAGGGGAGAAAATGAAAATGAAACGGTAGTCGAAAATATTCCCCAGATGGCGTGATAAATGAAAAGCTGAAATTAATATTTCCACGATGAATTTTCCTTGTTGGTAATAACGGCCAATCGATCTATCATTTTCGAGTGAGAGAGAGAGACTAATTTATCGAATTTTCTCGATACTTGACGACGGTGCTTTATCGAACAATACGAATAATATGAACCACAAAAGGCACAGTTATGCGGAAACAAAATAAAGTCGGGATACAAACCCGATGAAAAAACTCTCTTATCATTTTATTCATTTTATAGGAAATTGATTATCTTACTTCACAATATCTCGTGGAGGCTGGCCCCTTTAATCTAATTTGGATTTTTTTTTCAAAATTTGAGAGACAGAAGTGAGAGTTGTACTCAAAAATTTTCTAGTTTTAAATAAACTTTGATTCTATAGGCACAGGAAGTAAACAGGGACAAAGTAGCGTTCTTAAATTCTATATTGAAAACCGGCCAAGTGCAATTAGTGTTCCGTACGTTGATTACTTTTAAACTAAAATTTTTTGTTACGGAAGTATAACATGATCAATGACTTCACAAAACACACCCAAAATGAGTTTTCAACCAGGTTTTTTTCGATCTTTACTGAAAATTGATGAACTTAAAATTTTTATTTTTTTTATATACCAGATAAATTATGAAAGGTAATGCACTCGTGATAATTTTTATTGAATCTACACCCTGTGAAGAATATTTCAGAATTTTTTCAAAATTTTTTGTACAGTACTTTTCGAGATAAAAGAAGGGACAGCGATTTTTGGCAATTTTTTAAAAATAACTCAAAGAAAGTGTGCGCAAGTATTATATATATTTTTGAACTCACGTTTTCACAAATTTTTATTTGTCACCCCACTCGACGACCTGGTAATTTTGTTTTCACTTTCGATTTCAACCCCCAAAACTAATCCATTTAGTCAAAATTTAACTTTCAAAACTGCACCGCTCTGATGGGTCCATCAATTCCTATATAACTTTCTATGTCAAATAGTTTCGGAGAAAATCGGATGTAACTGACGAACAGACAGATGGACAGACACCGAAATGATCTTATAAGTGTTCCATACTGAACACTAAAAATCATTTTATTCGGGAATAAAACCGATAGGGTATCAATTAGCTGACGCAACGTCTGAAGAATGCACCAGTCAGCTACCGTACCAATGTAAATTAAGTTGCCTAACCTAAGTATTGACAATGATAAAATCATATTTAAATGACTAAATTTAGCGCCTATTTTAAACTAAGTAACTGCATTAATGCTACCAATTTTCTTATTTTTTCTTCATACAGAATGTTATTTCTCTATTAAAATATCACCTACTGAATAAAAACATACTTCAATTGTCGCTGAGCAACATTTACTAAAATTAACACATTAATTCGAAACATGATCGATAATACTTTTAAATATAATAATGATGTATAATTAGTATTTTTAGATTATTATCATTTGTCATTAAGGAAGACCACCATTTTACAACACTGTAAACAAATAAGCGAAGAAAATATCTTTATAGCAAACAGAATTGTTTCCTTGCGCTTTTTTGTCCACGGTGTTTCAAACTGTTCTTCTTAATTACAAACATGTCTTTGATTCAATCGATATGTGAGTTAATTCGTAAAAAAAGGGCCGCAATTCTAGCCAAACAAGTCATGGATCTTGCGTCACGGCAACTGATTCATATTAGAGAAATAAGTAATTTTCATTATAGAATTATTTATCATAAATAATCCCCTCAGTTAATAATAATAATAATTGCGACTTCATTTCTCAGGAAGACAAGACGTTCAAAGACACTTGACACAAAATGTATGTAAAAATGTATATATATATATATATATTATATATATATATATAATATATATATATATGTGTGTGTATACATATATTTATATATATATATATATATATATATATATATATATATATATATATATATATATATATATATATGTGTGTGTGTGTATACATATATTTACATATATATATATATATATATATATATATATATATATATATATATATATACCAGGTGTACAATTATGAAATGCGGATTTCAGACAACAGATGGTGCACCAATGCAGTTTGTGCTATAAAGATTTGACACTGCGCCATTTTGTTGTATCAGTGTCAGACGCGTCGAAATTTATACCGAACAATGAGCATTCGCGGACAGCATTAATTTTTTTTTGTTTTCATTTGAAGAAAACTGCTGTTGAATCATACCGATTACTTCGAGAAGCTTATGGTGAACATGCTCCATCGCAAGATACGTGTGATCGATGGTTTCGGCGTTTCAAAAGTGGTGACTTCGATGTTGCAGACAAGGAACGTGGAAAACCGCCAAAAAAATACGAAGATGTGGAATTGCAAGAATTGTTGGACGAAGATGATTCGCAAACAGAAAAAAACTCGCCGAGCAATTGGGCGTTAGTCAACAAGCTGTTTCCAATCGGCTACGAGAGATGGGAAAGATTCAGAAGTTCGGTAGATGGGTACCATATGAGTTGAACGACAGGCAAATGGAAAAGCGCAAAAACACGTGTGACATTTTGCTCGCGCGGTACAAAAGGAAGCCGTTTTTGCATCGTATAGTTACAGGGGATAAAAAGTGGATTTGTTTTGAGAATCTCAAGCGCAGAAAATCATGAGTAGACCAAGGCGCACCATCCACATCGACCGCAAGTCCGAATCACTTTGGCAGAAAGACAATGCTCTGTGTTTGGTGAGACCAGAGGGGTGTGATCTATTATGAGCTGTTAAAACCTGGGGGAAACGGTTAATACTAAATGTTACCAGCAATAATTGACCGATTTGAACAGTTCGCTGCTTGAAAAAAAGGCCAGAATACCGAAAGAGGCAACACAAAGTCATTTTTCTTCATGACAGTGCTCCATCACATACGGCAAAACCAGTTCGCGACACGTTGGAAGCACTCAGCTGGGAAGTTCTACCCCATGCGGCTTACTCACCAGACTTGGCTCCTTCCGATTACCACTTGTTTGCATCGATGGGTCACGCACTGGCTGAACAACACTTTAGTTCGTACGAAAATGTGAAAAAATGGCTCGATGAATGGTTCGCAGCAAAAGAGGAAGATTTTTACTGGCGTGGTATTTACAAATTGCCCGAAAGATGGGAAAAATGTATAACAAGCGATGGAGCATGCTTTGAATAAAGCACTTTTTATCATTCTTCCGAATTTAACATGTTTTTTTTTAGAAAAAAAAAAATCCGCATTTCATACTTGTACACATGTATATATATATATATATATATATATATATATATATATATATATATATATATATATATATATATATATATATATATATATATGTATATACAGGTAAAGATAAAATAATATCTGAAATATTAAAAATGGGAGAAAATAAACTTTTTAAAGCGATACGGGTACTACCGAACAAACGTATTGAAGAACAAAGAATACCGATACATTAGCAAAACACTGAGGTCATACTTTTATTCAAGAAAGGCGTTTACGAAAACCTTGAGAACTATCGCCCCATTAGCTTGTTATCGCATTTGTACAAGCTTCTTAGTAAAATTGCCACAAACCGTCTAACAAATAAGCTTGATGACTACCAACCAGTCGAACAGGCAGGCTTTCCCAAGAAATTCAGAACAACAGATCATATCCAGACGCTCCGCCTTTTCCAGATTTTGAATTTTTTCAAAATAGGCCAAAGTTATACGATTTTTTATTCCAGCGATATTTTATATAAATTTGAAGAGGTATTTCAGTTCTCAATCCTAAATGAGAAACAAAAAAAATCGATAATTCAAATTTTTCTACGTTATTGGCTAAACTAGAGTGCTCACGGGTTTTGGTTTGGTCCAAATTGTTTCTAAATTTTTAGCTACTATATTCAGACGATATTCTGATGATTTTTTAAAGGGTATTTTAACCGTGAGTCCTATTTAAAGATAAATAGCATCATCATTCTCATGTTTTTTACGATATGGAGGTGATTGGGCTTTCTGAGGTTAAGAAATGGTTCAAAATGGACCAGAATTATCTAATTTTGTATCATTTAATTACTGGCATCGATTTCTAAGAGTTTCTACATAGCCAAGTCCTGAACAAAGTGTAGTTGAATCAGTAACTACATATATTCAACTGTAGGGGGAAATTTTGGTTCTGAAGGGTTCTGGCACTCTCTAGTATGATCCAAAATGGTACGGAAATATATGTCAATCGGTGATAGCATTATTTAACAATATTCTATCATTATTTTAGTAATGCCGACTTAACATTCACCAGTAGCCTAGAATTTAAAAAAATGTGTTTTTACACTTTTTTATCGGATACATTCCGACACAAAACCATTTCGGTTTTGTAAAAAGACCATGTGACATTTAAAATTAGATATAAAAACCTAAAATTTGCCACCAACCAGAGCCCTGGAAGTGCTTTCTATTTTTGGGCAGAGGGGAATGTCCGAGTTTAAACAGAATGCTCTATATATGTATGTATATATTCATATATAGAATATATATATATATATATATATATATATATAGGTATATATATATATATATATATATATATATATATATATATATACCCCAAACACATATATGTATTTTTATATGTATATATATACATATATATATATATATATATATATATATATATATATATATATATATATATATATATATATATATATATATATATATATATATATATATATATATATATATTCTAAAAGTATTTTCATTGAAAGTGTTCGACCGATGTAGCTTAATTTCTTCCAAAGCGATGTATGCTAGGAATATATGTCGCGCTAAGATTTCATATCCATATGAAGTTAAGCTTGTCACTTCTCGTACAATAATTTTCAAGCAGTCTTTTATATAGAGAACCCCATCCCTTTGGAATGATTTGTGTAGGACTGTGTTTGCCACCGAATACAATTTACAGCGAGGCAAGACTAACATGAATCGCTTTTTCCACACACGCGTCGCTTCTGTAGCGCTTTAGGGATTTCCTTGCCGCGCGTGAGCGATATCTGTAAAAAATAATTTTATATATGTTTTGCGCCATATTTTCTTATTATAACATATTTATATCCTCTGATATCCTTTATACATATAGCTTATGAAATAAAGGTTTCTGCGTCCACAACTAAAAATTTAGGATATTTTGTTTTTTATGGTACCTTACCAGTAAGAGATAGTTTCAAATGGACTTTTTTAGGACAATTCTAGAAAGTTTTTCTTTTGGATAATTTAAAACCATCTTTGTTATTTAGGATTTAGTTTCAATGAAAATTGATAAACATAAGAAAAACAACCAATTAACTTAATGGGCTCACAATTCATGTTTATTCCATTACGCCATTTATAGCAAATTATTGATTCCATATGAAACATAACTGATTAGTAAATAGTTTATTATTTTAATTAAAAAAAAAATCAAATTCTTGAGATGTAACCTTTTAGTTCCAAATCAATAACTCCTCCACCCCCCCTCCATCCCTTTAGCACCTTAAATGGTTTTTTATAAATGAGTATGTTCAAAAATTGCCTGCTATCCTATTCAAGAAACCTGGAGAAATTCTTATAGTTCCATTGAAACTATACAAGATTCTTTCATGTCCTTCATGCTATTCCCTTATAAAAATTGATAGTAATAAAAAGAAAATAATTTTCATATTCCTACAGTCTAAATACCCTGAAAAGGACATAGGACGATATATATGAAGCAACCCATATAACTCCCTACCCCACCCGATTACCCAACCAAAAAACGTGGAAAAGTTTGCAAAATTCTATTGAAACTACAATATTTAACGACCCCCCCACCCCAAACAAAACGTTTTTAATAGGTTTGACATCCGGCGATTGTGAGGGCTACTCTAGTATCTTATTGTGGGTCCAAGCGAGCCACTCCGCGACCTGATTTTCAGATATTATTTTAGTTCCAAATCAATAACTCCTCCACCCCCCCCTCCATCCCTTTAGCACCTTAAATGGTTTTTTATAAATGAGTATGTTCAAAAATTGCCTGCTATCCTATTCAAGAAACCTGGAGAAATTCTTATAGTTCCATTGAAACTATACAAGATTCTTTCATGTCCTTCATGCTATTCCTTATAAAAATTGATAGTAATAAAAAGAAAATAATTTTCATATTCCTACAGTCTAAATACCCTGAAAAGGACATAGGACGATATATATGAAGCAACCCATATAACTCCCTACCCCACCCGATTACCCAACCAAAAAACGTGGAAAAGTTTGCAAAATTCTATTGAAACTACAATATTTAACGACCCCACCCCAAACAAAACGTTTTTAATAGGTTTGACATCCGGCGATTGTGAGGGCTACTCTAGTATCTTATTGTGGGTCCAAGCGAGCCACTCCGCGACCTGATTTTCAACGTGCTTCAAAATTTGACATCACAAGCCCAAAGATGTTGTCGAATGGTCTCAGGGGATACATTCAAATCCAATTTTCTTAATTTCGCCGCTCCTTGAAGCAAAATCAATTTCGGGTCCCGTGAAAACAAGACACGATTCGTTTTTCGACTTTCGGAGTGACTGTGCCTACCGAGCCACGTCCCAAAGTTGTTAATAAACGAAATATTCTCTTTTGGGCAACCGAAAAATCTATTTGGGTTTGGTATATTGATCACTGGAGTAATATCATCATTATTTTTAATCGAAATTTGTACGGGGTAATATAGGTGCAAATGTTAACGGCAATTGTTGCAAATTCCTTACAATGGGGAACGAATCAGGTAGCAGGAAGACGCACCACCATACGATATTGTCGCAGTAACCGTTTTTTTAAACAAAATCTCCTTTTACAGATTGGTAGATTTAGAAGATTAAAATAACCACCAAATAACCCAGATTAACTGCGTGGAATGCCTTTTTATGGGGCTATTTAAAAGACAAGTAAGAGATGACGGGGTTACATACACCTAGGCGCTGCTGGGTTAAAACTAAAAATGAGAAAAACCTTGAATTCCTCGACTCCAAAAATCTTGAAAAGGACATAAAATATAATATAAATAACACCGCTAATCTTCTCCTTCACCCCTTTTAAGTTATATTATAAATATAAATATTTATGCAAAATATTTGTTATCTCAATAAAAGACGATTGATACAAAATGTAATGACCCCCACCCTTTTCATATTGCTCAAAAACTATAGGCTTCATCCTTCCATTTCGTATTATAAATATATATATATATATATATATATATATATATATATATATATATATATATATATATATATATATATTATATATATACATATATATATATATATATATATATATATATATATATATATATATATATATATATATATATATATATATATATATATATATATGTATGTATGTATGTATGTATATATATATATATATATATATATATATATATATATATATATATATATATATATATAGTTTGAAACTGATTTTTCATTTCACTTGAGAGTTATCATGCCACTAGACAGACAGATCGATAGAGATGAATGACTATGTTTTTCGTGATCCAGGACCCCGAAAATGCGAAGACAAGCAAAAATCCCGAAGTGCGAATACAATACTTTGCTGTAGCCAGGAAAGTAAAAACTATCATTCAGGTTAAAAATATTTCATAAGTAAAACAAGACAAAACATTTAAAAAATAAAGAAAATTTAAAAACAAAACATTTTGAGAACAAAAAAAAAATGAAACAAAATATAATAAAAATTAACCTTATTTCCCATGAAAGTGATTGAAGACAATCTTTCAGAAAAACAAAACGAGATCAACACCCAGCCACTCTTGATCCTCTAAGGGCGTTGTTCGTACGATTTCCCCCTTTAAACGATAAGACGTTTTCCCACTTTTGTTTTTGTCTTTTGTCTCTTCCCTCGGAAAAGTTTTCGTGAAAATTGTTTTAGCTGCTGCATTATCTTCCATTATTTCCATTTATATTTAAGAATATTTGTTAAAAAGAGGTTAAATAAATGGTTTTTGATAACGGGTATATTATCTGTCGGTATTTGCGGGCCCAATGGAGGCTAATGGCTTCGAGAATTAATAAAGGTAGTGTTACATTTCTTTTCATTGTTCGAAAAATAATTTCAAAGGATTATATAATTCGAATGAAATGGCAGTATGCAAATTTTTATAATTAAGAATTAACCCGAACTAACTCCAGAGCTAGTATATTATGCTTCAAAACACTGCTTTGTTTTTGTTTTTTAGGTAATTACAAAGTGTCTTGGCACACCAAAAAAAGCTTGCTTTGTAAAGAGTTATACAGCGACATCTATTACACTAACATAAAATAAAATTTTGCAACATAAAAGATTCATGGTTCACTGTACGCTCGTTTTAGACAATAATCCTTAGTATTCATATTCTGTATGAGCAAGTAAACAAAAATTCTTATTGATCTCCCGCAAGTTTTAAGTATGACAAGTCTGTAAAATTAACCAATTCAGATTACGAACAAGAAGTGTATATCGTTTAATATATTTAAACCGGTAAACCCTTGTGTCGAGTGGAACTGCAGTTCGCTATAACTAACGAGAAAATGGACTCTTAAGATTTATTTTTGATAACAACTTAGAATGTTGCAATATTGCCAGGTATAAAATTGACAGTTATTTTATTACAAATTAACCTTTTTAGTTTAAAAAACAGACACTTATACTGAAGAAATAATTCCTGAAAATCAGTTTTTTAAACGCACTAACATAGTATGTTACTGAGTTTAAAATAACAATAGTAAGTAATAAAAATAAGCACCAACAGTTTGTAATGTGTATCTATCTATCTATCTATCTATCTATATATTGTAACATTCATTTTTTCTTAGATTTTAAGACCATGTAATGTTACTGATTTTTCACTTTAAATTGTACTTCTTTTCATTTTTGTATCGAGCGGTATATTAATCAGAAATTCCAAGCCGTTCGGTATATTAGTGTGCTGTGCGGGTTTGCGACCGAATCTCTCGATACGCCGGGATTGGTTAAATATTTGTATCCGCAGTTTTGGTTCCGGCGTAGCCATATTACCGAGAGAGTGCCCACGGTTTATTTAAGAGTCCGGTGGACAGGAAAAGAGGCTGATTTCCACCGAGCCGCCAAGTAGGTTGTTTCGACCGAGCTGCCAAGTAGGCGAATTTCCATCAAGCCGCAGCCAGGCTTACTTCGACCGAGCCGCAGTAGAGGCTCATAGCAACAATTATGAGAGCCAAGTAAAGCACGAGTTTTTTTTTCTAACGTAAAGCCGTAGTGGGCTCTAAGTGTTTCCTACAAAGTGTAAAATCGGTTTCGTGTTCCATCGAAGGCCTAGAAGCCCAAATAAAAACCGTAAGTTACCAGAACATTCATCAATAGACCTATTCCCGAAGTAAGTGTCTTAATAGCAATTTGAACTGACAAAAGGTGAAGTGAAAATCACGATTCTTCGCTTTCAGGTTTTAGAATTTAAATGTCTGATTTAGAGACTCTAATAATAATAACTACCTGTTAGGCTAGAATTTTTTTTGTGATCCTTAAAACCACAAAGGTTAGAACTTTTATTTTAAAATCATGAATAAATTTTCTTTTTGTTGATTAAAGCTAGTGTCTCACTGAATACCTATCTTTCTTTTCAGGATAAGGACGGCTGTACCAAACTGATTTTTTATATAACAACTGTACACCCTTTCAGTATTTTTTCATTTTTTTTAGCTGAAGTTAGATCCTTTCTATTTTAAAATGAATGGTGCCCAAAATTCGAGCAGCTGAGGTTTTTTAAAAATAGAAAATAATTCCAAAAAGACGTACAAAAATTATCTCTTACCCATATCTCTCTACCAAGGAAAACTGAGCTAGTGTTTGTTTAATTTCTTTAGTTCTTTTAAAATCATTATTCACTCAATTCATAATCAGAAATTAAAAAGAGGTTGCAAGAAAATTGTGCCCAAGCGTGGGAAAAACAATTTTCACAGGGTACAAAATGACGCCGCAAAAAGCGACCAATTAATATACACGGTACAAAATAACGCCTCAAAAAGCGGGCAAGTAAAAAACACATTACAAAGTAGCGCTGTCAACGCGGGGCTTTTGGAATTTTATTTTTTAAAGGGTTCAGTGTACTAGCTTTCGAACAAAGTAAAAGCTCTAACTTTTCAGATATTTTTATTTCATAATATTTATTAAACGAAACTACACAATAGCAATAAGACAAAAGCAGGAAATTTGTAGAATTATTTATTTCAATTTATCTGATGGTGCTATAGATATTTGAATTTTGTTAATTGACTCTAAGATAAGTGATCCCTGTTTTTTCTTAAAAGCTAGCTTTATAGTTCAGATTAGCAGATGTGCTGGTTTACTTTAATTTTTGCAGTGTTAGATTTATTTTGCGGTTAACCGAAGAAAAAACTGTACTTTTTTTTTCTCACCGATGTTTTGCATGAATATTAAAAATACTTTGTCGATACGAAACGGTATTTGGAGATTTTTTGTTGAAAATTCTTGACATATTTGGTAAAAGAATTTTAATAGAAGGCAATACTTAGAAATTTTTTTTGAAATTGTCGAAGATTTTTTAAATGTTTGGTAAAGAAGTTTACATATTTTAAGTGCCTTTAAATATTTTTTATTTTGACTATTGGGAGCACAGGAGAAATATTTTCACGACTTTTTAAACAATTCTTTTAAATTGTATTCATTTATCATGGAAGCCTTCAATTTTAAAGTCAATCACCTACTGGAATATGAATTAGACTACGAACTGAAAATCCGTCGTACTTTCTCAGAACGTCCGGTCGCGGATAAAAGAAAGATTCTAACGAGGATCTTAAGTAAAGAAATTAATGAGCCCGGAAAAACGATAAAGATAGGGGATGACACTCTGTCTATTAAAGAGGAAACGGCTGGTATCGAAAAGAGTTTAAATTCTATCCAAAGCTTAATCGATAGTTATGACGGCGATCCAAATGATTCACTTGTACACCGGGTTAAGTCACGTTTATCGCATGTAGCGGGTCGCGTACAAAGAATTCCCATGCCGGATGACGAAGAGGAAGCGTCGAAGTTTTCCAGATATGTTCAGGAAACAATAGCTACGTGTGTGCTCATGGAAGCAAATCTTGCAGAAAAGATAGCTCCTGGTCATGAGTTACCACAGTTGCCTATTACAACCCCAGTCATAAACGTACCAGCTCCAATCGTGAATTGCGCAGCCAGAAATATTCCTGTCAGCGAATGGCAATTGAAATTTAATGGAGACTCAAAGAGACTCTATCCTTTTTGGAGAGGCTGACTGAAATAGCTCAAGCTAGGAAAGTATCGGAAGATGAACTTTTCAGCTCCGCTGTTGAATTTTTCACTGGCGATGCTTTCATTTGGTTTAGAAGCATAAAATCAAGTGTCAACGACTGGCATTCCTTGGTAGATAGGCTAAAGAAGGACTTCTTGCACTGTGATGATGATGAAGAATTGTGGTCGGAAATAAAGAGGAGGCGACAAAAGAAGAATGAGTCCACTGTGATTTTTATTGCCCACATGGAATCTTTATTTGGTAGATTGTCCACCAAGCCTTTGGAAAGTACCAAAGTTAAATTTATACGGAGGAATATTCTGCCTAGTTTCGTCAATCGGTTAGCTCTACTAGATATTAATTCGGTAGCCGAACTCGCCGGGTTATGTAGAAAACTTGAAGAGTCCGATTATTTGTTGGAAAAGAGCAGACCAAAAGGCGAAACTAATATACATCAAGTAGAGTATAATCCAAATGGCCGAAATGGAGTCTCGACAAATAAGGTTGGGAATGTAAATCGGAACCCTAGGAGTAACCAGAAAACGGGAAAAAGAAAAGATAATGACTCTAGAATTAGCGACACTGCAGCTAAAGTGAACGACAAGTCGGTCTCACCTAAGGCAATTTTCACTTGTTGGAATTGCACAGGTCCGAATCACACTTACCAAAATTGTACGGCACCGAAGAGGGTATTTTGTTTCAAATGTGGAACAACTGGTGTGAGACTAACATCATGCCCCAAATGTACAAAAAACGAGTAAGGACGGTATATTACCGAGGCGGATACCCTAAGTCCAACAAAAAAGCCTCTAATCATTCGGCTAAGTCACAAGCTCATGTTCGCAGTAAAGCCCCTAATCCAAAACGTTCTAGAAACACGGACGAACAAAAATTATTCCAATAGATCAGATTGGACTAAATGGTTACAAAAAGTTTCTGATTTTTTTAAGTCTAATAAAACTTCTCCTTCTCAAGTTAAAACTCCTGCTTCTCCAAATGGTCACATGTCTCCTTTATTCGTGCATAAATATTCAGATAACAGACCGCATATCAAGATAAATCTATTAGGTGCCCATTTCTCGGGTTTATTTGACTCTGGTGCAAATGCCTCCGTTGTAGGTCAGAATGGTATTAAAATTTTAAGTCGTTTAAGTATAAAAATATGCCATGTCAAAAATAGAAGTGTTACCACTGCAGATGGCAGCCGTCTAAAAGTTTTAGGTACGGTTGAGTTGCCGCTAGTCTGCAATGGTCATTGTTTAGTAATCTCTGCTCTAGTAGTACCTTCTCTATCACATACTTTGGTTTTAGGTTGTGATTTTGCACAAAAATTCGGACTTTTAGTAAATTTTAAAGATAATTCGTGGTATCCACAGTCCCTAGAAGTCAATTCTCATACAAGTTTTAAAGATTGTTATTCAGAAAGTTCTTTAGAAAACCTTTTCTCGCGCCTATGTACCCTAGATGATCTCTCGCGGACGGAACGCTTAAAAGCAGATAAAGTAATAAGCTCTTTCAATGAAATAAGTAGTAAAGATAGGTTAGGCCGAACGAATAAGATCACCATGTCTATAGATACGGCTGATGCCAGTCCTGTAAAGACAAGGCCCTTCGCCATGTCTCCTTATATGTCAAAAGTATTAAATAAAGAGTTAGACGAAATGTTGAAACTCGGAGTGATCGAAGAATCAAACAGTCCCTGGTGTTCTCCAATCTTATTGGTGAAAAAGGCCGATGGACAGTATCGTCTATGCTTTGACGGAAGAAAGCTGAACGAGGTCAGCAAATTTGATAACTATCCATTACCGAACATCGATAGAATTTTGACATCACTCAGAAATGCTAAGTATGTATCTTCGATAGATCTTAGAAAGGCTTTCTGGCAAATTCCTTTAGACAAATCCTCTAAGGAAAAGACCGCTTTTGTAGTAGTAGGCCGAGGTCTATTTCAGTTCGTCACTATGCCGTTTGGTCTAAAGAACGCTGCTCAAACTCAGCAACGTTTAGTGGACGCTATATTTGGTCCGAAATATGAGCCACATATTTTTACCTATCTCGATGATATTTTAGTAACATCGGAAGACTTCGAATCGCATATACGCTTACTTAAAGAAGTAAAAGATAAATTGAAAGAGGCCGGACTGACGATAAATTTGAGCAAATGTGATTTTTTCAAAACTTCTCTAAAGTTTTTAGGCTATATTGTAGGCTCAAATTCCTTACGTACCGATCCGGATAAAGTAGCAAGCATGGTTAATTATGCGAGACCTACTAATACTACGGAAGTTAAGCGCTTCGTAGGAATGTGTTCATGGTACAGACGTTTTATCGAGAATTTTTCTACCCTGTTGTCGCCTATTAATGATCTTTTGAAAGGACGAAAAAAAGGACAATCAATAGATTGGACAAAGGCAGCCGAAGAATCTTTTATAAAGATTAAAGAGCTATTGGTTTCAGCTCCCATTTTATCCCAACCAGATTTTTCCCAACAGTTTTATATTTCTAGTGATGCTTCTAAGACCGGTTTAGGGGGCGTCCTAACACAGAAAATCAATGGTGAGGAAAGAGTGATAGCGTATGCCAGTAGAACTTTATCAAAGGCTGAACGTAACTATTCGGTTGTTGAAAAAGAATGTTTAGCAGTACTCTTTAACATCGAAAAGTTTCGACCTTACATAGAAGGTGTTCCTTTCACGGTCATAACAGATCATTATAGTTTATTGTGGCTTAATTCTATTAAAAACCCTAGTGGCAAACTAGCGCGTTGGGCGATTAGGCTGAGACAACACACATTTAATTTAATTCATAGAAAAGGAGTCCACAATGTTATTCCTGACGCTTTGTCAAGAATCCCAGATCATACAGCGGACGAAAACAGTCTTAATGCACTGATTGGCGTAAGAATTGATACAGTTGATGTAGATCGCATTGATCCATGGTACGATAATTTGCGGCAGCAAATTAAAGAATTTCCTGAAAATTTTCCGCAGTGGAAAGTGGAAAATGATTTCGTGTACAAGTTTATCCCAAACCAGTTGCCTTTAAAAGTTAATGTACCCGAGTGGAAAATACTAGTTCCTAAACCACAGAGAGAGGAAATTATAGACATGTGTCACACTCCTCCTACTTCTGGTCATTTTGGTTTTTATAAAACTCTTCACAGGGTTCAGGAACGGTATTATTGGCCAAAAATGCGTTTTGATATCTTAAAGTTCGTGAGGACTTGTGAAGTATGTGGAGCGCAGAAATCTCCAAATACACTACCTATGGGGCTGATGGGAAAAGAGAAAACGGTTAATTACCCTTTTCAAGTCATAGCAGCTGATCTAGTAGGCCCATTCCCACGTTCAAAAAGGGGAAATAAATGGCTCCTCGTGGTTTCTTGCTGGTTTACGAAGTATACCATGCTATTTCCTTTGAAAAGCTCTAAAGCAGGACATATAGAGAGAATTTTGGAAAATAATGTCTTTCTAATCCACGGTGTTCCATCGCTCTTAATATGCGATAACGGTACTCAGTTTACCTCTAAGAGTTTTAAGAGCTTAAGTGAAACTTATGGTTTTAACATCCGTTTTAATCCCGTGTACTCTCCACAATGTAATTTTGTCGAACGTAATAACCGAACAATCGGGACCGCTTTAAGAAGTTACGTTGATTCACATGACACTTGGGATGGCAATATTTCCAAAATTCAACAAGCAATAAATACCGCAAGACACGAAGTAACAGGGTTCACATCGTCTTTCTTAGTTTACGGCAGACATATACCTCTATCCGGATCGTATTATAAAAATTTAGATTTGGATGTCAATGTTGACAGCGAAATAATTCCGGGTAACAGGGGTGAGTATGCCGAAAATTTAAAGGGTTTAAAAGATATTTTCACTGACGTGCGTAGTAGGATACATAAGGCTTATGAACGGAACAGTAAGTCTTACAACCTTAGAAAAAGAGATTTTTCCTTTAAGATAGGAGATCACGTTTGGCGAAAAAATAAAATTCTTTCCAGTGCAGCTGATAAATTCACATCTAAGTTGGTACCTAAGTATGTGCATTGCGTGATAAGAGAAAAGATTTCAGACTTAGTTTATGGTTTAGTTAATTTAGATGGGACTAAAGTAGGACGATGGCATATTAAAGACTTAAAACCATTCACGGGACCTAACCCTAATGAAAGTTTGTCAGAAGAAGAATAATTTATATTTACATTATCTTAATTGCTTTACTTTACTTTTTTTGATGTTGCTCTGTAGAGGTGACGACCTCGTCTTTTTTGACTGTTATAAAAGTTGAGCAGAGTATAGCTTACTTTTATTGTTTATTGCTAAGGTTTTGGGTACTGATCATATCCAAACTTAGGTTGATAGTAGTTGATGTTTAGCATCGACTCAGCTGTTGCGAGCTTGCGAAAGAGTCACACTCAGGATATATCATAAGACTGGTATGTCGGTGGTCGCGGGATTTGATTTGCTTATGACCCCAAATAATATCCAGTTCTTGACACTTGGAAGCGAAATTTTGATTAGAGGCAATCCAAGGTGATCTTGAGTTAGGACAAGCGCAAGATGTAGCTCGCGTGGTATGATGTAGAGTAAAAATTTTTTTGAGCAATTTCAAAGTCTGTTACCCGAGTGGGTGTATTTTTATTACCTTAAGGGTATATTTTGGGTGCGATTAAGAGTAAATTGATTTTGGTTTATCCAGTAAGTCTAGGACTTGGATTATTTTGATTTAGATCTTCTTCTGAATTGACAAACTGAGGGTATACTCTATTCTTTTCAGGGCCGTTTAAACGTTACCTTTGAGTCACAAACTTTGTAAAATTTTTTTTGCATAGACTCATAGGCGTCTGATGAGTTTTTTCGGTTTACTATCAGATTGATAGGAAATTGAAGTCCTGCAGGAGAACTAAAGGCTGATCATTTACAAGAGATGAGAGCAGAGTAAGACAGTCGTTTCACAAAGAAATGATCAAAATCTGATACCGAGATGAGAACCTTGTCAAGAGAGGCTAAGCGCAGTGAAGGAAGATTCCTAACCGAATTTTTAGATTTTCACAAGGTAATCTAGAAGTTTGGGCTGACAGAAAACGGTTATGCCTGATACCTGTAGCAGTTTCTTCTAGAGGCTATTGTCTAGGAAGACGATTAACACCATGATCGAATATTTTAGCTGTCAATGATGTTTTCTTCTTGTTTCTGATTAAGCTGGAAAAGCTCTTGTCGTCTTCAAAAGTTTTGGTAGCATTGCCGCCGAAATATTGAGAAATTTTTGCTTCATGTAGCTTTTTAAGCTCATTTTTTCGTTTTTTTTTTGGAAATTTCCGTTAGAAGCTTGGTTAAGTCAACCTTGTAAACCTTTTAGGTTGTATCCCATGAGTTATTTGTTTTTACAGGCTGTGATGCACCGGGTGCTAACAGATGCCGTTACGACGTTTGGCAAGGAGTTAATCTTCCTGAGGAACAGACTGATTGGAAGGGTAGTCTATGGGGGGCGCACGTTTGACCTTTGGGACCTTTAGAGGTTTTGTTACTCAATGGTTATTTCTATTTGAACCAAAGGAGAGCCTAGCTACTGTAGTCGACCTCAGCTCCAATTAGCCTATTAGTGGTGACAGGCTGTTGGCAGTAGTGTGTTTCGGAACACCCTATTGATTAATTTTTTTGACTTATGGTGGTGTGGTAGACACCGTTTTAGTTTAGTGGATGCTATAATCTACTCCCTTTTGTTGGTGGACACCAGGGTCACCATTTCCGTATTTTATTGTCTCCACCATTCAGTATATCGTGGCGAGGTGTTTGTCTCCTGTTATGTGGGATGGATTAAATTCTTTTCGTTGTTGTTCTAGGGCGAGACCAGTACACGAGGGTTCTTCATGCAACTTGGAGAAGCGCAATGCTGGTTAAATTTTATATCTCTGTGTAGCCACCCTGAAGAATGACGGAGGGCGTTTTTTCTGGTTCATGTTTCTAGGCAGATTTGTCACTTTGGTGCGATGTGCCGAAGATTTGATTAGCTTTTGCTAAGAGCTTTCACCAAGCTCAGTATGGAGTTATCATAACCAAGAGTTTGGGATTTGAACTCCTGTATGTATTTCTGTATATATTTTTGTATATATTTCTGTATATATTTCGGTGTGTTTTGGTTGCCTGAGGGCATGTGCTCAAAATGCGTGATTTTGAGTCGTTTTGCTCATGGACTCCTATATATCGGGTTATGATTTTAGGGAGGTCCTATTTCGAGACTTGCTGTCTCATACAGTTATATTGGGAATGTTTCCTTGAATGTTAGTTGTGCGCAGACTAATCATTCTGTTCTTAGTGAACATTGCTTTTTGAAGCAGGATCATTCAGTTTGCTGAATTTTAGCTTTTATAGCTATTCACTGTGTTTAGGGTGAATTTTAGCTTTTATAGCTATTCACTGTGCCTATAGTGATATTGTTAGCTTTTATAGCTGCTCACTATGTTAATGGCGAGATTGTTCTTTTAGAACGCAGACTTTGTGTAGTCGAGGACTATTTACAGAGTGTTTTCTTGGCGAGGAGCCGAGGTTTTTTCTGGCGATATACCAGAGTGTTTTCTTGGCGAGGAGCTGAGGTTTTTTTTTCTGGCGATATACCAGAGTGTTTTGTTGGCGATGAGCTGACGTGTTTTCTGGCGATCAACCAGAGCGTTTTCCCTGGCGATTTTTGCATGTCTGGATGTCTCAGGACGTCGACATTGCGCGATGTAGCGTTTTCCCTGGCGATTTTTGCATGTCTGGATGTCTCAGGACGTCGACATTGCGATGTAGAGTGCGATTATTTTCTGAGTGCGACTAGTAGTGATACTAGATTTGGAATGTTCTCTTAGCGATGAGCTAGAGCATTGATAGCGATTTTTCCCGAGCGTTTGTCTGGATATTTATCCAGATATTATTTTTTTTTGGCCTTGTGCTAAATGGTCTGACAAGATTTTTTCTTTTTATTGTAAGTGTTTGCACTAGAATCAGTTTTTTATTTTTCTTTATTTAAGAATTTTTCTAAATTTCATTTGCTGAAATAGAAAATTTTCTGACAATCCTTAAACTATTTTAAGGGGGGTGTTCATATTTTGTTTCAGTTCACTTCTTTTGATTTAGACAAGAGTCTAGACAAGGTTATATTTTTTTTTGTTTTGGTAACAATAACAGAGCTGATTCTTTTATAAGAAGACCGCGATTGTTACTTTAGAAAGGTATTTCTTATGTTCATGCAAGGATTTTTATTTACTTTTTGATGTACTTAACCTTAGTGCTTAATTAAGTTAAGTCTAGTTATAAGATTCTTGTGTACATGCAAAGATTTTCATTTGGTTTTCATTGTACTTAATATTAGTGCTTAATTGAATTAAGTCTAGTAGTAAGGTCCGAAGTTTGTAATTTTGTTTTAAGTTCTGACCTTAGTATTAAGTGATAGTGTACCACTTTGTACCTTTTCATAAGTAGCCTTAGTTTAATAGACTAGTGTAGTCTATTTCTTTTTGGAAGGGGGTAAATGTAACATTCATTTTTTCTTAGATTTTAAGACCATGTAATGTTACTGATTTTTCACTTTAAATTGTACTTCTTTTCATTTTTGTATAGAGCGGTATATTAATCAGAAATTCCAAGCCGTTCGGTATATTAGTGTGCTGTGCGGGTTTGCGACCGAATCTCTCGATACGCCGGGATTGGTTAAATATTTGTATCCGCAGTTTTGGTTCCGGCGTAGCCATATTACCGAGAGAGTGCCCACGGTTTATTTAAGAGTCCGGTGGACAGGAAAAGAGGCTGATTTCCACCGAGCCGCCAAGTAGGTTGTTTCGACCGAGCTGCCAAGTAGGCGAATTTCCATCAAGCCGCAGCCAGGCTTACTTCGACCGAGCCGCAGTAGAGGCTCATAGCAACAATTATGAGAGCCAAGTAAAGCACGAGTTTTTTTTTTCTAACGTAAAGCCGTAGTGGGCTCTAAGTGTTTCCTACAAAGTGTAAAATCGGTTTTGTGTTCCATCGAAGGCCTAGAAGCCCAAATAAAAACCATAAGTTACCAGAACATTCATCAATAGACCTATTCCCGAAGTAAGTGTCTTAATAGCAATTTGAACTGACAAAAGGTGAAGTGAAAATCACGATTCTTCGCTTTCAGGTTTTAGAATTTAAATGTCTGATTTAGAGACTCTAATAATAATAACTACCTGTTAGGCTAGAATTTTTTTTTGTGATCCTTAAAACCACAAAGGTTAGAACTTTTATTTTAAAATCATGAATAAATTTTCTTTTTGTTGATTAAAGCTAGTGTCCCACTGAATACCTATCTTTCTTTTCAGGATAAGGACGGCTGTACCAAACTGATTTTTTATATAACAACTGTACACCCTTTCAGTATTTTTTCATTTTTTTAGCTGAAGTTAGATCCTTTCTATTTTAAAATGAATGGTGCCCAAAATTCGTGCAGCTGAGGTTTTTTAAAAATAGAAAATAATTCCAAAAATACGTACAAAAATTATCTCTTACCCATATCTCTCTACCAAGGAAAACTGAGCTAGTGTTTGTTTAATTTCTTTAGTTCTTTTAAAATCATTATTCACTCAATTCATAATCAGAAATTAAAAAGAGGTTGCAAGAAAATTGTGCCCAAGCGTGGGAAAAACAATTTTCACAGGGTACAAAATGACGCCGCAAAAAGCGACCAATTAATATACACGGTACAAAATAACGCCTCAAAAAGCGGGCAAGTAAAAAACACATTATATATATATATATATATATATATATATATATATATATATATATATATATATATATATAGATATACATTACAAACTGTTGGTGCTTATTTTTATTACTCACTATTGTTGTATATATATATATATATATATATATATATATATATATATATATATATATATATATATATATATATATTACAACAGAGGTTTTCACGGATGATGAAATATATTACATACATTAAATATTCCAGTAAATAAAAATTTCAAATGCTCATTCATAGTTGAAGCCTGAATTTTTGATCAGAAATTAGTTTTAATATGTAGATCAAGTAATTCCCCAATCAAAAATTGGGTTGTAAAAAATGAAAAAACTATCCCAAAAACCACTTTTCCGCAAATGTCTCAAAAAATTTAAAAACTACAAAAAATGTTGCGAATAAAATCGATAGATAATACAATTATCTACAAAATCATTTTGAATTACTTTTCACGTATTTGCGATACAAAACGAGATGTTTGCAAATTGAAAATTGTTATTTAACGCACTGCTAGCTAAAAAAATACCCGAATCTGAAAAAAATCATAAAAAATAAAAAAATAATTATTTTTGAACATTTTTTTTAAATCGTATCTATTCAATGTAACTAATTTTTTCAGAGAATTTTTTTTTAATATTAACTTTTTGAAAAGTTATAAACAATTATATTTTTTGAATTTAATTTGCTACTGTTAAAATTGAAAAAAAAAAAATGTTTGTCTTATTACATTCTTTGAAGTTTTATTTGTATATAGTCTATCTAAGATTTTAACAATAAAAAATTAAATTCAAGAAATACAATTGTTAATAACTTTTCAAAAAGCTAATCAAAAAAATTCTCTGAAAAAATGAGTTACGTTACATAGATATGAATAAAAAAAAGTTCAAAAAATAACGATTTTTTCTATTTTTTATGATTTTTTTTTTCAAATTCCTGTATTTTTTCGCTAGCTGTGCCTCATACAACAATTTTCATTTGCAAATATCTCGTTTCATATCGCAAATACGTGAAAAGTACAAAATACCATTAGTTTACAGTGCAGTATATAAAAATTCCAGACAAATTTCCTTAAGGGATTATAATCATTTTCAATAAACGATTAAAGATTTATAACTCTCCTATGTTACGTCTCATGATCCTCATTACTGTCTCTGGTGAAGTTCCTCTGTGTTGGATAAAATCAAATTAGAGCATCGATTCTTTGAAAAGTAATGAAACTTTCATGAAATCTAAATGATAAAATATACTTTTTTATTGCCTGAGAAAAACCTAAATATAATGCTGTCACAGAATGAAAGCAGGAAGCTCTAGAGATTGAGTAAATAGAATTTCTAAAGAATATGCATTATATTTATAAACAATGGGACCAAAAATAATTTGCTTTGAGATTTTTTTTGTTAATTTATTTTACAGGGATCATTTTTTTATGAAATATAAATTATGTGGCAGTTACCTATATGGGATGGCGACCCATACATCGGAGAGAGTGGGTTCTAGCTATAAAAACGCTGCTAAATATACTTTCGTTTTATTCCTTAAGCATCACTTATTTCACATGTGATAACCGTACTTACGTAGCATAAAAATAGGAAACACTAAGTCCCATAAACCTTGTTAAATTAAACAGGGCTACTGTCTTATTGAACTAGGTAATAAAATAAAGAAATTTTAGATACAATATAACAGCAATTTATTTCCTCTTACTATTCAAATCTGTAACTTGATTTATATGTATATATATATGTATATATATATATATATATATATATATATATATATATATATATATATATATATATATATATATATATAATATGAAATATGACAACTGTTCTTTTATGAAAAGGAGAAAATACATTACATGTAATCAAACTACTTCCTGAAAAAATAATTCTAGCCTAGATGAATGTTTTTTGTAAAAAAAAGACGCTTTAGTTTGATTAGTAAAGGCTACTCATATCAATATTCTAAACCATTGTCAAAGTTCTTTGAATAACAACAACAAATAAAAACTAGTAATAAAATTATAAACAAATAAAATAAAATTCTTTTGTCTCGGTACAGGCGTGACGCGCGAGCAATAATGTACTGAAAATATATTAACAAGACATCCACCATATTGTCAAGTCACATAGTTTTCATAGTTTTTTTTTATGCCAGATAAATTATGAAATGTAATGCACTCTTCATAGTTTTCGCTCATTTTATGGAGAAATATTCAAGAATTTCTTCAAAATTTTCATTTTAAATCAGTACTTTTCGAGATAGGGGGACAGTGATTTTTGGCAATTTTTTAAAAATAATACAAAGAAAAAATGTATTACATCATATATATTTTTCAACTCGTATTTTCACAAACTTTTATTTGACATCCCACACGATGACCTGGTAAATATTTTTTTTTTTCACTTCTGATTTCACCCCCAAAACTAATTCCTTAAGTCAAAATTTAACTTTCAGAACTACGCAGCTCTAATTAGGCCATCAATTCCCATATTTGTTCCACGTTTTTACTTTTCTATGTTTAAATAGTTTCGGAAAAAATCCGGTATGGCAAACAGACAGGCGTACAGACGGACACCGAAGTGATCTCATAAGTGTTCCGTACGAAACACTAAAAAGTATATCACGTTTTTTGTGAAACCGGAAAATCTATCTAAATGTACGTCTACTGTATCTCTACTATTACACTAAATTTCATTTGGCTATCTAAAGCGGTTTAGTTACGGCGTCGTAGAGAGTAACCCCAGGGCTACGGAGTTTATTATTTTTACAGTATGTAGCTTTATTCACTACTGAAATTTTTCATTAATAAGACTACATTTTGAAAAATAATTGTTGAGAACCTTTAATCGAGACGAACATAGATTCAATTTTAAATAAATTCTAAGACAGGAAATAAATAAAAGTTTAAATTAATATGTGTATTTTCCCTATTGAGGCATTCAGATTCTCATAAATATATATAACATTCTCGCTCAAAGTTTCCTGAAAAATAGCGAAATAGAACAGAATTGCAACATCCCTATATCTGGTTTATATGCAACAATATCAAAACCATTTCAATACTTTTATTTCAAGAAATGCATACTCGAAACCCGATAAAGCCGACTCTAGAATGCAGAAACGAAGCAATTTCCTAACTGATTTTTATTGGTTTTATTTCCTGACCGTGTATATAGAAAATAAACTCAAATGAACATATCTTTGTAAATAACGAAAATGTTTATTTTATCTATTGAGGTTACAAGGAATAGAGTTCCAGGGAATAAAAAGTTCTAATTTGGTATATACCAGATAAAAAACATAACGAATGTGGTGGAACATGTCGGGAAATATAATATACATTTCTTCAGTTGATGCATAATTTTCCGCACTTTATACTTACGAAAATTGGTGTTTTGTTACCTTTTTTTTATAAAGATATTCCTTAATATTTAGTTAAGCACGGAAGCAGTTATTGAAGTAGACGGTGAATATGCTCCAGAATTATGTATTATACGTACTTTGAATGTATTTTAATGTTTTTATTTTTCATAATGAAAACGAAACCAAAAACAAAATAGAAATAGAGAAGAAAATTGTTTAGGAAGTATTAAAAAGCTAGAGAAATAGCAAAAGAAACAAGACGAATGGTAAGAAAAAATATGAAAAAATTCTATGAAAGAATTAAAGGACTAAAAAGTTTGAAAATAACCGAAAAACACCAAATTGTATACTGAAAGAACGAGATGGGATAAGAGATAAGGAGCACAAATGAAACTGCTACGACTATAGAACAGTTCTATTGTAAATTGTTCTATTTTAAAAGTTATCAATATTGGCTCGGAAGACTTGCCTGAAATTACCAAAAAAGAAGTAATATATCATGCACTGAAAATAAACACAATGAATCACCTGGAAAGGATACAATTTTGGTAGAAATGTTAAAAGGAGGGGGTCCAGGAGTAGTGAAGAAACTTTGCAATTTTTTCAACTTATGTTTCGCTGAAGGTAAAATCTCCAATGCCATGGTTAACTTGCTGCACAAAAAAGCAGATAAAGCTAATTTAGAAAATTACCGACCGATCAGTCTAGTTTCACAAATCTATAAATTTTTTACAAATATTTTAACAAATAGACCTACTCCCAAACTGTACAGTTACCAACCTCCTGAGCGAGCTGTGTTCAGGAAAACCTATTGACCATGAGAGAACTGCTGGAAAAATGAGGAATATTATTTAAATATCTGCCTAGCTTTTGTGGATTTTCACAAAGCATTTGATACCGTCGAATACTGGGCTATGAGAAACGCATTTAATCTTGTCAGAATTGATCATAAGTATATACAGGTACTTAAGTAAATATATGTCAGTGCAACTTCCATTATTCAAGCTGAAGAACCTACGAAGCCTACTGCCATAAAAAGAGGCATAAAGCAGGGTGATATTCTCTCTCTAAAGCTATTTACATCAACCCTAGAAGACGTAATAAGGAAGTTGCACTGGGACAATCGAACTATCTTGATTAATGGGAAAAGACTGACTAATCTGTAGTATACGGATGATATTGTATTCATTGCAGATAATCTCGTTAAACTGCAAGCAATGTTGACGGACTTGAAGAGAGAATGGTTGAAAACATTACTCTGAAAGATGCTGGCGAATATGTATACCTTGGTCTGCTGGGCAATGAAAATCAAACGACTGAGATTTATAGAAGAAAAAGATTGGCTTAGATTGCAGTTGGTAAAATGAGTAAATCGCTAACAAACAAAAATATGCCTATGTACATGCAGACTCGGCCTTCGACAAGTGTATCTTACCAGCCCTAACTTACGGAGCCCAAACATGGACAGTTACTAAGCTCTCTATGGATCAACTGAAGATAAGACAACATGCTGTGAAACCACAAATGCTGAATTTATTCCTTAAAGATCGTAAAAGCAACCCATATCAATCATTAAGGTCAGAGATGTAGCAGAGACGGTGTATGAACTTAAATGCCGTCTATGCAGCTAGAAGTACAATTGAAAGACGGTCCCAGTCTATATTGAAATGACGAACTTACGTAGCTAAGTGATCGAGAGGACTGATGACATCAAACTAACGGCCTGATTTATGGGAATGAAACAAGCATGAAACCGTCAAAAGTGGAAAGATATGAGGTAGGTCTATAACCAGCAATGGATCGAAGAAGACGAAAGAAGAAAAATAATTTGTTGAGATATTGAAAACAGTTGATTCTCTAATATGTTTAGCTCGAAGTGAAATACAAATTTTAGGTATTAAATAAGGGTTACGTTCACCTCGAATTTTCAAAAATCCCATTTCTTTTTTTGACGGATTTTTATTCTCTATCCTTCTAAGAATTATTTCACAAAAAAAAATTAAGGAAATTTCAATCCATTACAAAGTTGTAGCATTAAATGTGACCTGGCCTTGGATTGGGACCGCTACCTGTTTTCAGACACTGGCTGCAATATTATTCAGTCAATTTTTAATATAATTTTTTTTTTTTTAATTTTAAAAATTACTTTCTCTTCAAAATGTCGAGAGATTTTTTAAATTCTTTTAATAGACAATTTTCTAAAAATAACTGAACATAAATTTTTGATCCAAAAATTGCATACTAAAGTTTGATACACCAATGTATAAAATATACTGATGCAGATTTCCTTTATCTAAAAACACCGTTTTGCATAATAGACATAAAAAGTTTATAAATATAAGTCGCACACCAGTGCAGGACGAGTGTGTCTGTTGTATCGAGTTTAATAAAGTTTTCCGTAAACGAACAAAAATAAAAGTTTTTGAAAAGCAAAAGAATTGTTTTTTAAAAACGTTATAATCGGCTCGACGATTGTAACTCACCGTAAATTTTTTATTCTTGAAAAAAACACTTCGACAATTTTTAACTACTACATTATTGTACATACAAGATTAATTTTTATTCTTGCACACTGGATTATTTTTTGTAAAGTTATCCTGCAGACAAAGAGGCGCCACAGTTTTCATCAGTGGTCCATTTAACCTGATAAAAAATATTTTTAACATTTAAAACTTGTTTGAAAAAAAAATCTTATAATTTAAAGTACAATAAAAAATATATAATCCCCATTCTTTTGTATTATTCACTCACTAAAATATTTTTATTAAATATACATACTTTTTACAGCGCCTAGGTGTATGTAACCCGTTAAACTATAGGTTATTATCAACAGATATATTTTTGTTACGCCAATGAAACTAAGATAAATTATAGTTCTATTCAAATCAGACATACAAATCTTGGTATGTCCGGCAGTAACAGCCGACCCGTATGTAAAATAGCTTTATAAATCTGTAATAGGAAAGATACAAAATTGTTTCAGCTAGATAAATCAATATTTTGCTCTTAGTTCGGAGTTGGAAATGGTCGGGGCAATACAATGTATTCGTTTGTTTTTAATAACGTACAGTGGTTTCGAATATCAGTATATTGGAACAATTAATTTTAGTAGATATAAAATATATTTTTATCCACTTTTTAGGCGAACAATTTGGAATGTACGGTAAAAAAGATAGTTTTGAAGAAATTTAAACACGGGTTCAGTCAAATACCTTACAAACATCCATAATTTATCGAATTTGTTGCGTTCTCCTAACCAATACTTTCACACCATTGTAGTGAAACAAAGAGACCTGTCAAACTAAATATCTAGTGGTACAAATTGATAGATTTGTTAAATGAAACGAACACATTACTACTTTAACAAAAAAGTGTCATCATTACATAAATTTAAAACATAAAAAAAAATATTTTTGCTTTAGGAGACAACGAAATATACACTCCTGGACAAAATTAACGCAACAATATATTAAATCATACAAATCTCTATAATGAATTAATTTTAATAATTTTTTATGAACATTGGTTACACTAAAAGTTAGAAAAAACTTATTCGGATACTTTAAAAGTGAATTAGCTACGAAATTTCTCTATAAGATTCGAATTAAAATTATTCTTAAGACCTATTAACAAAATCGTTGAAATTATGTAATAATGAAAAAAATAAACTGGGATACTAGTAGCAAAATTAATGGTGTAAGTGGGACACTAATAGCGTGTATTGCCTCCGCTACTTCGGATGACAGCGTTTATGCGCCTAGGCATGCTTCTAATTAAATTTTGGATAAACTCTTGAGAAATTTGCTCCCATTCTGTGATAACTGCATTTTCAAGTTCCCTCAGGTTTCTAGGTGCAGGTATATGACGTTTCACATTTTTCTTAAGGTGATCCCATACATGTTCTATCGGATTCAGATCCGGGCTTTTTGGTGGCCATTGCATAATTGGTATATCAACTTGATTAAGATAATCGAGTACCTCCCTAGCCACGTGAGGTCGAGCGTTGTCTTGCATAAACAGTAAATTGGGCCCCACAAAATGACCGAATGGCATCACATGTTCTCTTACAATATTCTCAAGATAGTAGTCAGCATTCATGGATCTCATACGGACAGGAACTAACTCTGTGCGAGCATCAAAGCAGATGCCACCCCAGAACATAACAGAGGCACTGCCGAATGGAATCCTTGCAGAGATATTGCAAGGAGCAAACCTCTTTCCTGGCCTTCGCCATACTCGCTCACGACCATCTGGATGTTTTAGACTAACCCTAGTTTCATCTGTGAAGAAAACTTGTTTCCAATCAACCACAGACTAGTTTTTCGTGATTTCGAGCAAAACGTAACCTGGCAACTCTGTTCTCTCTAGTAAGCAGCGCAGTGGCTGGTCTCCTACTGTTTAATCCAGCTTCATTTAACCGTCTTCTAACTGTTTTAGAAGAAATTGTGACATTGCGAACAGCTTCGAGTTCGTTTCTTATTATAGAACTAGTGACAGTCCTGTTTCTTAAAGCATATTGTCTTATAAAATGTTCATCTAGGTCGCTAGTGCAACGTTTTCACCCTTGCCCTAGCCTTCTAGAATAAGTTCCTACTTCATTCAAGCGTCTTACCATACGACTTATTGTGGAACGATGTTTGCCTAACAAATTGGCAACATAACTCTGACAATATCCCTCGTCCAATAAAATTGAGGCTCGCACTACCTCGTGTTCAGTTAAATTCCTTGTTCGATTCATTTTTCTAATTCTTCGGGGTCAAAAATAAAACAGTCTACCACAAAAACGTATTACTTTGAAAAACGGAATAATTTATAAGCTTATTTTTAAAGAAAATCTATCGCATTATTACAGAAAATTGTTTATCTTCTAAAAAATTCCTTAAAACTGTAAATCTAAACGAATTGTTTTGATTTCTGTCATGAACAACGAAACAAAATATGCATAGCCTACTATTCAAATATTCGATAAACTTTAAAACTGACATAAGAAAAAGATAAATTAATTTTCAGATTGTTGCGTTAATTTTGTCCAAGAGTTTATTATTAGTTTAGTCAATTTTACGATAGAAGGTATAGGTTTCGGGTGAAACATAGAAATATAGTCAGTCAATTAGGAACGTGTCGCACATTTTCCATTAAAAAACGTATTTATTTAAAGTTTTTTACAGTACAGTACATTCGACAGTAAAGGATCGCCATTAAAATGCTAATGCTTCAGTAATTCGTCCAGTTCTTATCAGCGTAGATAATACTGACAGCTGCTTCACTATGTACAACTTTTTACTGCAAACCATCTGCTTGATGTATAATCACATATTGTCAATTGGATATATATCGGGAGACTGGGATAGCTAATCTAGTGTAACGATACCGAATTCCCCTTTCTACTGGCTACGCTTTTTACTTCGATGTTTGGGGTCGTTATCCTCCTGAAGAATCCACTCCTTATTTTTAATGACAAACCATTACCTGGTATTCGGTACTAATGCCTTTTTGTAAATCAGGAGCATCCCCCCTACACTGATCTCTATCCTGAGCGGTGATAACCTCATGTCCTGCCACTCTTTTGATGTAATCGCTCCGTCTTGTTGGTGGTCTACCTGTTCCTTTTGTCTTGTTTGGATCTTTATTCTATTAGACTTCTGCCCATCTCCATTTAATTTTTTGAATAATATCTATTACTTTTGTTAGTTGTCTGATAGTTATGTTTTGTTATTCTATCCTTCCTTGTGATACCCAGCATAGCTCTATCCATTGCCCGTTGCGTTACTCTCAGTTTTTTTTTGCTGACTGTTTTGTTAATGTGAGTATCTCGGCGCCATATATGATTACCGGCAGAACACATTGTTCCTAAACTTCCTTTTTATAAGTATGTTGGCAAATTACCTTGCAGCGTATCTCCCAGCTTCCCAAACCCACACGACGCTGTATCTCACGGGTTTGGTTACCTCTGACAATTTGTAATTCATAACCAAATAATTGTAATTTTGGATGTGCTCCACCTCGCTTTCGTTAAATTTCATATTACTGTTCGTAACTAGATTGGTCATAAACTTGGTTTTCTGAAAGTTAATATTTAGACCAATATTTGTTAATGTTATTTTTAACACTCTTACACTTGCTGTTGCGTTGTTGTAAATGAGTTGAATTAATTCAGTATATCTGTAGTCTATTCTTATTTGCTACAGGGCAGACAATATCGCCGGCAACTCCACGGTGTCAAAAGCTTTTTTTCAAATTCACAAATACTAATACGAGTGGTTTGTTGTATTCTGTAGATTTCTCTATAAGGATTTTGATGATCTTTAAATGATCGTTAGCACAGTATCCACTTCTAAAGCCTGTTCGCGGGGTTGATAAAAATCTAATTTTAGCTCTAGGCGTTTTGTTATGATTTTGGTGAACCCCTTATACAAATGGGAGAGCAAACTGATCGGTCTATAATTTTCAAGGTCGGTTATGTCTCGTTTTTTATAAATGAGGGCCATCACTACGTTATTTCATTTACTTGGGAATATGCTAACTGTGAGGTGGTAACATCGGAAGAAACACATTGCACCCAGTCTCGATCTATATTTTCTCTCTTTTTTTTTATGGGTCTAGCACACGTACTGCAGAGAAGTCCCTAAAGCGCTACAGGAGCGACACGTGTGCGGAAAAAAACGATGTACTTGATCTTAAATCGCTGTAAACTGTACTCGGTGGGAAACACAGTCCTGGGCAAATTATTCCAAAGGGATGATATTCTCCATATAAAAGATTGCTTGAAAAGCGTTGTACGAGAAGTAACAAGGTGAACCTCATACGGATGTGAAGTATTAGCGCGACGTGTATTTCTAACATGCACCGCTCTGGGAGGAATTAAGCGGGTTACATCCTTCGAACACTTTCCATGAAAGTACTTGTAGAATAGGCTCAAGACACCAACCGTTCTTCGATGCTCCAGCGAATCAAGGCCGCCAGTCAGTTCCGGGTCTCCAATCAGACGAACAGCTCTTCTCTGAATATAATCCAATAAATGCAGTGTATGTTTGGGAGCGGAGCCCCAAACATGGGAGCAGTACTCCACAGTTGGTCGAATTTGAGCCTTGTAAAGAATTAACAGTTGTTGTGGAGTGTAAAGCTTTCTGGTTCCAAATAATATTCCCAACTTTTAAGAAGCTCTCCTTGCTATGCCTGCAACACGTTTATGCCAGGACATATTTGCTTCCAAATTAACACCCAACAAACTGAGTGACGATGCTAGAGGAATGGAGTGCCCCGACATAAATATGTCGGGTTCAGCAACGTTAACTTTTTTAGAAAGAACTGCCACCTGGGATTTTGTAGAGTTAAATTCCACTTGGTTACTATTACCCCAAAATAGAATTTCTTCCAGGTCTTTGTTAAGTTGAATGACTTCCTGCCGTCTGCGGATATTCGTCTGAGTAGCCGATATCCGAGCGTTCAAAGTGAATGAAGAGACAAGCGTACTGTCATCTGCAAAGCTGTAGATTGGATTCCCGGTCTTTCCCAGCAGATCGTTAATGTAAATGAGAAAGAGAGTAGGAGATAGTATGGAGCCTTGGGGCACACCGGCGTTGATAGTGAAGGTGTCAGAAAGAAATCGGTCGACTGCCACTCGTAAAGAACGCTCTCTGAGGAAACATGAGAGTCAGAAACAGAACTTTTTAGACATACCACAAGAGCGTAGCTTAGCCAACAGTCCATCGTGCCAAACACGGTCGAATGCCTTAGATATGTCAAGAGCAACCGCTCGAGAATCTCCAAAGTGTTCAATTGCGTTGTTCCAAACATGTGTTACATAAGTCAGACGATCTCCTGTTGATCTGTGTTTACGAAAGCTGTATTGGTGATCGCTAATAATGTTGAATCCTTCAAGATATTTTAGAAGATGCTGATTGATAGCCTTTTCCATGACTTTCAGTATTATTGAAAGCAGTGCGACTGGTCGGTAGTTATTTAGCAAGGTCTTCTTGCCTTTTTTAGATATCGGCCGAATTGTGGCACATTTCCAGCAGGAATAAAATATTCCCTTTCTGTAGGATAGGTTGAAAAGTCTACAGAGTGGTTTTAGTTTCCTCGCCCAGTTTTTGAGAACTATGGCAGGTATTCCGCTTTAGTATTTATGCCCCCCCATTAATAATTATTATTTTCTCGTCCTTGTCCGACACTTTTCCTCCCGAACCACGTTTTGGTAGATCATAAACATTTTTAAACTGGGACTATCCTTTCACTCAATGCCCTCGACCTGCTCATATACTGACTAACCGCTGTAGGCACCATTTTCGGATATGTTGGTTAATTGCACAGGAAGACAGTCTCGAAACGCAAAACGTATGCAGCACCCATCTTCGATAATGTACAATTTAACCACAAATAAGGTTAGAAATTAACCTCTTTCCGCAAAGAATTGTGTGCAGGGGTGCCAAAAATAACTTCAAAAAAAGGAATTTCTTTTATCGACTACAGGTTATTACTGACACGTTCTTACTTGATCGACTGCATTATTTAGTTAAATTAAATGTTGTACAAAAATCGTATATAATAGAGATACAAACTCTACTCAAATCATCAACAGTTCCAAGAAAGTGCTCTAATATGCCGCAATCAGATTTATTACCGTAAAGTAGCAAAAATTAACTACAAATAAATACTCATAATCTTACGATACACAAAAATATAAAATTTCAAGACTCTAAAAGGTAAAAGAAACAATCGGTCAAAAGTAATTTTTATTTCCAGCTCTCCTTGTTTATATAAGTTTACCCGAAGAAATCAAAATGGTTTAAGAAACGCTTTAAAATCTGACACAAAACATTATTCTTTCATAGCACCCCAAACGGCTAAGAACCTAATTCAGTCATATGCTTAAAGATCTTTTAATTTTTTTATAGATATATTTTATAGCATTTTCTAAATATTTTTACTATTTATTTAACTGCAATTATCATCATCAATCAACAATACGTGTCCACTGCTGGACATAAGCCTCTCATTCTCTATATCATTCGTTTCTATCCTGAGCCATTTGTAACCAGTTACGACAAATTCTCCTGATGTCATCTGCCCATCTGGTTGGAGGGCGTCCTCTGTTTCAGAATGCCTCCTATCTGGGTCGCCATTCCAATAATCTCTTTGACCATTTTTCGTCTGTTCTCCTAGCCACGTGACAAGCTCAATTTTATTTCAATATCGTGACTCTCTCGATGACATCGGTTAAACTTGTCATTTGACGAATGAGGGTAACACCCAAGATAGATCTTTTCGTAGCCTTTTGCGTCACTCGTAGTTTATTTGCCGATTTTTTGTGGATGTTAGTGCTCCGTATGTTATGACAGGCAATATACACTGATCATATTCTTTTCGGTTCAAACTGATGGGAGTATTCGATGTAAAAATATATTTTAACTTACCTAAAGCTTCCATCCTAAACTCATTCTTCTTAGCAGGTCTGGTTGTCCTTACTGATACAGATTTCATGGCCCAAATATTTGTATGATCTGACTTCTTCGACAAGTTTGCCTGCGACTGATAGATTGTCATTCAGTAAGGGATTTGTCATTTTTGCGAAGTTTATTTTTAGTCCGACCTCTCTTATGCAGTATGCTATCTTTCTAACATCAAGAACGCCTAGTCGATGCTATCTGTTATCATGACTATATCATCTGCAAATCTCAATCTAATCTCTCTCGATCTATATTTAGGCTCAATTCTTCCAGTTAGTTCTTTTACATGTATATTCGAGTAGAGTAATAAAAAGCTTTGGAGTTTCTTTGACGCACGCCTTATTCTATTTAACTTTACATATATTAATTATTGCGTAACTGCTGCTGCTAGTCCTATATATTATACATTTCTTGTTAACACTACTGATAATTTAATTAACTACTTACATCTTTAACCGATGTGATTTATCTCATGATTTTTTAAAGTATCAACAGTTATTAGTTTTCAAGCCTCATTTCAGTTTGTTTTCGTCTTTGCATTATTAATTATTTTAAAATAAAGTTGTCAAGGTTAACGAAAGTAAGCTATGCTGTCCGAGCACAAATCTTGAATGATTTCAATAGACTAATTTCTAAATTTTCTTTAATATTGATGACGTGGTAAAGCGATAATCAACAAATGGTCATATCAGCAACATCTAGATCGCAACATCTGGCCCAAGACATGCGAGGAACGTTACTGACGGCCCCTCGAAGAAACAATTGACGTCCTTCATTTAACAAGGACTCAGACCTAAATAGTGGTGGGACTGATCAATGGCCACTCGTACCTGATGAAATATTTACAGAAAATGGTTTCCTACAACATGCAAACTATACAGAAGAGAAAGAAGCCTCTATGCATATTTTTTTAAGAATGTACGGCTTTAACTCGGAACAGACATAACTTATTCTAAGATTAAATTACCCCATAAACGGCTTGGAAGAAAGCTATTGAATCTTTTTCAAGGGACGACGATTTAGTAACCAAGAGAGGCGAGTATAATAAGCCAAGAGGCTGCAGTGCACAACCAGGTACAATCAGCTACCTCACTTACAACAAAACAACTCTAGTGGCTAAACCTTTTTCAATTTATTGTTACACAGTCGGGCTAGAATTCCTGTGAATTAACATTAGGAAAGTAGAATTTTAAAATTCGGTTCCGCTGTCCGTTTGAAAGAGTTTTAGAAAATTATAAGGTAAAAAAAGCGTAACGATTACTTTCTCCCGGTGTTCAGATGCATTTAGCATTATCTTATAGCCTTAGTATCACAAACCAACGCAATTTACTGTAAGAACAGTATAAACTTTAAAACTCATTATATACTCACATTATAATTATTCTTTTCATTGTTTAGATGACATCGTTTTGGGATGAGATCCTAATAATTTAGTTAAGTATCACCATTCATCTCAACTTAGCTATAAAAATAGCAGCAAAGAATATAGATTTCCCTTAGGTCCATCAACAATAAATCAACTCATCCTACCTTTTCACTTTTTACCCTATCATAACATTTTAAATTCCCTTTTCAAAGTCAAACGAAGGCCAAACCCAAATGCAAATCGAAAAGGTTTTACATCTGCAAGTAAAAAGGCTATTTAATTTTCTGAATTCACTGAATTCGCTGAATTCTTCCAACAGCCGCTGAATCTAATAGAGCAATAAAGAGTGACCCTATATGCAAACTAGTCTTATAAATCCCCTATAGGAAGCCAGAACGATGTTAGGAGAGTTTTAGCCTTATTTGATTCATTTATAAATGTATTTGAGGGTTAACACAAACACAAAAAATGTTTTATATTTAGGTAAATTATGTAACAGTAATATATCATAATAATAATAATAACAATAAACGTCTTTATTTTATACTCGGCAAAATAAATCAGTGCTGTTGTGAACCGAGTTTTCAAAAAAAAAAATACAATATACAAAAGAAAAGAATTACAACTCAATTCAAGAAGTCACAATCATAACTTAACTCTACTTACTCTAAACTAAAAAAGGAGAAAAAAAACGTAATTCCACATGACTTGACATTCACATGATATTAATACCCATATATAAACAAACCGTGATCCCCACCTTACCCTACGAAAAAGACGTAATAAAAACAATCAACCATCATAATAATAACAACAATGAGTAACTCTGAAATAAAATTTCCTTTAGCTGTCTTCTGAAAGAAAATTCAGATAGAGCAAGCAATCATGCAGAAGTTTAGCAGACGTATAGCCGAAAGACTGTTTGAACACACTTGTACGATGTATTTGAAAGCGGTCATTGTATCTAGTATTACGCTGATGTACCCAGCTTCGATAGTGCAGCCTTCCACACAGATACTCAGGCACTCCGATCCTCAACAGTCTATACAGAAAGCAACCCAGATGTAGCTTTTCTCTATCCTTAATACGCAGCCATTTCAATAGCCTGCAACTTACGTGAACTCTCCCCCTAAATCCAAAAATGAAACGCGACATAATGTCTAGTCCATATACTACGAGTATAGAATAAAACTTAAACAACAAAATAGTGTTTATCCAACAAATTTAGAAATAGAATATAAACGTTGTCTGTGTCTTCATTCCATTCTAATTTCTTCATCTCTTACCCTACAGTATAGGTAACTATGTTATGCGGCTCACATTTAAAGTAAGTACTGTTCTGATATAAAAAAAAACATACAAGGCGATTTTTTTAACAATTTTTATTTTTACATGAACGCCCAGACCTTAATATATTCTTCAACACACTTTCCGTATCGTAAGACCAGCTTCTGTACTCCATGCGCACAGACATCTACCGCCCGGTTTGGTAATCATTGCAGTATGGCCACCTTGGCGTCGGCGTTAGTGGCGCTGACCGCCAAGGTGCTTCTTTAAGTGCAGGAACAAGTGATAGTCATTAGGCGATAGGTTAGGGCTATACAGGGGGTGATCAAGTTGTGCCCGGCCTTATAACGCCAAACTATCTGGAGTTCAATGTGCCACGTGTGGACGAGCATTATCGTGAAGCAAAACGATCCCTCCACTGAGCATGCCACTTTTTTGTTTAGGATTACACAATGCAGTTTATTTAAAATCTTACAATATGGCTTAGCATTTATTGTGTCCTCCTGAGGCAAAAATGCACAAGCAGCATCGCCTATCCTAAAACATACTTGTTTCCTCATCGTGTACGTTGGTATGGCCATTCTTAAATGTTCTTACCCATTTTCTTACCATTTCATCACTCATAGCGTTTTCGCCATACACTTCTCTAATCTGTCAGTGATTTTCGGCCGCTTTCACGTCTCTTAAATTTAAAAAACGAATTACAGGGCGTATTTCACAATCCGCGAAAATTTCAATTGTCGAAGGCCTTTTAAACATGTACACACACATGCACACAAATGCTTTCATAATGGCGTTTGTGATTAGCCAATAGATGCAAGTAGTTAGCGAGCATACGCCGTATGGCAACTGCAACACGGCAATGGATATATTTCAAAACGGTAGTTACTTAAAAAATGCACTGCGTAATGTGTGAAGTCTACAGTCATTACTATGTTGGAAATTTGGAATCTTCGGCCCAATGACACTACTCAGTATATATCACCACTACACCAAACACTTTATTTTTGCACTCAATGCGCGTTTCGCTAACCATGTTAGCTTCATCAGGAGCAATGATTGACGGTCAAAACGATTGACTGTCAATCATCGCGCCTGATATGGCTAGCGAAATGCGCGTCTAGCACAAAAATAAAGTGTTTGATGTAGTGATGATATATACTAAGTAGTATCTACAGTTATTGTTGTGTATAATTTACTCCCACCTTTTCCTTTTGATGGGAATATTGGGTTTTCTAAGAATGTGTGGAATAGTTATCTAGTTCGTGGTTCTTTTTGATGAAGTGTCGATAATTTTTAAGAGTTCTTTAAGCATACGACCAGTTTGTAGAAAAACGGTGAAAGTAATGTCAACATTATTTCTTATCTTGTATACGTAAGGAGCATATCCAAAAATCATTTGGAAAAATGTGTGGTCCATAAAAAATAACGTAATCTTCACGCGAAAACTGACATTATTTTCAGAAAATTGCGGCCGGCATAACGCGTTTCCTATCCGGTTATTTGGTGCTTGTTCCAGTTTTATATACGGCGTAGGGTTTCACCTTTGACACCCGTATCCACGTTGTGGAAGGTTTTCGGGTCAGTTCTGGGTCGCGCCTTATTTTATCTTTGGATAAATGAGAATTTGATACACATGGGTAGAAACAAAGACGATAAATTGTATTGAATAGACATTGTTAAATGATGGAAAGTATGAAAAAAACTGAAAGAAAATAAAGCAAAGGTTGGAAGATCGAATATTGAAACTTTTTTCTTTCTCTTTTTAGTAAAGGACACTGTTCTCTTAATGGATGTATCATATATGACAGCTAATCACAAGTGTATATGTACAGGGTGAGTCAATGATAGAGTAAAGTTCATTACCTCATTCGTTTCGGGAATGACGAAAAAATGTTAAATACAATAGTTTTTTTAAGGAGTTTAAAATTATTTTTGAGTATACAGGGTACTTCAAAAAACTGTGGCCGATATAACATATGTTTTTTTTTAAATCCCTAAAGTATTACGAGAGAGGAAGATATTCACGTTGGCCTTGAATTACTATAAATTGTACTAGATAGGAAACACAAGTCTGGACAAATCATTCCATATAAAAGACTGCTTGGAAATGGTTGTACAAGGAGTGACAAGTTGAACTATATACGGATGTGATGTATTAACCCGATTCCTAACATGCACTGCTATGAGAAGAATTAAAAGGGTTACATCCATCAAACACTTTCCACGAAAATGCTTGTAGAGTAAACCCAAATTGCCAACTGTTCTTTAATCTTCCAAGGTATTAAGATTTCTACTGAGTTCTGAGTCTGCAATTAGGCGAACAACTCTTTTCTGAAGAGAATCCAACAAATGCAGTGTATGCGTGGGAGCAGAACTGCAAACATGGAACCAGTATTAAACCGTTGGTCGAATTTGAGCTTTTTACAGGGTGAGTTGACGATAGAGTAAAGTTCATTATCTCATTTGTTTCGGGAATGACGAAAAAATGTTAAATACAAAAGTATTAGGGAATGTTAAGGTGCACAGTTTAAAATTATTTTTGAATATACTTCAAAAAAGTGTGGCCTATATAGCATATGTTTTTTTTAAATGGAACATCCTATTTTCTAATATATTTTTAAATTCTGCGTAAAATTTTATAACTTTTTTATTCATAATGTTATATACCTAAACCTAGTAGTTTTTGTAATATTTCAATTTTTTTAAAAAAATACTAGTGTTCAGTTTAGGAAAAACTTACCAGTAGCGCCATTGTTTCTGAAGGTGGAATACTCATAATTAGTACGAGCGTTCTATAGAGATGAAAAAAAGATACATGTAAAGAAATTTGAGTTAGATGCTACAGGGTGTTCAAAATAAATTTATGCATTTCGACTATTTTAAATTGAAAAATCTCAAATTTTTTGAATAGCACACACTATATATTAATATTTTTTCTGATATATTTTACAAAACCCTCCAAATTTTATTAAGTATGTCATATACCTATTTCTAATAGTTTTCAATTTATTTTAACTTTTTCAGTTTTTACCCTTGTTTTCAATATACTTACGCTATAACATCATAGTTGCCAAGACAAAACAAAAATGTAGACATTGTCAAATTTTGACATGTCTATTAAGCAAGTAAAAATAGTTTGATTTGTTGTAGTAAGTAACGTATAAAGGTAATAGTTATGGATTTTCCTTAAAATGAATTAATTGATATGGTTTTTATATACTGCTCGAGACGGGAAAAAATTGTCTTTTGGCAGTAAGGCTTTACGGAGCGAAGTACCCTAACAGACGTATATTATCTAGGAAATCTTTTCAGTGCTTAATGGAATGGTTTGATGGTATTGGCAGCGTTAAGTATACAAAACGGAAAGTAGTAAACCAGAATGCTACCAATGAGGAAAAAGAAATGGAGATTTTATTTCATGTTGAAGATAATGTCATGTCAGCAGCCGTCAACTAGCTGACTTATCTGACACATCTCAATCTACGGCTAATCGCTCCACGAGAAAATACAAGTATCATCCCTTTTATAGGGAACTACACCAAGAACTTCAAGACGGTGATTTTGAACGACGAGTAAACTTTTGTACCACCATGATTGGAGCAATAGAGGCCTATCCAATTTTTTTTTTCCAAAATAATATTTTCTGATGAAGCTACTTTTCGCAGTAATGGAGCAGTTAACAGCCATAAACATGCATTATTATTCAACAGTTACTCCATTTTGGGCCCGGGAAGTTCAAGACCAAAACCATTGGTCGCTTAATTTATGGTGTGGAACATTAAATTTTCGAATTATTGGTCCATATATTTTCCGCGTACCGCTTAACGGGCTTAAATTTTTTGCAAAATGAATTACTCCAACTTCTTGAAGAAGTTAATAACTTTGAAAAGGAACAAATGTGGATTCAACAAGACGGAGCTCCTGCTCACTACCACCAGGAAGTTCGGCAATTTTTAAACGATTGTTACCCACAAATATGGATCGGTAGGGATGGACTCATTCAGTGGACCCCTCGATCATGTGACTTAGCACCTTTAGACTTCTTTTAGTGGAGCTACATTAAAGATCGTGTTTATGTGAATCCCCCTACAATACTAGTAGATGTGGAAAATAGGATACGGGATGCGTGCAGGACAATAACGCCCTTTATGCTAAGAAAAGTGGAGGAAAATATAGTAAAACCCTTGTTTTTATTACACTTACGCTATAACATCATAGTTGCCAAGACAAAACAAAAATGTAGACATTGTCAAATTTTGACATGTCTATTAAGCAAGTAAAAATAGTTTAATTTGTTGTAGTAAACTAAACTTCGTGTATTCAAGTAAACGGGCATATTTTTGAACATTTATTACATCATAATAAATAATCATTAGATAAGTTAAACTATATTAAAATTATTATTAACTATTTGTTTATGATTTCACAATAGCGTAAGTGTGTTAAAAACAAGGGTAAAAATTGAAATTCAAAACTACTAGAAATAGGCATTTGACATACTTAATAAAAGTTAGAGGGTTTTGTAAAATCTATCAGAAAAAATAATAATATACAGGGTGTGCCATTTAAAAAATTTGAGATTTTTCAATTTAAAGTAGGCGAAATGCATAAATTTATTTTGAACACCCTCTAGCATCTAACTCAAGTTTCTTTACATATATCTTTTTTTTCGTCTTTATAGAACGCTCGTACCAATTATGAGTATTCCACCTTCAGAAACAATGGCGCTACTGGCAATTTTTTACAAAACTGAAAACTAGTATTTTTTTAAAAAAAAATTGAAATATTAGAAAAACTACTAGGTTAAGGTATATAACATTATTAATAAAAAAGTTACAAAATTTTACGCAGAATTTAAAAGTAAATTAGGAAATATGTTGTTCTATTTAAAAAAAAAAAACATATGTTATATCAGTCACACTTTTTTGAAGTACCCTGTATATTCAAAAATAATTTTAAACTTTTTATCATTCCCGAAACAAATGAGATAATGAACTTTACTCTATCGTTGACTCACCCTGTACTATATGTAATATAGCCTTTTGACTAGTAGATCTAAATTTATGTTTTTTTTTTACACGTTATGATAGGGTTAAAAATCGGTCAAGGAATTTATCCAGTAGTTTCCTTGCAGACCTGTAGTTCTACAATAAGTACTAATTTTAACCGTGTCAAGTAAAGGGAACGTAAATTTCTATAATACGAATAAAATGATACTACATATCGACACCTACCGCTTTCACCCTCTTTCCTTGAAACGATATCGCTCAGATTTCGTTCGAGTATTATGATGCCAACAGACCGACGGTCTGACAATCAAATAGACAAACCGATGGAAATTAGAATACATATTTTCCTTTCCATAACAATATTTATAAAACAGACTCAATTCGGCAACCGTTCTTCGATGTTCCCAGATGTCAAAGTTTCTACAGAGTTTTGGGTCTCCATTCATATGTGTATGTTTGGGACTAGAGCTCTGAACATGGGAGTATTATTCCGTCATTTCGAGCTTCTGAGAAGCTCTATTTGCTATAAATGCGACATATTCATGCCATGACATATTTGCTTCCAAGTTAATGCCACCGAATTGATTGACGATGCTAGAGAATTGGAATGTACCAACATAACTACATCGGGGTTTAGCAACGTTAGCTTTTCTAGAAAAAATTGCCGTCTGGGTATTTGGCTACTGTCATCGTAAGAATTTTTTCAAGTCTGGTAAGTTGAACAACTTCTTGCTGTTTGCGGGTATTTGCATGAGTAGCCGATGTTCAAAATCTGCAAAGCTGTAAATTGGATTCCTAGTTCTTTCCAGCAGATCGTTGATGAAAATGAGAAAGAGAGTGGGATACAGTATAGGGCCTTGGGGCCCGAAGGTGTTATAATAAAAAAAACTGTCACCAGTAATGAACGCTCTCTGAGGAAGAGAGCCAACCTTGGATATATCATGTATAACCGTTCGAGATTCTCCAAAATGTTAAATTACTTTGTTCCAAACATATGTTATATAAGTTAGAACGTTGGTTCCCAACCGGTGAGGGGATCGCCTTGGCTTTTTTGGGGTTCGCCGGATATCAATTTTAAATACCAAAATTAAATTTCAAAATTTAAAGGTAGGTGTTAAAATGTGTGTGTGTGTGTGTGTGTGTGTGTGTATTTATGCTTGGCAACAAACGAGATATGCGATGTAATTAGTGGACGGCTGGTGCACGCACTTCTCTTTATCCCTAGCGAAATACGAATTATTTATCTGATATCTTAGATCAGCTAAATAAGCTAAATTTAAAACTGCAGGGTAAGGAAACGCACATTCTTCACTTCAGAGATAATATCCATCCGCTTATATTAGAGCTGCAAAACTGGAGCCATAAAACAAATCTTGGAAACTTTACCATGTTTGAACACCTTTGCACCAAGACTGAAGAATCGGAGACGAGAATTGTAGATAATCTAAGAGAGGAAATTAATAACCACCTTCAAGCGCTTGAACCTGAAATACAACGTTATTTTCCAGGGGTCTCTGGACAAGAAGCTGCATTAGTACGAAACCCATTTCATGTATCTTTGGATGGATTCTTGATAAAGTGCAGAATGAATTTTCGGAGCTGTGAAATGACTCCCCAGCGCATGATTTATTTCGGGAAAAATCGTTACCTCAATTTTGTTTTGTTATGCGTTATTCGTATCCTAAAGTTTCCATGCTTTCTTTTCGAATATTATTGCCATCTTACCTTTGCGAAAGTGGATTTTCTACTCTTCTGCAGATCATGACAAAAGCCAGGAATAAGCGTGAAGTTTAAGATGACATGAGATTGGCTTTGACAAACACTTTATAAGCAGATCCAAACTCAATCATCACATTAATCATTAATACTTAACAATTAATACTTTTTAAAAAAATATCACTGTTAAGTCCTAAAATATATTTTTTCAAACCCTTTATTTATTATTTTATTGTTCCAATATGGCGGATGGCTTTCCCATCGGGGGGGGGGGGTCGCGAACATTTTTTTTTTTTAAAAAATTTAAAAAGAGTAACAATTCAAAAAGGTTGGGAACCACTGAGTTAGAAGATCTCCTGCTAATCTTTGTTTATAAAAGCTCGATTGATGGCTAATAAAGCCTGGCTATTTTAAAAGACGCTGATTGATAGCCTTTTCCATAACTTTCGGTAATATTGAAAGCAGTGACTGGTCGGTAACTGGATGGCAAGATCTTCTTACCTTTTTTATGTGTATCGGCCGAACTGTAGCGCATTTCCAGCAGGAAGGAAATATTGTGTTTCTGTAGAATAGGTCGAAAAGTCTAAAGAAAACTGGTGTAAATTCGCTCGCGCATTTTTTCAGTAATATTTGAATACTTCACTGTTACATATAAAAATTTTCTACTATTATTAGGTATTTTTAGCCTCGATGTAATTTAATTAGTTAAGAGAATCTTCCCCGGTCACAAATAAATATTCCTAAACAGCGATGAAAAAATAAATAATAAACTTATTTTAAAAATTTTATCGCACTCGCTAATAAAGGTTAAATTTATAAGTTTAATGAAAACTAAATATTATCTGTCGATCCTGAAACACTCACCCAAGAAACTGAAACACCTAATAAAATAAAACAATATTAAGGTAAGGGTTTGAATATTTACTTAAGAAACCTGGCATTATGTTAAGATGAATTCATCGAAACAAATATTTAGACGTCATTTACATTTAGCGAGTAGGTATTGGAATAATTTGAATTTAAATATAGACCTTTTGTTTTAAGGGGTTTACAAAAGCAAAAAGCAAAATAAGATGGAGACGAACATTAAGTGGTTTAATTTAGGATTATTCAGAAAGGCAGCAGGAAAATTCCCTGTTAATAACATGTAATAAGTAATGGCGACCAATAAAAATATCGCAGAAAACGGAGCAAATTTTGTTTGTTTATATATCGAGGGGTATCTCTTATATGAGAGAAGAAGTAATATTTTACGCACAACTTACATAAACTATTATTTCTTTAATTTCCTGTAAAGCTAAAAAAAACATATATCTTTACGTACGTCTTCTGCGATCCCTGCTCTTTGGAGACGGATTTTGGTGTCCTTGGCGGTTTTCCAGCAACGTTTTCACTTGAAGGTCTTGGAGGTAATCCAGAAAAACTACGAGCGCGCGGCCTCAGTTTAAAGTTTTGAAATATTTTCGGCACACCACTATTATTGTTACAATTCATGTTGGTTCGGATTAGTTTTTTCACTTTATTTTAAAATATATTCTTTATTTTTTTAATAATAAAAATAATATAATAATTTCTAGTTTAACATAAATATATGGCAAATAACCCAATGGCGAAAGAAGATTTCTTTCACCATTGCCCAACACACAAACACATACATACATACATATATAATATAAAAAATATATATATATATATATATATATATATATATATATATATATATATATATATATATATATATATATATCCCATCAAAAATATAAAATGTAAAAAAAGTCTCGCAAGGCAGTCCTTCCACCACAAAAAGTTGAGAGATCTCATGTAAAACCAAGTCAGTTATTTTAGTTAGTATCTATGGAAGCACCTATTCAACAACTTTGTCATAAATTGTTATCTATTTAGTTACCTACCAACATTTATAGTGACCGTATCAATATTAGACGTCTTTATTTCTATAATAAATATAATGACTTGGCAATCGCACGGCAACATAATCACATAAGAATAATCTGCTATTTCGATTGCTAAGTAAATCTAAACAGTGCGCTTAAGAATAAAGTATTCTAAACAGTAGATTATTCTTATGTGATTATGTTGCCGTGAGATTGCCAAGTCATTATATTTATTATAGAAATAAAGATATCTAATATTGATACGGCCACTATAAATGTTGGTAGGTAACTAAATAGATAACAATTTATGACAAAGTTGTTGAATAGGTGCTTCTATCGATACTTGGCATTTTTTTACATTTTATATTTTTGATGGGATCTCATTTCTTTTTTGTAGGTAGTCCTCTTTTTTTTCTTCTCGGGTAATATTTCTTGTACGTCAGCTGTGGGTTTTCTTAAAGCCCACTTCCTGTCTCTATTGGTTTTTCTCAAAGGCTATGATGTAACAATTTTTGACAAGTCTGGACGATAAGTGTTTCTAAGTCGATTATATTCGACGATTGCGGACTCCTGAGCTTTGATACTACCGAAGTCGACATTAATTAGATGTAATCCGCCCAGACTTGTCATTCTCGAAAGTGCCACGTATGCTTGACCGCGTGTGAACACTGAAGAACCGATGTCCATCAGTGCACTGTTTAGACTTAGCCCCTGACTTTTGTGTATGGTAATAGCATAGGCTATACATATCGGAAACTGTTCGCGATAAACATAAGCTCTATTAACAATTTCAAATTTAGTTTTGACTGGACCAAGCTCGTAAAGATGTTCGTTATTAAATGTAATATGTATTTTTTTTTTATTTTATTTGTATTTTCCGGATCAACCTTTACTCCTTATACTATGCCGATAGAACCGTTGACTAAGCCAAGACTCACGTCAATATTTGCTATTATTTTAATAACTATATTCTTTTCTAGTCCTGCTGTCATGGAAGCATCCTCTTCATACTTTTTTATAATTATAATATACTTAAAGTATTTCACTTAACAATTTTTTAATTACACAAAGTAGGTAAGTATTATTAAACGAATATATTTGATAAATGAAAAATATTATTAAATATAATATATTAATTAATAAATGTTACAAATTATCCATAATTATGGATTTTTTAGTGATTAATTAACTTTATACGACGTATTATTTACCGGGGCTTACGGTTGACCTTGCTTTTTGCTATGTATGGCTGAGAGCTGAGCGCTCTCCGCGCTCTATCTCAAAAACGGTTAAGCATATAAAAAAATGTTTAGAACACGATTTGTAGAGAATTTTATGCACTACAATTTTCGTAATAGATGCAAATATCATTGAAATCATAGGAAGCCAAATATTTGCGAAAAACCGATTTTTGTGACCTTTGACCTTGAATATCTTAAGACGCGGACACGAGATTTTATGAGACTTTTGAGACAACTTTTAGAATGCCAAAATAAGGTTTATACAAGTTTACAGCTTATTAGGTCTCATTCCGAGGTTGACCCTCTTTTTTGGCTTAAGTGACTGTACAATTTAGAAAACGGGAGTGAAATTTCGGGATGTTTCAGTTTTTCCTTCCTTTATAGGCTAAATACTAACTAAATTCAAAATCTGAAGTTTGTGTGTCTGCTAGAAGTACCTTAGAATTTTGATGATCGGCGAGTGTGTCAGTGACAAAGAACTTCGACTGGCGATAGTTCGTAAACTATAAGGTATAAATAGTAGGTAATTTAGAAATATAGCTAGTATAAAATGTCACTGAAAATTCAGGCTTCTAGCTTTATCCACAACGAAGTTACAGGGGGGTCGAAAGTGCCGTGAGTGGCTTCGAGAAAAGGATGGTACGGCTGTGCTGTCTGCTCGACTTGGCGGGGGCACTACCCTGCCCCCAGATATTTATATATATATATATATATATATATATATATATATATATATATATATATATATATATATATATATATTATATATATAAAAATATAAATATATATATATATATATATATATATATATATATATATATATATATATATATATATATATATATATATATATACATTTATATACATATATATATATATATATATATATATATATATATATATATACATATATAAATATCTGGGGGCAGGGTAGTGCCCCCGCCAAGTCGAGCAGACAGCACAGCCGTACCATCCTTTTCTCGAAGCCACTCACGGCACTTTCGACCCCCCTGTAACTTCGTTGTGGATAAAGCTAGAAGCCTGAATTTTCAGTGACATTTTATACTAGCTATATTTCTAAATTACCTACTATATATATATATATATATATATATATATATATATATATATATATATATATATATATATAAATGTATATATATATATATATATATATATATATATATATATATATATATATATATATATATATATATATATATATATAAATATATATATATATATATATATATATATATATATATATATATATATATATATATATATATATATAAATATATATATATATATATATATATATATATATATATATATATATATGTATATATATGTATATATATATATATATATATATATATATATATATATATATATATATATATATATATACATATATATGTATTTTCAGACTAATCTCTTTGGACTTGGTCTGAAAATAAACATCGCCAAAACCATGTTCATGACAAATGACGACTGTGATAAAGAAGCAGAACCGAACATTGAAAACGTGATAATCGCAAGAACTGATTCATAGGTATATCTTGGGCAAAAAATAGTAATATCCAAGGAAAACTTGAAAGTGGATCTATCAAGGAGAATATCATTGGCTTGGCCGGCATTTGGCAGACTGCGGAACATTTTCCTTTCCAATATCCCAAATACACTAAAAGCGAACACATTTGATCAATGCGTGTTGCCAGTATTGACATATGGAACGGAAACGTGGGCTTTGAATCAAGACATTATAAATCGCCTACAAGTAGGTCAACGAGCGATGGAAAGAAGGATGTTGGGAATATCGTTGAGGGATAGGCTGACTAATGAAGAAATTCGGGGAAGCTCCAAGATAACTGATGTAGCTGAGAGGGTAAGCAGGTTGAAATGGAGATGGGCGGGTCATATCGATGGACCCATAAGGTAATCAACTGGAGGCCCTGAAATGAGAAAAGAAGTAAAGGGTGCCCACAAACCCGATGGTCTGACAACATCAAAAGACTAGTGGGATACAACTGGATAAACAAGGTCCAAAACCGAAGAAGATGGTTGTATTTAGGGGAGGCTTATGTCCGACGATGGTCTGCATAGCTGATGATGATAATGATGATGATATATATGTATATATATATATATGTGGCGGCCCCTGGCTCCGTGGTGTAGTATCTTGCTTACAGTGCAGAAGGTCGAGGGTTCAATCCCGCAGGTCTGTACTTATTTATGACATTATTTAAGTATATTTGGCCTGGTCACGTACATAGGTAGCAGTTGTTCGCAGAAATGCAATAACGTCCGAGGTAGCCCTACTGTGTTGTCTAAAAGGTGCTATGATATACAGAAATGTCGACGACCCTCTCGTCCTTGCTTATGGTTGGTGCCTTATTCCACAGTCTAAGGGGACATACTGTTTAATGCCGGTTCCGAACAGGCAAAGTGAGAAGGCTTTCTTAGACATGATACTACTGGTGGTTTGCCAGTGCCTTTCCGAGATAGGCAACCGTCACGTGTTATTCTTCCCGGGCCGACATACGAAGGGTCGCTGGCGTTGAAAGCATATATATATATATATATATATATATATATATATATATATATATATATATATATATATATATATATATATATATGTATATATATATATATATATATATATATATATATATATATATATATATATGTATGTATATATATATATATACATATATATATATATATATATATATATATATATATATATATATATATATATTTATATATATACATATATATATATATATATATATATATATATATATATATATATATATATATATATATATATATATATATATATATATATATTTAATGCTGCGCCAGTAGCTACTGAATTCCAACGAGTTAATTTTGAAAATGCCAAGTAAGATTTTGGAGAAACAGTTACAAAATTTCACCTGGAACGTAACAAGCAAATGGCTGTATTCCCAAATTAACTCTACTACGCATTTCTTCAGTTATGAATCATATATATATATATATATATATATATATATATATATATATATATATATATATATATATATATTGTGTTTATTTTTCTCGACCGTTATAATAATTATGAGGTGAAAGGTATCGGGATAGCGGTCTATGTAGTAATACTCTTTTGTTGTTTAAAATTCTATATTTCGCCCATCTTTCTGGGCTTCATCAGGAGTATTACTAAAATTGAAACGGTCATGCACACACAGGTCGCTAAAAATGAATATAAAAGGAAAACTAAACCATCTTTTAATCTCCTTGTTACCTATGTTACCATTTCATCTTCCATTCATTTATAAATATGTGGATGATATTGTCTGTTCGGTGCCGGCGGACTATATACAATTTACTCTCGACGTTTTCAATTCGTTCAGTAATAAATTGCAGATCACTGTCGAAATTGAGACAGATGTGTTCATTTTCTGGATATCAAAATCATAAGAAGCAACAACAACAAAATTATACTGGATTGGTATCAGAAACCTATTGCTTCTGATAGATTTATAAATTCCTTTTTAAATCATCCAGCTAGTGAAAAGTGTAATACGGTGGTGGCAATAAAGAATAGAGTTACTCACATCAGTTTTTTACAAAACAGTTTAAAAAATTGTTCCATATTTTTCGCAAAAATGGTTAATCTCAGGCATATTCTAAATAGATTAATTTTCAATTTCAACATTTTTGATGGTCCCACAGAAGAAATAAGACACGAAGTTAAATACCTAAAAAAACTACCTTACATACATGGTCTGACAGACAAGGTAGCCTCGACCATCAAAGACTACGCTCACATAAAAATAGTGAGATATATAAGTAATAGTAAGATATTATATAACATTATTAGCGATCACCAATATGGCTTTCGTAAACATAGATCAACAGGAGATCTTCTGACTTATGTAACACATATTTGGAACAACGCACTTTGGAGAATCTCGAGCGGTTGCTCTTGACATATCCAAGGCATTCGACCGGGTATGGCACGATGGACTGTTGGCTAAGCTACGCTCTTGTGGTATGTCTGAAAAGTTCTGTTTGTGGCTCTCATATTTCCTCAGAGTGGCGGTCGACGGATTTCTTTCTAACACTTTCACTATCAACGTCGGTGTTCCCCAAGGTTCCATACTGTCTCCTACTCTCTTTCTCATTTACATTAACGATCTGCTGGAAAAGACCGGGAATCCAATCTACAGCTTTGCAGATGACAGTACGCTTATCTCTTCATTCACTTTGAACGCTCGGACAACGGCTATTCAGGCGAATATCCGCAGACAGCAGAAGGTCGTTCAACTTAACAAAGACCTGGAAGAAATTCTATCTTGAGGTGACAGTAACCAAGTGGAATTTAACGCTACAAAAACCCAGGCTTCAGTTTTATCTAAAAAGTTAACGTTGCTGAACCCGACATAGTGATGTCGGGGCACTCCATTCCCCTAGCATCCTCACTCAATTTGTTGGGCGTTAATTTAGGAGCAAAGAGGTCCTGGCGTGAACATGTTGCAGGCATAGCAAAAGTTTGGAATATTATTTCGATCCAGAAAGCTTTACACTCCACAACAACTGTTAATTCTTTACCAAGCTCAAATTCGACCAACTATGGAATACTGCTCCCATATTTGGGGCTCCGCTCCCAAACACACACTGCATTTGTTGGATTCTGTTCAGAGAATAGCTGTTCGTCTATTTGGAGACCCGAAATTAACCGGCGGCCTTAATTCGCTAGAACATCGAAGAACGGTTGGCGACTTGTGTCTGGTCTACAAGTGTTTTCATGGAAAGTGTTCGAAGGATGTAGCCTGCTTAATTCCTCCCAGAACGGTGCATGTTAGAAATACATGTCGCGCTAATACTTCACATCCGTATGAGGTTCAGCTTGGTACTCCACATACAACGCTTTTCAAGCAGTCTTTTATATGGAGAACATCATCCCTTTGAAATAATTTGTCCAGGACTGTATTTCCCACCGAGTACAATTTACAGCGATTCAAGAACAACGTGAATAGCCCTTTCCGCACACGTGCCGCTCCTGGAGCGTTTTAAGGACTTCCCTGTAGCACGTATGCTAGACCCAAAAAAAATATATATATTAGGAATTTATTTAGCCGTGTAAAAGAAGAGACGCCACTTATGTATAACAACAATGTAACATATAAAATGTTTTGACTGGACTGTGAGCGCAGTTATATTGGACAAATATCACAATGGCTTAAACGAAGATTAACTCAACATAAACGTTATTGCACAACGGGAAAGAAATCTTACGCTGCAGTGGATCATCACTTGCGAACAGGACACACATTTTACTTTATTTTTGTTTATGATCCTAGAGTATGAAAATAACTATAAAAAAACGCTTGTTCCTTGAAATGTGTCACATCATAAAAAGGAAAGCTACAATATAGACACTAATAATTTAAGTAACATATACTGAGATATTTTAAATAATTACATTAATCGCTACACCTGACCACTGTACACATACCGACAAAAAATGAAAGAAATAAAATAATATTCAATATGTATATCAGTTCTAAAGAAACACATTAGATCTAAGTATGTATAGTTAGGCTAGTTGTGTGATGTTTTGTTTTCCTTTTGTATCCATTTGATTCTAGTTAGTAAGTTAATGTTTTATGCTTTTAGCGACCTGTGTGTGTATGCATGACCGTTTTGGCAAAATATAGAGTTTTCCATAACAAAAGAATATTATTACTACATAGACCGTTATCCCGATATTTTTTTTTTTTCACTTCATATATGTAACTTCATATATGTAACTTGTGAACTTGCCCGCTTTTTGAGGAGTCATTTTGTAGCCTATGGAAAAGTGTTTATTTGCGCCCCACGTAGACTGCGTCATTTTGTACCGTGTGAAAATTGTTTTTCCCACGCTTGGGCGCAATTTTCTTGCAACCTCCTTTTAATTTCTGATAATGAATTGAGTGAATCCTGATTGTAAAAGAACTAAAGAAATTAAACACACACTAGCTCAGTTTTCTTTGGTAGAGAGATATGGGTAAGAGATAATTTTTGTACGTCTTTTTGGAATTATTTTCTATTTTTAAAGAAATCTCAGCTGTACGACTTTTTGGGCACCATTCATTTTAAAATAGAAAGGATCTAACTTCAGCTAAAAAAATGAAAAAATACTGAAAGGGTGTACTGTTGGTAAATAAAAAAATCAGTTTGGTACAGCCGTTCTTATCCTGAAAAGTAAGATAGGTATTCAGTGAGACACTAGCTTTAATCAACAAAAAGAAAATTTATTCATGTTTTTAAAAATAAAAAGTTCTAACCTTTGCAGTTTTACAGGATTACTAAAAATTTTAGCCTAACAGGTAGTTATGACATTTAAATTCTAAACTCTGACTACTCCCGAAGACGAAAAATAGTGCTTTTCACTTCACTTTTTAGTCAGTTCAAATTGCTGTTAAGGCACTACTCAGGGATAAGTCTATGGAAGGATGTTTTGGTAACTTACTGTTTTTATTTCGGCTTCGATGGAACACGACCGATTTCACACTTTTCTAGTAAACACTTAGAGAGCCCACTACGGCTTTTCGTTAAAAAACTTGTGCTTTATTTAGCTCTCATGATTGTTGTTATGAGCCTTTACTGCAGCTCTGTCGAAGGAAGCCTACTTGGCGGCTCCGATGAAAATTAGCCTGGCTGCGGCTTGATGGTACTCAGCCTCGATCCCGGTCCTACCGGACCTTTAAATAAGCCGTGGGCCTTCTCTCGGTCATATCGCAACGCCGGAACCAAAAATCCGGATACACATTTTCAACCAATCCCGGCGTGCCGCTAGATTCGGTCAGAAACCCGCACAGCACACTAATATACCGAACGGCTTGGAATCTCTTATTAATATACCGTTCGATACAAAAATGAAAATAAGTACAATTTGAAGTGAAAAATCAGTAACATTACATGGTCTTAAAATCTAGGAAAAAATGAATGTTACAATATATATATATATATATATATATATATATATATATATATATATATATATATATATATATATAAATTTAATTGTTCTTAACAAGTGTCCATCATAAAATTGTTTATATAAACCTTTTTGGTGAAATCACAAATTAAAAACCAGTTAGAACAAATTGTTGCATGATAATCGTTTTGAAGCGATTTCTGAGAATTCCAGTTGAAGTAAGAACTCATTTCAAGCTTCTAGGGATTATGGAAATCCCTAGTGACATTTTATGATAAAAACTAGGCTCTAAATGCCATTGTCTTTTTTGGAAATTAGCCATTCGCAAACAGTACTTTGTCATCGATACAGGCTAAATTGTTTTGTGAAAATGCCAAAAACGAAAGAAGTTTCCGTTGAAAATCAGGCTCTGATAATTGCGAAACATCAAAATGTCGAGTCGACAAATCACCAGTGATATACGGATGCCAAGGAGAACGGTGGAGTACTTCGTAAATTTCTGGGAGAAATGGAATTCACAACGAAAAACGCTCAAGAAGGCCTCGTAAAACGACTCCCGCTGAAGACAGAGGTATAATAATGTCCAGCAGACGTAATCGCCGCCTAAACGCGCAGAAATCACAGCTCAAGTAAACCTGGAGCGGCCCATCCCCATCAGGGTAACAACCGTGAAAAACAGGTTAGCAGAAGGTGGACTACACGGGGAGAGTTGCAGTGAGGAAACCACTTCTTAGGCAAGCGAATAAACGTAAACGATTAGAATGGGCCCGAGAACATGAAAATTGGACATCAAAACAATGGAATTCGGTCCTTTGGAGCGACGAATCTAAATTCGAAATTTTCAGTTCAAATCGACGAGTTTACGTGCGGCGGTCAGCTGGAGAGAGGATGTTGGAAGCCTGTCAGTTGCCTACAGTAAAACATGGTGGAGATTCAGTAATGGTTTGGGGATGTTTTGGCAACGGTAAAATTGGAAAAATCTTTAGGATAGAAGGAATCCTGCGAAAAGAACAATATCAAGAAATTTTGCTAACTCAAATGCTTCCTTCTGGAAGATATATTTTTCAGGGGAAATTTATTTTTCAGCATGACAATGACCCTAAACATTCTGTTAAATAAATTAGAGAACTTTTGGACCCATGGAAATCCGATGACGTCCTGGAAGTGTTGACTTGGCCTCCAGAATCATCCGACTTGAACCCCATCGAATTGCTGTGGAACCATTTGGACAAGTGTGTTCGAAAACTCAATCTAACAGAAAATCACTTGTGGGAACTTTTACAAGCAGAATGGGTTAAAATAATCGAAGAAACTCTGAAGAAACTATTGGAGAGAATGCCGAAACTCTGTAAAGCGGTAATTAAAAACAAAGGAGGTCACATAGATGAGAAAAATCCTGAACAATCATGAATATTTTTCTAATTTTCTAGACTGTAAATAATGTGAAAATAAATAATAATTCATTAAAATTTAAAAAATTATCTATTATCTGGGTTTTTGTTGCCTTCGGACTGAAATAACTAGGTAGGCAAATACTTTCTGACGGTAGTATATATATATATATATATATATATATATATATATATATATATATATATATATATATATATATATATATATATGTGTGTGTATGTCGTAGTAAGAAACAAAAAACTACGATGTTACGTCAGTAGGAGGGTAAATACTCGAAGTTTTATTTTCTTATTTGTCGATCCTAGATCACCTGCGGCGAAACGCGTCTTGGTATGGATTGTTAAATGAGAGAACAAAGAGTAGACTGCTGAAATCTGAACTTTGTTCATTTTTAGAGGTTGCAGCGGTTGAGGAGACATAGGTCAAGGTGTATCCTGTAACATCTTAAACTATATTAGAGCTTCACTACCGTCCAAAAATCACTAAGAAAACCTCAATCAAAACTGAAAATAAGGAATAAGACTTTTCTCATTTACCGTAAAATTAATTTGAACATTTACAATAACGTCCTCTCTACAGAGTCAGTCTTAAATATACCCAGTACAACTATTTATACCATTTTGCCACAAATTTTAATTTTGATTAGTGCCTCACAAATGCTCGGCATTATATTTATTAATTTACTACAGTGCTTGCCGTTTAACATGTCAAAATCATTTTTTAGGTATTTCCAAAGCACTGTGCTTGAGAGTTTCACTCGTTTCATACTATTTCGATGGAAGAAAGATCGGAGGATTGACATGGTCATTGCATTATGTCTATTACTTTTTCTCTTTAAAATACCCTTGACATAGTTTTGAAGGGTGTTTAGGGTTAATATTTTCTTGGAAGATATAATTCCGACCAAACATATTTAGATCAGATATTTTCAAGTGTCCTTCCTCAATTAATTTCCTGTATATTTTCGCTGCCTGGCTTACTACCACTAAAATATCCCCTAGCCAAAACGCCTACACCTCTGTGAATTTTGATTCGTCTAACGAAATGGTTTTGGTCCAAACTTTTGGACGATAGTGTATATTCCTTTACTTCGCCGTATATTTTCAAAGAACACCAGCAACACTTTCTCAGCAGGAACTTACAGAAATATTATATTTTCACGTTAAGCAATTTTTTTTTATTTTATGTTTTGGTAACTTTCCAAAAGTGCTTTCTTTGAAATGTATAAAGAAACATGAATATAAAATTTTATATTAAAAACCACTTTGTTATTTTTCCCAGCTTTTTTTTGTTATTTTTTTTAGTATTCAAACAGATCAAGCTAAAACGTAAAACGTTTATATTTTAAGTGTGTTTTAGGTTCTGCACAATCCTTTAAGTGGGTCAGAACAAAAAAGAAAATTATTTTCACCAAAAAGAGAAACGATTTCTTTATTTAGAATTGAGTATCGTTGCTGTCTCGAATGGCTATTTGTACTATATTTTCAATTTGTTTTTTATTTCCGCTAAATAATATCGTTTTTTTTACGGAAATCTCTACTGATTTTGTGTGATATTTAGTAAAAAGTTAAAAAGCAATTTATTTTTTAATTTCTTGTAGCAGACAATGATGTCGTGTTTTTAAAAAGACTTCAGTATATCGCATTGCTATATAATTCTTTATTTATTATTTATCCTAGGCTTGGAGACCGTGTTTAAGAGTCTTGAGTGGGAGGAGAAAGGATTTAAAATTGATGGCATGACTTGCGATTTACAGATGATTTGCGAAGACTAAAAAAACTAAAAATCATGATAGAACAACTTAATCAAGCTTCATAAAAAGCAGGAATCGAAATGAACATCAAGAATACAAAACTTGTAGGCCTACAAAATACAAAAATTAAGATCGGTACTAAAGAAATCGACAGAATGGACGAATATGTATACTCAGTGGAAGTGAATAAGAGCTGTATACTTCCAATAAGTACGTATGGGTTGGAAACCATAACTCTCATAAAAAATAGTCTTTATCGACTACAACGTCCTCAACGGGCCATGGAAAGACAGATATTAGGTGTAAGTTTATGAGAACACATTAGAAGTGAAGATATCAGATGAATAACAAAAATTATGAATAGCAGTGAAAGAGTGAAAAAATTAAAGTTGCAATGGGCGGAGGATGTGACTAGAAAGAATGGTGGTAGATCGACAACAAAATTGCTTAGATGGACTGATGATATCAAGTTGACAGCATGCAGTGGATGGTTCCATCTTGCACAGGAGAGAGACAATTGGAAGAAACTTGAAGAGGCGTGTCTCCTGCAGTGGAGTAATTGTGTGTTATGAAGAAGAATATATTTTTTTTGGATTAATTGAATTTTGTTTTTTTTTAATTAACCTAAAAGATATAGAGCGATGACATATACTCAAGTCCTGTTCGACAAAAAATCAATTATATTCTGTCTTCATTGTATGTTACGAGGCACAGAATCTCTTATGTTCCATATTTATTCCGCTAAAAAGTAAAGTTTTCAACACAAAACTGATATAATAGATTAAATGAACATAAATACACAAAGAATGCATCTATAGCCTTACATAAGAACGAAGCAAATAAAAATCACGAATTTGACTTTTCAAAGACTACAGTCATCACCTAAGGAAGCTAAAATTTAACCAATAATGGAATACTGCTCCCATGTTTGGAGCTCGGCCTTTAAACAGATATAGTATTTTTCAAGATCTAAGAAAGTGATTTGGCAGATTGATGCAATAAAAACATTAAATGACCGTTAGGAACTTCGCACGTACCTGACCGTAACAGGGTCGTAATTGATATATATATATATATATATATATATATATATATATATATATATATATATATATATATATATATATATATATATATATACCTCCCTTTCAATATAACATTTTATTTGCTACTTCGTGTTTATAAATATAAAGAAAATTCTTCATTTTATCTGGGTATTATACTGAAATAATGTGTATTATAAAGTTCAATAGTGTCTTAAAATGTCCGAAGCCTTTTCCATCAGAAGCCGCAAATGTTTGCCCGTTGAGGCAATAGTGATAGTTAAAAGTGTTTATTTAAAATTAGAAGGGCGAGGCCACGAAAAGTACTTTTCAATAATGGAGACATCAGCTTTACCAAGCATCCCTGAAAGTACAGTTTGGAAAATTGTAAATAATTCGATAGCGCCAAAAAAAAACGAAAAGACAAAGGTGTGTCGAAATGTATTGATTTCTGTCAAGAAGACTTAATCCGCCGCAAAATTTATGAAATGTATGCAGAACAAAAAGTTCCTACGTCACTTTCACGGAGGCTGTCCGAGGATAGTTGTGACATAAAATGTTCCACTACAACTTAATGGCGCATTTTACGTCGTTTGGAGTTTTTGTTCAAAAAAGTAAACAAAAGGCAAGTTATAATGGAACCACGGCGCTTACAACAACTCAGAATGAAATATCTTGAAAAAATAAATACAGCTAGATCGGAAAATCGAACGATAATCTACCAAGATCAGACTTGGTATGACACCCACCATACACCCAGTAAATGTTGGATTGATAAATTCAAAAAATGCCACACCAAAGCTCCATCAAATAAAGGTAAAAGAATAATTATTTTACATGCGGGGTTAGAAGAAGGCTGGATACCAGAATGTTTATTTCTAGCAGCCAAGAATATTTCAGGTTCCAGCTTGGATTATCATTGTGATACAAACGCTGAAGTTTTTGAAGATTGGCTTCAAAATAAATTAATGCCGAATATACCACCAAATAGCTGTATTGTGATGATCCTATCATAGTCACCAAATGAATAGGGTACCAAGTTCTACCAGTAGAAAAAGGGAAATACAAGCCTTCTTGTGCGAGCATGACATATATTTCCATGAAAGTTGTGATAAAATTGCAAAGGAAGCAGGACACGAAATAATTCGGCTTCCACCATATTATTGTATCTTTGATGCAATCGAGTTGATATGGCATAAAATAAAGTCTAAAATACGTGCTCACAGTAATACATCTACTTTAAACAGTAGTGTGATTGAGTTGATAAAGACAAAAGTCGAAAATTTAACCGTTGAAAACTGGAGAAACTGTATTCAACACGTCAAAAGAATTGAAAACTCATATAGATATATGTACATAATTATAAATAGTTTAGAACCTGTAAAAAAACTTATTATTGATTTGCAAGATAGTAGCGATAGCGAAATTGAACTAGATATTAATTAATAACTAAAACTGAACGCGAGGACACTGTATACTGTTTTAATATATTTGTGTAATTACTATATTGTGTATTATTCAGTACATAAAGCATTAAAATTCAACTGTCTTATCACAATAAAATTTTAAACCCAACAATTATACAATCAGGTATAGTGTGGCCCTGTACGATACCTTGTCATTAAACAGCCATAAATTAATCACTTTCGAATCTGGTTGAATTTTGAATGGGTATAGGTAGCTAAGTCACTTTCTTAGATCGTGTAAAATACTATACTGTATTTGTTGGATTCTATTCAGAAGAGAACTGTTCGCCTGATTGGAGACCCAGAATTCATCGACAATCTTGATTCCTTGAAAGATCAAAGAACAGTTGGTGACTTGAATCTATTCTGCAAGTATTTTTATGGAAAGTGTTCGATGGATGTAGCCCCCTTAATTCCTTCCAGAGCAGTGCATGTTAGGAATACACGTCGTGCTAATACTTCACAGCCGTATGAGGTTCAGCTTGTCACTCCTCGTACAACTCTTTTCAAGGGGTCCTTTATATGAAGAACCTCATCCCTTCGGAATGATTTGTTCGGGAATGTGTGTCTCACCGAGTACAATTTACATCGATTCAAGGCCAATGTCAATCGCTTTTTCGGTACATGCGTCGCTCTGGTAGAGCTTCAGGGGTTTCTCTGCAGCTCGTGTGCTATGCCCATAACAAAAATCTCTCGTTGGTTGGAGAGGAAAGCCATAACTCATTAAGAAAGATTCAGTTTCTGAGCCTTGTTTCTCTATACTTATGGATGTATATTAAAGTCGCTGGGGACACTAATCTCGGTATTTGGATGATTTATCTGTATATAATTAATGGTAACTATATGTGTTCTAAAATTAGTATCGCTTGGAGGCCATTAGAGGCAGCAGATAAACCTTAGACAGACTGCAGTGTTACGCCTAATGTGGAAATAGAAGTCGTACCCAGAATAAAGAAAGCTGGCTGTACTGGTCGCTAAATTAATTTTAGTTTCGTTTCATATATGACTTGATGTTAAACAAAAAAATATAATCTACATATACATATATCGAAAAAATATTCTCGTATGTATTTTGTCTTCAGAAATATACATTTTAGTCATTCGTACTATTAACTGTTCTATTTATATTGGCTAATGCAAACCTAAATGATTTTGTAATTTTGAGCAATTTCCTAAAATCCGCTAAGAATGCAGTTTTAGCATAATAAAATACTTTTTTCCGTTCTGTCGAACGTCCGGATGCTACAACACTTTTCGCCTACTTCGTTCCTTTTTACTAATTCCATTTAAACATCTCACACAAATCATTACAGATTTTCCCTTTTAGTGCCTTGTAAATAGTAAGAGCGAAGAAAACAAGTTTTCCGGAAAAGTGTGTTTATTTATCGGTTCTAATTCGATTCGACAAATACATCGCAAAAGTGCACGGCACCCTCAAAGCTACGTCACATTTAATTTCCTTTTTAAATCTTGACATCCTTTTTACTTTATACATTATACATAGAAGTGTTTTTGTTTGCTTTGAGAATCATTTATGTCATGTACAAACAGTAGTAGTATGTTCTCGACATGACAATCGAACAAACACAAAATAAATCATTTAAGTGATTTATCCAGGACTTTCATCGCAAATACGCATTTGAGAAACTGCTAGTAAATTTGACTTAGATTGAAGAGAGACCTAATCTAAGTATTTCCGCTCTCACTCTTTCTGTGTCTCTTAAATGTGCGTTCACTTGTTTACAGCACACTTACTTTGACTCACCCTACAAAGGTTTTATCACAATAGTATTGGAGTTTCATAATCATATGTTTTCCTCCCACTAGATCAAATCTACCGTGTGGTACGCATAACAAAATACGAGTAAAGCCCGTTTTGTAACATTGAGTGTATTTTCTCTCCATAGAATTTCCTTTTGATTTTTCCACGTTACAATATTTTATTTTGTGGTCGATGTTTGAAAGGAAAATATTATACATGCCTAGCTACCATCATATATTCTAAGGGGCGCGCAACTGCTTTCTTTTTCAGATATGAGGTTTACCACGTCAAAAACTAATTTTCAAGTGGCTGGCGTATAGTTAAGTAGCGTATGATTATTATTCTATTGACCTGTTTTTACCGATCCAAGTTCCAGAACTAACACGTGTTTTACAGCTCAAAATTTCAACTTTTAGCTTTAGTTGGGTCGCTAGAACACAATCTTATTTTCTGTTTCCCCTGCTAAGCTAGGAAATTAATGAGTCATCATTATCATCATCAGCTTATACTGTCCATTACTGGTCGAAAGCATCCCTCAACTCTTGCCACCTTTTTCTGTTCTGGCACCTATACCTAATTTCCAACCACTCTCTTGAAATCATCAGTCCACCGACTTGGTGGTCTACCTCTACTATTTTTTTGTCCATCGTCCATCCTTAAACCTAGCAACATGTCCAGTTCCATTTAAGATATAGAATAAATTTGTCTGCGTCTTATACCCCCGTTCTTTTCCTGATATTGTGATTTGAGATGTGATCTCTAAGACTAACGCCTGACATTGAGTTTTCCATTTTTCTTTGCATGACACATATTTTGTTGATATTTTTCTTCGTCGATCTAGAACGCATTTGTCAAAAACTTTTCTTTTTAAACACATCGGAAGATTAGATTTAAATATATAGTACAGTTTGCCATATACCGTCCAGGAGAGACCTATTCTCCGCTGAATTTCATGTGTTTAATCGTCTCGTCTTATGCTGACTTCATGTCCCACGTATTTATATCGGTGTATTTGCTCTATCTTCACGTTATTCAGTTTTATATTGTCGAATAATACAAGATTTGTCATAAACTGAGTCTTAGATAGATTAATTTTTAAACCAACCCTTCCTGATGCTTCTTGAAGCGTGTGCAATCTAGTTTGTGCTTCTTGCATATTGGATGTTATTAAGACAATGTCGTCAGTAACAAAAGGTGATTTAACTTTTCACCATCCATGTCAAGCCCCCCCCCCCCACAAAAAAGGAGCTTAACAAATTAATGATTACTTTGTATAATTTTTTTAGTATTTGTTCAAATTCAAGACATTTTGTTTTTTCTGTATTAAGATACAAATCGTTTAGTTTACATCAGTCAGAGAAGATATCTACAGCAATAATATTATTCATAATAATATAATAAAAAGCATATCAACAAAGACCCAACTATTACAGAAGACAGATGCAGGAAATGCGACCAGCATAAAGAAACAATCGAACACCTAACAAGCCGATGTAGAATATTAGCCGGAACGGAATACACAGCCAGACATGATTCAGCGGCAAAAGTAGTTTACCAAGCACTAGCCACTCATAGAAAACACAGATTCCCACTACAAATACACACCAACGTCTATACTTGAAAATAAAGATTACAAGCTCTGGGACATCAGTATCTATACAGATAACACAGTGTCTACCAATAGATTCGATATTACTTTTCAATACAAAAAAGGAAAATTCACCTATCTAACTGATATAACTGTCCCCAACGACACAAACGTCCATACGAAAATATATAGAAAAAATGTCGAAATACACAGCAGCCAGCCTTCCAACAGAAATAAAAAGGCTATGGAAATAATAAAAAGTCATCATTGTCCCCCTCATCATATCAGCCACAGGCCTTATACCAACAACATTCACACCACACCTAGTACAACGCAAACATACACAAAAACATTCAGAAGTCAGTGATTTTGAAAGCATGTAACATTGTCAGGTCATTCCTCAATACACAATGGTAATAGCATTTGTGCTGACTTGGCTTAGGCCAGTCAGCCAAACATGGAACCACCTTAACCAAATGTGAGAAAGAAGAACATAAACAGAAAAGAATATAATAAAAAAATTGTTACTGTCTAACAGAATACATCCATTTATAAGACAATATGGCATAGTATATAAAATAAGGACATAATAAAACAATATTAATTAGTAAAGTGAGAGCAAACTTATTTACAGATGTCGCAATAATCTACCTCTTATGACGTTGGTAGATTGAGATAAGAATAGGTCGCACAGATCAGTGTCACTGCAGATTTTACTAAAGATATCCATAGATTGAAATAATCGTGTTTTAATTAAAAGTTTTGTAGAAGGTGTAGGCAAGTATCAGGTCTGATAGTTCATAAAGGAACATAGGAGTTTATTTGTGATAATATCTCAGATCAACCTGTAAGGGATCTACATACTTTAAATAAAAATTAAACTAATATATGAGCATCATTTCTACGATTAAATTGAAAAAGAAGAATGCTCTGGTCCAGACCTTTAGGAGGATATACCCCATCCCTCTTAAATGCAAAAAATGTAACTAACTTTCATTGGAAAGTGTATTTAATGTTTGAATATTTTTAAATTCACCCGAATTTCTTAGTATAAGTACGAGCATTCTTTTTGCATTGCCTCAGATACTATTAATATGTAATGAAAACGAAAGTTTGTGGTCAGAAATGATTCTAAGGTCTTTAAAAGTGTCGTCACCCATAATTGGTATACTCCCTATGTGATAATAAAAGTTAATAGGATCCAATTTACTTGTTAATGTCATAGTGAATCATTTATTAACATTTAGAGTTAACTTGTTGGTACTGCACCAACTATCCAGAAGACTAATATCACTTTGAATAGAATGACAATCATTTGTCCCCTGAATTTCTTTGAAAATTATTAGGTCGTCAGCAAATAGCAAAACATTACTAGAAATATTATTACTTATATCATCGATAAAAAATGAAAATAGTAGAGGAGCAAGGTTACTACCCTGAGGAACACCGCTAGTGGCTTTACATTTAATAGATAGATAGATAGAATTTCATCTGAGACAATTTTTGCAACAAAACAGAATGACTTCGTTGGTCGAAGGTCTTTCAAAAGTCTGTATAACCAACATCTACTTGTTTACGATTATCCAAGGCCTGCCCAACGTATTGGGTAAAGTAGGTTAGTATTGACACAGAAGCAAAAAAATACATAAATTGATGGAAAGCCGGCTTAAGTAAGTCTTCTAGTGTGGGTAGTAAACCAACCTCACCCACGCCCCTTGAGCTGGTATTGGCTCCATGAGACGTTGCTATAACTATAAAGTTATGATATTAAAAAAATATATGAGCTAATACTTTTTGTTACAAGTAAAGAAAAATAAAAAACAATAAATTATCTTTGTGAACTGGAAAAGGCGAAGACGTTTCAAAAACAAAATTAAATCTGATAGAAGCTTCGGGGTGTCGTATACTTTCGACTTGTATTTGTCTTGTTAAATTAGAACTGATAAATAAACACACTTTGCTTAAAAGTCTTTTCTTCTTTCATGTTATTTGTAAAGAAAGAAAAATCTGTGATGATTTGTGAGACAGTGAAAATTGAATTTGGGCTTAAGAAAAAAAGGGACTTGATTTGTTTTGAAATGTTCTTTTAAAAAAATAATAAAAAGGTATTAAGTGGTTTACACAGTAAAAATTAGCGACATCTCACTTTTCTTTATATATATTATTTACTTAGTTCTGTAGAAGTGATAAAACGAAAATTAAAAAAAAAAATTAAACCAACTTCAGTAAGTAATAAATGGTACAAAATAATATCTCCGTTTAATCTTAAGTAGATAGTGCCTAAAGGTTAATAAAAAAATACAATTAACAAGAGAGGTACTTGCTGTTGTTATTATAAACAAAAAAATTAAATACAATCCGCGTGAAAACATGGAATACCAAGTCATGATCTAAAATTCATGAGAGCCAAGCGGTGAACAATCAATCTCTATTTCCTGATTATACTTCGCCACTTTAAATGGCTAGTCCGGAGATGAGTGCGAATCGTTTTATATGATATATCCAAACCTTTCCGCTTTAGTTTTTGCGCCCCTAAGCACAAAGTTAATTGAGAATTTCGGAAAAGCATTGATAATTATCATTTTCTCGTCCTTGTCCGACACTTTTCTTCTCGAACCACATCCTGGTAGATCATCAACAGCTTCAAAGTAAGAGTATTGTTTCACTTACTTGCTAATGAATTCCCTCAACGTGCTCATAAACTTGGCAGCCTCTGTAGGGGTAATTTTCGGGCCTTTTAGAAGATTACATAGGAATATACCCTCAAAGTGCTCGTGCTATGCAGCATCTATGTTCGATAATGTACTATTTAACCATACATAGGGTTAGAAATGAATCTTTTTCACAAAGTATTGTTTGTAGGGATGCCAATAATAATCTGAAAAAAAAAAAAAACCGGCCAAGGGCAAGTCGGACTTGCGCATTACCGTTCTGTAGGTTTTTTAAAATAAAAAAAATTGTTACGGAGGTATAAAATGATCAATGACTTCACAAAGCACACCCCAAATGAGTTTTCACCAAAGGTTTTTCGATCTTTACTGGAAACTGATGATCTAGAAATTTTTGTTTTTTTTTTATATACTAGTTAAATTATTAAATGTAATGCACTCGTGATAATTTTCGTTCAATTTATACCCTGTGGAGAATATCTCAGAATTTTTCATAATTTTTTGATCCGTACTTTTCGAGATAAGGGGGGGGGCAGCGATTTTTTGCAATTTTTAAAAATAATACAAAAAAAAGTGTGTGCGAGTATTGCATTATATATATTTTTGAATTCATGTGTTTACAATCTTTCTTTTGACACCCTACTCGATGATCTGGTAATTTTTTTTGCACTTCCGATTTCATGCCCCAAAACTAATTTCTGAATTCAAAATTTAACTTTTAAAACTACACGGCTCTGATGCGGCCATCAGTTCCTATATTAGTGCCAAATTTCAACTGTTTGTGTCAAATAGTTTCGGAGAAAATCGGGTGTAACAGATGGACAGACAGGCAGACAGACGGACAGACATCGAAGTTATAGGTGATAAGTTCTTACTTCACCAAATGTATACCTTATACATTTTCTATAAAAAGTAAGAATTAATATCATAAGAGATTTCGAAAAAATTAAATGGAAATCAACAACAAATAGATACATCTTTAGCAGACAATTTAATTTGTTAGAAAATTACAAACACTGTCTTGCTTTGTCAAGTCAAACTAAAACTAATTAGTGCAATTTGTCGAAAAGCTATTTTCTCCTTCGCGATGTTTAGAAAGCACTGAAAAGCAAAATGTTTAACAATTCGTGAGACTTCCAAATGAAATCAGTAAATAACAGTAAGGCGACGAAAGTAACAAATAGGAAACTATTTGATTTCATTTTTAAGTTTTCTTAGAGCAATATTAAAGGAATATAAAATATTATTAATATCTTAAACGTGGAGGCTCTTAAAATCTTAGTTAGGTAAAAAATTATGGTTCTTGGGATTAGGACGTGTCAATTTGGACTACCTTCCCGACGTTTCCCCAACGATTATACGATGTATCTTTAGGGTCCCTTAATCTTCGAATTTAGAACACTGAGCATGCCTCGTGCAATTGTAGGAGAAACCTTGGAAGATTACTCCAATTTGAGATGGTCTAGTTCCAAAAACCACGATTTCTTAAGAAGTATTTTATGGTAAGGCACTAAACACAACAGCAAGTTTAGCAGAGGAAGAGTCCCAGAAATATCCACAACTGAAACTTGCAGTATTCCATTGTTAGTCGAATTTCGACTTTGTATATGATTAAATGAAAGATACACAACTCTTTTTGAATACATATACAAAAATACCACTTCATAAATAATACTTGAAGAAAAAATAAGTAAAATCAAAATTAAAAGAAGAATTAGACATGGCGGCTCGATATCCCCAAAGCTATTCCCGTCGACTCTAGAAGACATGTTTAAATATTAAAGTGAGAAAATAAAGGAACACTATGAGTAATTCACTTAAGGTTCGCACTGAACGCACTGAAACGTGGACTTAAATAAAAGTATAGTAAATAAACTCAGCTCAATATTGGACCCCAAGATCGTATTCCTAACATCGAGATTCGAAAATGATCAAAAGTGACAGATTTTTTTTTATGGGTCTAGCACACGTACTACAGGGAAATCTCTAAAGAGCTCCAAGAGCGGCATGTGTGCGGAAAAAGCGATTCACGTTGTTCTTGAATCGCTGTAAATTGTACTCGGTGGGAAACACCACCCTGGACAAATTATTCCAAAGGAATGATGGTCTCCATATAAAAAACTGCTTGAAAAGCGTTGTACGCGGAGTAGCAAACCGACCCTCATACGGATGTGAAGTATTAGCGCGACGTGTATTTCTAACATACATTGCTCTGGGAGGAATTAAGCGGGCTACATCGTTCAGATGTAATAAAACGAATATTATATATATATATATATATATATATATATATATATATATATATATATATATATATATATATATATATATATATATATATATATATATATATATATATATATATGTATGTATATGTATACATATATATTAAGACAGATTTGGGCAGGGCATATCGCAAGAATGAATGGACACACCGTGTAGTTGAAAGGAGACCTAGCGAACACAAAAGATGCAGAGGTAGACCACAGGTAAGATGGACAGACGAGACAAAATGATTAGAAGGACACGATTGGATGTAAATACCAAACAACAAAGCTCATTGGAGACAACTTGAAGAGCCTTACCTCCGACTATAGATGGAATAAGCTAATGATGATGATATGATTAAAAGTTGTTGTCGTGAAGAAGAATGCTTTCTATTATGAAATAATATTCTCGGCTTTTGTGAAGCTCTCTTTGCTATGTTCATGGCACGATAGATTTGTTCCCAAGTTAACGCAAGGCAAGTTAAGTAACGATGCTGGAAGAATAGCATATTTCTCATAACTATGTCGGATGAAACGTTTACTTTAAAAAAAAACTGACGTCTGAATTTTTGCACCGGTAAATTCCATTTGATTATTATCACAACATAAAATTTTTTTCAGGTCTTTGTTAAGTTCAATTACCTCCTGCTGTCTGTGGATATTTGCATGGGTACCTAATGTTCGAACGTTTATAGTAAATCAAAAAACAAGTGTACTATCATCGGCAAAGATGTAGATTGGATTCCTGGTCTCTTTTAGCAAAACGTCACTGTAAAGCAGAAAGAGAGTAGGATAAAATTTGCTGTCGGGCACACCAAAGTTAACTGTAAATGTACTAAAAAGAAATCCACTCATAAAGTACGCTCTCTGAGGAGACATGGGAGCCATAAAAAAAATCTTTCAGACGTACCATAAGACCGTAGCTTAGCCAACAATGCCAAACACAGTCGAATGTTTCGGATAAATCAAGTGCAACCGCTCGATATTCTTCATAAGTTAGAAGATCTCCAAATCACACTGAGGGTTTGATTGTAAATAATTAGGTTTAATTATCCTTATAAAAAGTTTAAAAAAATTCTTGTCACACTGAAAATACTAAATGTATTGAACCACAAAGTTTTTTCTTACTTAAATTATAAATGTGTATTAAATATTCAATCGATTTCAATTTAATCAAGAGTTATCAGTATCAACTACTAAAAATGAACAAAGTCCATATTTCAGCACTCATCCACTGTTCTTTTATTTGTCAATCCATCTTGGAACTTGTTTCGCCTTAGCATGGCTCATCAACTAGCTTAGCTGGACAATCCTCTGTCTGTCCTGTGGCCTTAAAAGCCCCCAATGGGAGGCAGGTATGTTTGGAAATTTTAGTCTTTTACCAGCCAGAAACACAATTTATTTTATCTTACCACGATGTTATAGTGCAGTACTGCAATAGGTAATGTGAGTTTTGTTCTCTTGTTGTCGATTCTATCTCGGTTGATAAGCCGTAATGCGGCGAAACATGTCCCGAGATAGATTGGCAAATAAGAAAATAGTGGGTTACTGCTAAAATAGGTACTGTGTTCATTTTTTAATATCAATACTGATTTTTATGTACCTATTAAGTTATCTGAAAAATATGTTGCATGTTAGTGCCCCTAAAAGCCTCCGGCGCACAGTGGGACGAAGGCGCACTGTGCCACTCAAATTACCCTACAAGTCTTAATTTTGAAGTAATCGGAAATATATATATATATATATATATATATATATATATATATATATATATATATATATATATAGATTTAATTATTCACTTTTTCATGACCAATCGATGTGTCGAGCTAGATTTTAGACTTTTTTCCATAGTTTTCCGGAAGTATTAATTTTTATGAAAAAAAAACGGCGTTTTTTCGCGGGGAAAATCACTCTATAAATCGTAATTTTCATTTAATCTTGAGACATTTTTTTTCTAAATGTTCATTTTTCTATTACCAGTCGACCAGTCGGGTTGCATTTTAAATTTTTCCCCCGTGTTCATCAAAAATTTGAGAAAAATTTGCATTTCCATGGAAGTACGGTTTTCCCGCAATTCATTCATAGATGGTTTTCCTTCCATATTCAGGACAAATTTCTCTCAGGAATCAATTCTTTTGATGGATAATCAATCTTGTGCGTGTGCGTGTACGCGCGTGTGCGCGTGTGCGCGTGTGCGCGTGTGCGCGTGTGCGCGTGTGCGCGTGTGCGCGTGTGCGCGTGTGTGCGTGTGTGCGTGTGTGCGTGTGTGCGTGTGTGTGTGTGTGTGTGTGTGTGTGTGTGTGTGTGTGTGTGTGTGTATGTGCTATGCGTATGTGTCTCTGTCTGTCTCTCTGTGTGTATGTGTGTGTGTTTCCTTCTGAATCACGAAGTTCTCACTCTATTTCAATTCCATCCCATTTACTCTGTTTAAGTATTGGTTCTGGTAGCAGATCTTGGACACTTTTATCAGTTATGTGTCTAAATTCTAGAATATAAAGATCGGATGATAGGAATAAAAAGCTCATGATTTGTAAGTTTTGGTTTACTCTTCTGGGGTGTTGTCTTCTCGGCATCTTTTAAAATCCTTATTTCGGCTTTGTTGTGATTCTTCCGATAAGATACCAATGGGTACGGAGAAGAAGTCTGTCATAGCAGATCCATGAATCAGAAATTAATGACAAGAGGAAGGCATAGGATACCATGTGTACTTTTGTACATAAGATTTTGCTGTTTTCAGGCAAAATTCTTTGAATTTATTCGAATCAGAAGAGTATTTTGCAGCTATTATTTGATTTTTGATAGAATCTTCATCCACATCAGTAATCTCAGCAACTTTCTCATAATTTTGGGTGAATTTTCTTGCTCTATTTCCATTATTGGTGTTACCTTTTCTTTGTTTGACGCATATTTAACTCATTTTTAAAGTTGTTTAAATATCTTTAGCTCTTGTAATTTCTCTTCTTCAGTTAGTCTTGCATTACATCTTTTTATTGAAAGTTTGTATGCCAAGTGTAGTACCCATTCAATATTTTCTTATCCAAAAATGCAATGATGAGAGACCGTATTCACAGACTTTTTGTTTTGCTGGCCTTTTTGATATTTCCTCCAGATTATTCATCTCCTTCGGAAGAGCATCTTAATGAAGACACGGTCTCTGTTACAGTTTGGCGAACCTTGCCGTCTACCATTGTACAGGAAAGGGTATGCTTGATTGTAATTTCTATTTTATTTAACATAATTTTAGTAGGTGAAGGTTTATCTACCTGATTCTGTATACTATCTATTTTAGACTGTATTATTGCAGACATTTCTTTCTGATACGCAAATTTAATTGGTCTGCAGAGTCTGGCAGAAGACGAATTATCATTTCGCCAGAAATTAAATGTGGCTCTCCTATTTTGGATAGATTTTAATTACGAAGGAACCATATACATGAGGAAAACGGTGTTATTTTCCAGACTTTTAGCTTCAGTAAATGCTTGTTTGTATTGAAATTCCACCACAACCATACTTCAATATCAACTCAAGACGAATTATTCGTTTTTCAAGAAGTGATTGTTTCACTTGGTCAATCTCTAGAATTCTGTTGACTGTATGATCAAGAACAAATTGTAATTGTAAACAAGCACCAATTTCCGTTACTTCGAAACTTGGACAGCACTTTGTTTTAGTTCTAGTTTTTGTTCCGATATTCAGGTAGAAAATCTACACCTTTTGTATAATAATGCTGTATAGATTCTTTGTTAACTTTGCATCTATAAATAATGCTAATGCTTCGTCAGGAGATTTACTTTCATTATACTGAATATCATGCGAATCACTATCAGCCTTCTTGTAGCTATCTGAGATACGAGTTTTCTTGACGCAAGCATCTAATAAATCAACCATGGGAATATTACTCAGGACTTCATTAATCCTTCTCTTCTTGCTACAATCACTAACACCCTTAAAAGATCTCGCTATCTTAGGACCTGAAGTTGATACATGGAAGTTAAAGATTTCATTCAACCATTTTTATGAAACCAATTTTCTGAATAAAATGATTTTTTTCCGTTTCTTTAAGAAAATCGGTAAGAAAAGACGATTTAACTTGGTTTTGAAAGACTCTTGTGTATAGATTGGAATATTATACTCTTTATTCAGATAATCCAGAAGAATACTAGTGTCCTTGCTTTTCGACTTTAAAAGAATGGACGCGAATTGCTCATGTTTCACTTATTATTCATTCTAAAAATATCCAGTAATAATCATGGACACATTTATAAAAAATCTTCTTTTCATTTCAAACACTTTAATCACGAAATCCATAAAACGTATTGCAATTAAGAAATATTAAAATAAAAATATTAATATAAATAAAGTTGTTCAATATTGACCGTACAAAAAAGTTTAATACCAAAAAAAATCAAAAAAATTATATAATAATTTCGAATTAAATTAATGCGAATTTAAGCCAATTCAAATTCAACTCTCCGCAAAATTATTCAATATTCATTGAAATATTTTGAATTTTGGAACTTTGTTTAGATTAGTAGCGATTAGCAAATATTCTACCAAATTTACCTAAAATTTGCCCAAATTTAATCGAAACTATTTGAATTTGCTCAGTTGCACGTAAAATTTTTCTGATAAATTTAAGTAAATTTATTTAATAAGCTAGCGATTTTCTTAAATTGTAAGTTATTTCTTCGACTCGATAATAATGAAATCATTTAGATTTAACTTGATTCTTCTGCATCGGAACTGTCCTGCAATAAATTTGAGGGATATTTCTAAATTCATTCATGATTATTTCTCGAATTCCTGACAATGAAAATTGTGTAAAATTTGAAAAATTTGCATGCGTTCGTTTAAAGTCCAAAACTAAAAACAGCAGTATTCTCTGCAGGTACTTGAGTTATCGTAGGCAATACACACACACACACACATACACACACACACACACACACACACACACACACACACACACACACACACACACACACACACACATACACACACACATACACACACATACACACACATACACACACATACACACACATACACACACATACACACACATACACACACATACACACACATACACACACATACACACACATACACACACACATACGTACAGGCATACACACATATACATACACACACACAAGCGCACGCATTCGTACATACACAACCATAATTACTGCATATACACACAGACAGACACACATACACACAAAGGGATACCAGTAGACACTACCACGATGTATTGTACCCTGACTAATGCTAAAGATGTCTACAATTTATGAAATATCTGAGGCAAAAATGATCATCCGAGGTCAGTAGATTGATTGTCAATCAAAAGAATTAATTTTTGAGAAAAAATTGTCCTGAATATGTAAGGAAAACCGTACTTCCATGGAAATATTTATTTTTTTTCAAATTTTTGAAAAACAAGGGGGAAAAATCAAAAATTTGACTCGACCGATCGATTGGCAATAAAAAACGAACATTAAAAAAAAATGTGTCATGATTAAATAAAAATTACGATCTATACTTAAGAGTGATTTTCTCGCCAAAAACATTTTTTCATAAAAATTAATACTTCTTCTGAAGATTCCAAAAAAACTGTGGAAAAAACCTAAAATCTAGCTCGGCAGATCGACTGGTCATGAAAAAACGAATAATTAAAAAAATGAATATTTCCGATTTTTTCAAAATCAAGCCCTGTAGGGTAATTTGAGTGGCACAGTGCGGCTTCGTCCCATTGTGCGGCAAAGCGCAGGTATTTTGTTTAAGAATAGAATAAACATAAAATTCTACGAAACATTTTTATAGGCCATTTAACATAAGGTTAACATAAAGTTTTCTAATACTAAATTTGCTTCCAAAATAAGTATTATGGACATAAAAGAGATAATATATAACGTTACAGACTAAAGGTCTCCCAAGAACCAAAACACCATATTTTTTCGTGCATTCTACAATTTCCAAATATACCCTAACTTGTACACATAAATTTTAACTATAATTTAAATATTTTATAGCCAAGAAAATCTAAAGGCTACAGGATTTATGGTTTGAGCTAGTGTACTTTTGGGAATAATAAGAGATAAAATGGATACGATAGTAGCAATTGAGAACTATGGTCACTCTCGTAAAGTTGTATAAAAATTTTAGATCAAATTTTTACTGACTGTTTATATATGTTTTTATGTTACTCTGTAACAAAGTTGTTGCTTTTTATTTTTCTTCAAAGTCTAACGCAGTGCTAATGTAGTAATAATTTTAGCCGTTAGCCTATGAGAGATTCAACAAGTACAAATTAATATCTTTTTTTACTATAAATAATTACTACCTATTTTCTGATAAAAGAAAATTAAATTAACAATGTAAATCTTTATTGTTCGTAGATAGTTTTTGAGTAGAGTGATGGATATTTCTTAACTTACTAGTATTTAGAGCTCCATTACTATCACGTAGACTGAAAAGTTTTTGGTCTAGCTACTTAAACACATTTTTTTTTACAAAATTCGACTTTATTATAGTCTCCTTCAAAAGCGATAGAATCAATCCAACGCTTTTCTGACATTTCTATACCTTTCTTGTAGAGGGATTTGTGTTTGCCTTCAAAATAGGCCTCAGTTTCGGCAATAACTTCCTCATTGGAGCCAAATCTCTTCCCTGCGAGCATTTTTTTGAAGTCTGCGAATAGATAAAAGTCGCTGGGAGCGAAATCTGGAGAATACGGTGGATGAGGAAGCAATTCGAACTTCAATTCATGGAATTTTGCCATCGTAACAATTGACTTGTGACACAGTACGTTGTCTTGATTATTAATTTGGGGCCACTTCTTCGCGATCTCTGCCTTCAAACGCACCAAGAACTTTATATAATATTCGCTATTGAGGGTTTTTTTTTTTCCCTTCTTAGCACGGTCGATGAAAATTATTCCATGCGCTTCCCAAAATACAGAGGCTAAAACCTTTCCAGCTGATTCTTGTGTCTTTGGTCGCTTCGGGCGGCTTTCACGGCTGCTGTCCAGTCAGCTGACTGCCGATTTGATTTCGGTGTGTAGTGGTGGATCCATATTTCATCCATTGTCACATATCGTATGAAAAAATCCTTTTTATTGCGCTTAAACAGTTCCAAACAGCGCTTAGAATCATCAACACGTGGTTGTTTTTGGTCCACTGTTAGCAAACGCAGTGCTCATTTCGAACAGAGCTTCTCATGCCCAAATGTTCATGCAAAATATGACCAACACTTTCTTTTGATATCTTTAGGGTGTCAGCTATCTCACGCAATTTCACTTTACGGTCATCCAAAACAATTTTGTGGATTTTTGTTATGCTTTCCGGTGTAACCAACTCATTTGGGCGTCCAGAGAGTTCAGCATCATTTGTATCTGTATGATCGCATTTAAATTCAGCACACCTGTAAATGATGAGTGATTTTCCAGGGACAGAGTCCCTGTAACACTTTTCAAGCCATTACTTTTCTTGAACAGTATTTTTTTCCATAAAAAAAACAGTGTTTAATCAATACACTAAATTCGTTTTTTCCCATCGTTTTGAAAATATCAAAAGTAGCGTTACCTAAACCACTGTAACTTGTAAACTAATAGTTGAAATGTCATGAAATTTTGACACGTATAGTTTGAAGGTTGAATCATATGATTTTTTGAAAAGGGCGACATCTATGTGTCAGACCAAAAACTTTTCAGCCTACGTAATATGTGATGAATATTCTATTTTATTAGAAAGAGATAAACTGACCAGTGCTCGTTTGTTTAAATAGATATAATGCATCTGGAATTCTCCAGTGTCGATTAAATAAGTGCTTTTTTATGGGCACAGCACACGTGCTGCAGGAATATCACTAAAGTGCTACAGGATCGACGCGTTTAAGGAATAAGCGATTCAAGTTGGCCTTGAATCGCGGTAAAAGGGATGAGCTTCTCCACATACGAGGCTGGTTTGAAAAGTCCGTGCAAAAATAAAAACTACTTATGTGTTTGGGGTAAACCTTTTTTATTTTTTCGACATAGTCTCCTTTTAGGCTTATACACTTCGTCCAACGATGTTCTAGTTTGTTGATCCCTTCCGAATAATAGGATTTGTCCAAGTCTGCAAAATATCCATTAGTGTCTGCAATCACCTCCTCGTTTGAATAAAATCTTTGTCCCACCAGCCATTTCTTCAAATTAGGGAACAAATAGTAGTCTGAGGGAGACAAGTCTGGAAAATAGGGGGGATGTGAAACAAGTTGGAATCCTATTTCTATTAATTTTGCGACCACATTTGCTAAGGTGTGTGCTGGTGGAGGATTATCCCTTGCGAATCCCAAAAGACAGTCGCCATAACCTTTCCGGCCGAGGGTAACCCATTGTTTAGATTGTTGTTTGGTCTCAGGAGTATAGTAATGTATCCATGTTTCATCCACAGTGACGAAACGACGCTTAAAGTCCTCCGGATTCTCCTGGAACAGCTGCAAACCATTCTTGCAACACTTCACACAATTCCTTTTTGGTCAAGCGTGAGCAATCGCGGCACCCATCTTGCGGATAGCTTTCTCATGTCCAAATGTTTATGCAAAATATAATGTACCCATTCAGTCGAGATGCCCACAGCACTAGCAATCTCACGCACCTTAACTCTTCTGTCATCCATCACCATATCATGGATTTGATCAATGATTTCTGGAGTCGTAACCTCCACAGGCCGTCCAGAACGTTCAGCGTCACTTGTGCCCATATGGCCAGTCCGAAAATTTTGAAACCACTTATGAACTGTTCTAATCGAAGGTGCAGAGTCACCATAATGTTTATCAAGCTTCTCTTTAGCTGCTCTAGATTTTTTAGTGTTGGTCCGGTCACTTTTAGGTCGTACCACTTATAGATTCTATCAATTTTCGTGACGTGTGCAAAATAATTTGCATTCTAAAAAATTTCATGTACTTTGTGGTGGTAACGTTAAAAAATATTTTCGATGAAAAATAAAGCGTCGTTTTGTACACTGATATTAAAGTGCATCTCTCATTTTGTAGAATTTTTTTTTATTTACTTAGTTGCTCTTTTACTATCATCATCATCAACTTATACTGTCCACGGCTGGATGAAAGCCTCCCTCAAGTCTTTCGACCTTCTTCTGTTCTGGACCACTTGTACCCAATTTCCAGAGACTTTCTTCAAATCATCAGTCTACCGATTTGGTGGTCTACCTCTACTTTGACAGGCTTCGGATCTTGGTAGCTACTCTCTAACTAATTTGTCCATTGTCTATAGTTAAACACAGCAACGTACCCAGCCCAGTTCTGCTTAAGATGTAGAATGAATTTGACTGTCTCGTATCCCCGTTCTTTTCCTGATAATGTGATTTGGAATGTAATCTCTAAAAGTAACGTCTAATATTGACCTCTCCATTTTTTTTTGCATGAGACATATTTTGTTGATATTTTTCTTCGTCAGTGTGAGAGTATCTGCTTCGAACAGAAGAACGGGTAATACGCATCTGTCAAAAACTTTTCTCTTTAAACACATCGATTTAAATATATAGCCCAGTTTGCCATATGCCTATTCTCCGCTCTATTTCATGTGTTTGGTTGTCTCATCCTATGCTGTCTTCATGTCCTAGGTATTATATCCGTGTACTTGCTCAATCTACACGTTATTCAGTTTTATAGTGTCGTTTAATGCAAGATTTATCATAAACTAAGTCGTGAATAGATTGATTTTTAAGCCAATCCTTCCTGAAGCTTCTTGAAATATGTGTAGCATAGTTTGTGCTTCTTGCATATTGCCTGTTACTAAGACAATGTTGCCGGCAAAACAAATTCAACTTTTCTCCATCAATGTTAAGAGTCTCATTTTTTCTCATTTTATTGATTCTAGCATACTTTCTAGAAGTGTTACGAAAAGCTTGGGAAAGGGCGTATCACCCTGGCGCACTCCTCTTTTGACTTGAAACTTGCTGGCGGATTGGTTAGTTTGGGATTTGTTATTAGCGGTGGCATTTTCATATATGTATTTAATTACACTGCAGTAACGATGATCAATATGACAATCAGAAAGAACTTCCAAGAGTCTCTCCTGGTTTACAGAATGAAAAGCTTTTTCGAAGTCCACGAATATGAGCATCAGAGGCTTATTATATATTATACTTGTATATTGTATGTCTTTGACTATAAATATTTTAAAAACACAGCTTTCTAGGACACCTTGTAGTTACTAACAATAAGAGAGATTCGCTACTCTTATGTAAAGAAGGCCATAGTCCTCTATTATCAAAATTGTATCTCTAAAAGCTCCGCGAATCCATCTTAAGGGGCCTCTTTTAAAATAATAGGAGCATAAAAAATGATTTGTGCGCGAACATTCTTAAGTTAAAAAAGCTATTCTGGATGAAGGAACAGGGCTGCTTGTCTTTTTTATTTGCTAAATGAGGTGTAACAGATTTTTTTTAAACAGCCGAGGTTTATGTTTTAGCAGTTGACTTAACCCGTCGTTTTTGTTATATGGCTATTCCTTTATTATTTTTTGCGTCAAATTGTTCGAAATTTTATCAAAAGGATACAGATAATGAATGAAGTCTCTGACTTAAGCTTACTATTGTTTGCTTCATGCGGTTAAAATTGAAAAAATAGTGATTTTTTTGAGTACTCGTTATTTTAATAATCATTCGAGAAATGATGACTTGAAAATACCCGTTAAATCGGCTTTGTTTTTAGAAATAATAATAAAAGGATAGAGTATGTCATTTATAACATCATTTCACGCCAACTCAATGATCCTTTAGAAAGGGCAGCGAGTGCGGTGAGAACAAGTAGAAAACATCGGACAGAATCCCAATGTTGCCTTACAGAAAAAAATCACCATAACCGTAAACGTTCAGCGCCTGCAAAAACCCGAATGATTGCACGTGATCTGGTAGTACACCTCGTTGGGATTCCAGCACTTCAAAAATGTTATATACGAGCGTGGATTTAAAAGTCTTAGGTAAATAATTTTTTCTTACAAAAACAAAAATTTATTTCTCAACATAATCTCCATTGAGCTCAATACATTTAGTCCAGCCAGATATCAATTTTTTTATTCCCTTTAAAAAAAAAATGTTACGAGCTGTGCACAATATGTGTTTGCGGCACCGATAACCTCTTCACACAATTTCTTCTCCTCAAACAAATTTTTGAGGTCAGGAAACGAAAAGACGTCACTTGTGGCCAAATCTGGGGAATGAGGTATGTGGGGAACTATTTTGACGCCTAGATCTTGAACTTTTGCCGTTGCAACGGCAGAAGTGTGAGCAGGGGTGTGCCCTGATGAGGAAGGACCTTTTTACATGCTAATTTTGATCGCTTCTGCTTCAATTCACTCAAGTGAAATAGTCAATCATTATGATGCCCTGTGAGCTCCATAAAAATAGTTGCCATCACTTTTCCAGCCGACAAAACTGTATTCACTCTTCTCTGTGCACTTTCACCTTTACCAACCCACTGTTTTTACTGTCATTTTGTTCCAGGGATGTAATGGTGGATCCACGTTTTGTCTATACTAAAAACGAAGCCGGTGTTTCAAATGTCCTTCTTCATGCGTTTTTGGACTCAAGAAATGCAGCACTTGTCGCGTACTTAGCTTTTTCATTTTTAGAACTTCATGCAGGAGATTATGTACTTATTCACATGAAATGCCTACCATCTCAGCAATCTCACAAAGCTTGATACGGTGATCTTCCACCAAGACGCCACCAATTTAATCGACCATTTCTTCAGGAGAAACCTCAATCAGGCGTCCTGAACGTGTGCGGCCACTTTTAAATTCATTTCTCCAGTAATAAATGGGCTTGAGTACTGGCGCAGAGTCCCTATGAACTTCCTTGAATTCAGCTTCTAGCTAGGCCGCAGTCCACTTTTTAAAATAAAAATGTTTTATCACTACACGATACTCGGCTTTATTCATTTCTGCGAAAAGTTAACACCAATCACTTACGATAGCTGCCAAGAAAGAACTGCGCGTTACATCTGTTTGAACGTTCGAATACAACCGTTACAAGAATGCCGCTTACCAACAATCACGCTTCTTAACAAAATGTCCCGCCATTTCATCAAATTTACCAATCTTATCAGTTCACCTCAGATGACAGATGACATTTTAAGACTAACAGATGAAAGACGGCTACACAAAAACAGAGGTAACAACAGAGAATATAGCAGACTACACACACAAATACAGAAAGAAATTCGAATAGCCAAAGATAGGTGAGATAGGGAAAGATGTAAAGAGATAGAGGAGTTGCAGGGAAAGTATATTTATCGAAAAATTAAAGACTCAACTGGTGAACGGAGAACGAAATCAAATGGACGTTTAATAGATCATAAAGGAAACTTTGATACCGATAAGAAAGAGGAACTGAAGATATGGCAGGACTATATCACAGAGTTATTTTCTGATGCAAGACCAAATCAACCACAATGTTCAATAGACTTGTTTGGGCTCTGTATTACCACCGATGAAATGCGCATTGAAATAAATCACCTAAAAAATAGAAAAGCTACCGGTCCCGATGAATTCCATGGAGAATTTCTTAAGCTTTTAGATGAGGATGGGATTGAGTGGCTTACGATGATCTACAATAAAATCTATGATTTAAGCAGAATACCAGAAACCAGGTTAAAGTCTGAATTTATAACGATCCCAAAAAATGCAGGCGCTAAAAAATGCGGAGTATATCGAACAATAAGCCTCATAAACCACCTTTTAAAACTATTTCTGAAAATCATTCACAGAACAATATACAAGTTGTGTGAAGAAAACATCTCAGTTACACAACTCGGCTTTCGTGATGCCATGGGAACCAAAGAGGCCTTATTTTCAATGCAAGTTCTGATTCAGCGATGTAGAGACGTCAATTGTGACGTATATCTATGCCTGATCGAATACCAAAAGGCCTTTGATAGAGTGCAACATCACAAAATGGTCGGACTTCTGAAAAACCTTGGGCTAAATGGATCTGTGGATTATTAGCAAACTCTACTGAAACCAGATGGCATTTATTAAGGCAGAATTGGAGCGTTCAGAAGCAATGTCAAGTAAGGTGTCTTGTCTCCATTATTGTTTAATATATATTCTGAGCAAATCTTCAAAGAGGCACTGGAAGAGGCTGTTGAATACTGCTTAATAAGGAGTGGATAAATAATATTCGTTATGCTGACTATACGGTGGTTATAGCTGATAAAGGGTCTACAACATCTTATGACAAAAAAACACGAAGTCAGTAATCGATACGGCCTCGAACTTAATATCAGCTAAACAAAGTACATGGTAATCAGCAAGTCTCCGGTTCCTGCTACCTTGTTGACGATTAACAATCAACAAATACAAAAAGTTCCACAATATTCATATTCACAGTGGGATCACTCTCAGGAAATTCTTTGCCGTATCGAAAGAGCTACAGCAGTGTTCCTCAAAATGATATCACTTTTCCAAAGCTCAGCAATAAAATTAAGCACTTCTAAGACGTTATGTCGTTAGTGTCCTTCTTTGTGGTGTGGAATCTTGAAGCCACTTCTAAGAAACTTGAAGCATTTGGATTATAGTTATGAATGACCATATTACCAACGCGGATATCTTATGTCGCATGAGCAAGAAACTGGAAATTATGGAAACTGTAAAAGTAAGAAAATTGGAGTACTTAGGATACATAACGAGAAATTCCTACATATATGGATTACTACAGCAGATACTCCAAGGAAAAGTTTTTGAAAAAATGGGGACCAAGACGCAAATGTACGTCTATTATTGGAATTCTTACATTTTATTTAATGTTGGGTATACAAATTAATTGTGTACCATCTTTGCGTTAATAAAATGTTCATAATAATACAACTAGATCAAGGACTCCCTAATATTTTTCACTCACTTTTTGCAAATTTTTCAAGCACCTGGTGAATTTCTTCTTTGAAAAAACCGGTCAAGTGCAAGTTGAACTTGCACAATTAGTGTTCCGTACGTTGATTGTTTTTAAAATAAAAAATTTTGTTAGGGTGGTATAAAATGATCAGTGACTTCACAAAACACACCTCAAAGGAGTTTTCAACAAAGGTTGTTTCCAATCTTTACTGAACCTTGAAATTTTTTTTTTTTTTTATATACCAAATAAATTATTAAAGGTAATGCACTCGTGATAATTTTCGTTCAATCTATACCCCGTGGAGAATATTCAAGAGTTTTTTCAAAATTTTTTGATCAGTACTTTTCGAGGTAGGGGACAGCGATTTTTTAAAAGTAATACGAAGAAAAGTGTGCGCAAGTATTACATTATATACGAGTATATATATATATATATATATATATATATATATATATATATATATATATATATATATATATATATATATATATTTACTCGTGTTTTTCACAAGCTTTCATTGGACATCACACTCGATGACCTAGTAAAAAAAAATGTTTTTCACTTCCGATTTTACCCCTCAAAACTAACCCCTTAAGTCAAAATTTATGTTACGGTGGTATAAAATGATCAGTGACTTCACAAAACACACCCCAAATACGTTTTTAACAAAGTTTGTTTCCAATCTTTACTGAAATCTGATGACCTTGAAATTTTTGTTTTTTTTTTGTATACCATATAAATTATTAAAGGTAATGCACTCGTGATAATTTTCGTTCAATCTACACCCCGTGGAGAATATTCCAGAATTTTTTTTCGAAATTTTTTTGATAAGTACTTTTCGAGATAAGGCCCGGGACAGCGATTTTTCGCGAATTATTAAAAATAATACAAAGAAAAGTGCGCGCAAGTATAATATTATATATATATTTTTTACTCGTGTTTTTCACAAGCTTTCATTTGACACCACACTCGATGACCTAGTAAAAAAATTTTTTTTTCGCTTCCGACTTCACCCCCCAAAACTAACCCCTTAAGTCAAAATTTAATTCTCAAAACTACATGGCTCTGATGAGGCCATCAGTTCCTATATTATTACCAAACTTCACCTTTCTATGTCAAATAGTTTCGGAGAAAATCGGGTGTGACAGACAGACAGACAGACAGACAGACATGACAGACAGACAGACAGACAGACAGACAGACAGACAGACAGACAGACAGACAGACACCGAAGTGATCTTATAAGTGTTCCGTACGGAACACTAAAAAAGATGGTGCTTTCAAGTTGATAAATTCGGTTGTGTTTTTTTTTAACATCTTTCAATGAAGTAACGTCAGAGTGGGCGAGATGATGTTAAAGTGGCCGAAGTAAAGAGTAATCGAATGCCTGCATGTCTGGAAAATACGCGGCATGAAGGTGTTGTCCAGAACCTTCATGCTTCAAAATATCAAAGTCATCGCTTAGAAATTGCTGGCACGACTTGTGTGTCACCACATCTTCTTCTAAAGTTTAAAAAATCATTTGTGCAGTTACATATCATTTTTTGCATTTTAGATGCCTTATTTTCTATGAAAAGTTTGTTTTTTAGGTAGAAGGTGTACAGAAAAGAAATCCACTGTCATGTCACACGTCACAACTTTAATTTTGTGCTATCTATATATAAGTAAGAAAACTATATTTTCATTAAATAACAAATTATTATTTGCAGGGGAGGTCTCTATAATTATTTTGTTCTCTTGTGATTGTTGGCAAATGATAATATAAATATTTTTGTATGAAAACTTGAAGAAAAGCCGTTTTAAATTAACTTCAAATATTCATGAAATTATGTTGTTTAAATTTTATACAAATATTTACGGTTTTAGATAGATAATTTAAAAATACCTTTCACTTTCATAACGTAAATTCAAGAACGTTTGCCAGGATGTTTGCTTTCTGTAAAAACCATAATATGTAGTATTATTTCGTGTTACCTTGAGCATTATGTTTACGAAGCGCCACTGTTTAAGAAGCTGCATAGCTAATGACATCGAGGCGATACCTCTTCGTGTGTAGTCAGTGCTTACATCATCAGGCTATAATTTCTACATTTCTACCTAGTAGCTGACTTGCGTATCTACCTTTGGTTTATCATCTCTCTACTATAACTAACAAATTATCTGCGGTCGGAGTGCCCCTTATCATGCGAATCAAAACGATGATATCCGAGATTAGCCGATTTCAGCCTGAAAGTTATTCGACCAATAGAAAAGCGAAATTTACTGCACAGATAGTAAAACAGTATTATAAACATATATATATATATATATATATATATATATATATATATATATATATATATATATATATATATATATATATATATATATATAAGGTGGTATGAAATTCACAGCATTTATTGATACGAATGACTCGGGGGTCATGTCGAAGTACATTCAATACTCTTTTTAGTGTTCCGTACGGAACACTTATAAGATCACTTCGGTGTCTGTCTGTCTGTCTGTCTGTCTGTCTGTCTGTCTGTCTGTCACACCCGATTTTCTCCGAAACTATTTGACATAGAAAGGTGAAATTTGGTAATAATATAAGAATTGATGGCCTCATCAGAGCTATGTAGTTTTGAGAATTAAATTTTGACTTAAGGGGTTAGTTTTGGGGGGTGAAGTCGGAAGTGAAAAAAAAAATTTTTACTAGGTCATCGAGTGTGGTGTCAAATGAAAGCTTGTGAAAACACGAGTAAAAAATATATATATAATATTATACTTGCGCCCACTTTTCTTTGTATTATTTTTAAAAATTCGCGAAAAATCGCTGTCCCGGGCCTTATCTCGAAAAGTACTTATCAAAAAAATTTCGAAAAAATTCTGGAATATTCTCCACGGGGTGTAGATTGAACGAAAATTATCACGAGTGCATTACCTTTAATAATTTATATGGTATATAAAAAAAACAAAAATTTCAAGGTCATCAGATTTCAGTAAAGATTGGAAACAAACTTTGTTGAAAACTCATTTGGGGTGTGGTTTGTGAAGTCACTGATCATTTATACCACCATAACATAAATTTTGACTTAAGGGGTTCGTTTTGAGAGGTGAAATCGGAAGTGAAAAAAATTTTTTTTTACTAGGTCATCGAGTGTGGTGTCAAATGAAAGCTTGTGAAAACACGAGTAAAATATATATATATATATATATATATATATATATATATATATATATATATATATATATATATATATATATATATATATAATGTAATACTTGCGCACACTTTTCTTCGTATTACTTTTAAAAAATCGCTGTTCCCTACCTTATCTCGAAAAGTACTGATCAAAAAATTTTGAAAAAATTCTGAAATATTCTCCATGGGGTATAGATTGAACGAAAATTATCACGAATGCATTACCTTTAATAATTTATTTGGTATATAAAAAAAACAAAATTTCAAGGTTGAAAACTCATTTGGGGTGTGTTTTGTGAAGTCACTGATCATTTTATACCACCCTAACAAAAATTTTTATTTTAAAAACAATCAACGTACGGAACACTAATTGTGCAAGTTCAACTTGCACTTGACCGGTTTTTTTTTAATTAGAATATACGTAAAAATTTAAAAAAGGACACAGCTTGATTTTACCAGCCTAAACTACCCACTCCTGAAAGGCTATCATTGTACGAACTAGCTCAAGGGTAGGCCTGTGTTACTAAACATACGATTTTCTTCGTATAACTTCAGGTAAAATTAATCTAATACGAAATGAAAACAACAATAGTAAAAATAATATTTAAATATAATTAAGAATTTTTTTTTCTATTATTTGAAAAGAAATAATTCCTTTGGACAACTGGATCATTACCCCTTAAAGTTAATTTTGACTTTTCTGTTAACAGCTGTTTAGACAAAATAAAAACAGAACTTCAAATAGGTTTTTCTCTTAACATTAATACTAAAATGGTTAACGATTGTCTTTTAAGAAACGTAAGATTTTTTTAGTGCTAAAGTGAAAAACAAAGTAGGTTTAAAAACGTATTTCTTTATTATTTTTTATATATCTTAAATGTAGTCGATCTCCGTATAAAATATCTCCGGTTGTGCGTGACATACTATATTTATAACTAAATCAACTGTACCGAACGACACGAACTATCACACTTGCTGCTTTATTTTACACTCTCTACAAATTTTTTAATTAACATCACTATAGTAGTCTATGGATATCTTTAAAAAAAAAACCTGCAAATTATTGCATATTGCATATTAATTGATCTTTATCTCATTTTACCCACGATATATTGTAAAATTTGTAAATGTTTGCCATAAATAAACAAACTAAACGTGAATTTGACGTTTTGCTAGAGGGCGTTGTCACTTGGCCACCGCCAAGCTGAGAGAGAGCCACTAAAAAACCACCAACAAAATCACCCGATGCCGACAATAAATCCTTTGTTGTCAGCCTCGGATGCCGACAACAAATCCTGTGTCGGTTTTAGAATCTTTCCAACCTACCTCAACAATTTCTTTATTGTGCCGTCGTTTTTACAATAAAACAAATAAAATTTTAGTGAATGTGTGGTAAAATTTTTACTTTTTATAACAAAATATTGAAATATGAAACAAGGGGAAGTAATTATTTTAAGAAGTAACAATTCTTATATCTTTTTTTTATTAAATTTGTCCGGAAAAGCCAAGCCAAATCTCGCAATACTGTAAACCTGACCTTTTGGTTAATGATCGACTCTATTCTGTTTCTTCAGTGTCGATTCTTCCTTTATTCTATTTAAAGTTAATTTTCTGTAATCGGTCTAACTACAAGGAGGCACCAGTTCCAATATATACAGTAAATTCCATAACACCCTAGATATATATATATATATATATATATATATATATATATATATATATATATATATATATATATATATATATATATATATATATATATATATATGCTGCGCGGAGTCCTGACCATAATTCAATCGAACCCTTGTGGGATGAGCTCAAAATAAGGGTTCGAGCCAGAAATCCAACCCCTACATCGCTGAGGAACTTAAAGGTTGCGATGGCGGAAGACTGGGAATGAATCTCACAGACAATGGTGAAAAAGCTCATGAAAAACCAGCTGGAAGAAGTAATAAGGATTAGTGGGTAATACAAAATATTGATTTTTTGGTTATCAATAAATTTAATTGTTATACTTTAAGTTTGTTTAATTTTTCCTTTCTCTTACCCCTATTTTCCCCTTTCCATCATTTTAATTAGTAAAAAGCATGAGGTATACTATGGAATTTGGTATCATTAAAAAGAGAATAGAATGGGCTTTCAAATAATACTAAAATCCATAAAAATATATGGAAATTTTAGGATCCGTCTTAAATGAAACCAAATAGTTTGAGCCGATTTTTTAGCTCACCAGTGTATATATGGGTACCGAGTTCCCCAACTAAGATATATATATATATATATATATATATATATATATATATATATATATATATATATATATATATATAAATATATATATATATATATATATATATATATATATATATATATATATATATATATATATATATATATATATATATATCTTAGTTGGGGAACTCGGCAAAAAGGGGCGTGATAAGAGATCAAACAATTTTCATTAAGCCAATATTTCGGTTCTAGATTGGGACCTTCTTCAGAGCAAGCACTGAAAAGGAGAATAAAGCATATTCACTGATAGTGTTTGGGACAAATTTAAATTAATGATGTTGTAATTAAGTTGTTATAATTAATAAAATTAGTGTAGAACAAGAATAAGATATTAGTCATAATAAAGTCAAAAACTCACATGAGTAGCGTGAAGTTGAGTTAGCTTGAATGGCCGTAGATAGCTTATACATAAAAACGTTGGTTAATCCATAAAATACACACTATAACACTGTAGATAAAATTACGCAAACAAAATTTAAAACATGGATGTGATTGAGAACCTTGGATGTTGAAAACATTGTTAATTAATTTCACCTGAGACAACCATCCATGGCCACCGCCATATGGGAAGAATTGACAAAGACGACAGGAGACAGCTAACCGACAGAGATAAAGGGCTTATTAAGAAAACTCAATTAACCAGAAAAAGGGGTCGACACCCGGAAGGAAACCGATCAAAATAGGAAGTGCATGTATGGACCTTTAAAGTAAGAAAGAGATAGCCAATTGAGCGACCAAGAACCGGTATGGAATCGCGGAAGGATAAATCATAACCTAATTTTAAGTAAAGGGTGAGCGAGAGAGAGAGAGAGAGAAAGAGAGAGAAAGAGAATAATGGGAGCAACAAAGAGAAAGATCATCCATAATATTAATTATTAATTTGTAAATTTATTGTTGAAATATGACTGGAGGAAGAGATTGTTTGCAGAAATAAATGACGATTGAAACTAACAGGAGGTAATGAAGGGGTGACGCTAAATACTGTCAGTGGAAGGAGGACAGTAATCCATAAGTGCACGAGATGGCCCAGATAAAGTGGAAGAAAACTGTGGAACTCAGGATCAAAGAGAGAACCGTAAACAAAGAGAGGAAGGAGGAAAGAAAACCCTGAAGGTTACACAGCTAAGAGAGAGATGAATACTATTTCAATTCAGATGGATCACTTGAAGACAGGGAATTATCTCGTGGTGTTGATTTATCACAAGAGAGGAGGAAACTATATATACTACTGAGACCATCTAGGTCGGTTCTCTTGGAAAGATTTTTAGAGAAATGAAGAATTTTGGGTTCCCTGAAATTAAAGGAATGACCATTGTCAACAGAATGGGTTGACAAAGCATATCTGTGTGGATGGCATCTGGTATCACTTTTATGGAGTGCAATACGACGATTCAAGGATTGAGAAGTCTGGCCAATATAGATTGATGGACAATTGAGGCAGGAAATTGAGTACACTAAGTCTGACATGGAAAGAACTGGCAACGAGGCCTTGAGCTTGCTGAAAACACGTCTGTTTTTAAAGAAATAATATTTGGCAATTTTAATGTTAGGAATAACTCGCAAAATATGGACCAATTTGTTGGTAAGTCCAGGAATGAACTGTAAAGAAAGCAACGACCAATATATTTCGACTGGAGGAGTTAGAGGAGGAGGGGAGATTTGCGGTAGGTGGAGGGGAGGGGGTTCTGGAGGAATTTGGTGGATATGAGCAAGCTTGTTGACTTCGTCTTTGGTTCTTAGCAAGAGTTTACGATTGTATCCATTGTCTATGAAAAGGTTTGTAAGTGTTTCTTGTGACTGGTGTAAGAAATAAGAATGGACTATTGTCTTCAGTCTTCTATATAGGCCTTTGATGACGTTGACTTTGACCTACCAATCATGGCCAGAATTTGCATGGATATATCTCCCAGAAGAAGTAGGTTTTCTATACCAATCAAGTTTGATGATATTATGGGAGTCTCTAACGACTCTTGTGTCCAGAAATGGAACAGCATTGTTGGTTTTTTTTTTTTCTTCCATAGTGAATTGTAAATGTGGGTCGAAAGAATTGAAAACATGAAGAACTTCTTCTTTGCCATCAGCTGGTATGGATAGAATTAAATCGTCTACGTACTGATATAAGAAGGGAAGTCGAAAGGATAATCTTTGAGTGCAGTTTTTTTAAAACATACGACATGACAATTGAAGCAAGAACATGACTGAGATTACTGCCCATAGGGCATCCAAATATTTGAGAGTAGAAAGAGTCTTTAAATTTGAAGAAGGTTGAATGGAAGAGAAATTCTATTATTGATAAGAGGAAGGATTTGCTGATTTTGGTGTTGGGTGAGATTAATGCCCATTCAGAGTCAATTATTTGGCTGGTTAACTGCCATGAAATATTCGTGAAGAGACTGACTACATCAAGTGATATAATAACGTGGTTTTCTGGTAATTGGAAATTATTAATTATTGCACTAAACGCAAAAGAGTCTTTAATAGCAAATGTATGAAAATTGAGGAAGGACTTTTCAAGAAGATTAGCACAGAATTTACTAAGTTTTGAAGTGGGAGAGCAAGTAGTGGAGACGATGGGTCTGAGCGGTACCCCTTCTTTATGTATCTTGGGTAAACCATAAATCCTTGGTGGAATCGCCTTATAGTTATAAAGTTGTCTGGTTGTTATATCGTTAATACATTTTTTGGTCTTCAACTGCTTGATAAAACTGTTGCTTTTGTTTTGATGTTGAGTAGTGGGATCATGAGAGAGCTTCTTGTAAACTAGTTCATCATTAATAAGTTCCAACATCTTAGTTTCATAGTGTAGTCTCTCTAAGGCTACTGTGACCGAGCCTTTATCTGAAGGTGCAATTAAGATCTCACTGTGTTGTTTGAGAAATTTGTGTGTCTGGATGAACAGAGTCTTCTCAAAAGAAGTATTACGGTTTAGTAAAACAGCCTTGGTAACTGCATTGGTGCATTTGGCCCTGAGAATATCTTGAATGGAGGCTGGTGCAAGCTTAATGAAGGATTCAATGTCAGAAAGGATTGTTTTTATAGGGATATCAGTACCTGGAATAGAATCATAAACAAATTTTGGACCCAAAGCAAGAATTTTATGAACCTCAGGAGGAAAATCAACTGTTATTAAATTGGTAAACCATTGGGGACAGACTTTTAATTTATCAGTTTTTGATCTAATCAAATTATTGAATTTATTCAAGAGAGTATTAGACAGAGATCTAGTGGTGATTTGAAATGATTTTTCTGTCACAAAAGCGTTGCACGATGGAACTGGAACTCTATTTTCTGCTAAACGAACAACACGGTTGATAAGAGTTTTGAGGTTGTTAATCTCTTTGAAGGTGAAAGAAATTTCATAGGAAAGAATTCTGACAGATACCTTACTCTCGAAACGCTGTATCCTGTTGTTGTCATTGGATCTGTCGGACATCAGATTGTTCATGCATCCAAAGTTCTGTACAATATGTTTAG
>CM032456.1:116254948-116329948 GCA_019049505.1 Pachyrhynchus sulphureomaculatus | reverse complement strand
TTCCATCCAGAAAAATCTTTTGTCTGTGCCTCAAGAAACGACGCTACGACGGCCTTCAACTTATCATCTGAGGAAAATTTTCATTCACTGAAGTCTTTGTGTAGATGTTTGAAGAAAAGAAGTCGTAAGACGTTAAATCAATGCTATAGGGTGGAAGCTGTAAGTCGGTGAATAAGCTAAGGCTGAGCGAGTTTTGTGGATCTCGGAGTTGTCGTGCAACACCAAGATTATGGTTCTTCATGAATTAGTACATTTTTCTCTAATAATCGGCTTCAGGTTTTCGATTATCCTTCCGTAAATTGTTTAATTAATCGTGGACTCTTTTTTCCAAATCTACAGTAATCAACTTTTCAGAAGATGGCTGACTTTTCGACTTCTTTGGAGATGGAGAGTACTTATGAATCCATTGCATGGACTCCTGTTTCGTGGGAGGATCCCAACTGAACAACCTGTTCTTGAAAAATAACTCTCATCGTTTTTTAGAGGGACCAAATGTTCTTAAAAAATTTCCGTTCTTGCCAGTTTTTGGTCTGGCGTAAAGATTTTGTGCTCCATCGCGTTTTAGTTTTTTTTATTTCTAATCTTCGTGCGCAATCTTGAAAATAGTATTTTCGCATACTCCAATTTGTTTAGCAAGTACTGGAATCTACATTCGTCGATTTCACAGCAACAAATCCACACTAATCCTAATGGTTTCCTTACTTCTTGTTTCAATAGATCTTCTTAATAAGGACAGAGTATCTTTTCTTTATAGTTCTCTGTACTGGTTACGTGACCGGAACTAAAAAATCGTCTAGTCTAATTTTTCATCTTTAGTGCCAAAATAAAGTGTTTTAACTAATGGTGCTAAATATGCAATAACAAAATGTCTAGAAATACAAGATTCCGCCGATGACGCCCAAAAAGTGCGAAACATGTGTCTTTAGCACTAGCATCATTTCACCCCTTTCTCCTAAAGTGGTATCTCTCAAAAACTATAGTTTCCTTTGCTGCTGTTGTACGTGCACTAAAATTGGGATCGATATCTCTTTTCGTTAGAGAGTCATGGCGCCAACAGACCGAAAGAATGATATAAATGAGAAAATATATTTCTCATTATTTAGAGAATATACTTCAAGAGAGCCGTTTCATAAGTTCCCGGCCTAACAAAGAAAGCAAAAGAAAATGAAAACCTTGCAAACAATACATTTACTTCAACGACTGTCAAATTTTTTAATACCCTCATTATAATAAGATTTATCCAACTCTGCAACATAAGCATTCGTCTCCGTTTTAATTTCATCATTCGAAGAGAATCTTCGTCCAGCCAGCTATCCTTTCAGGTTTGGAAACAAGAAGTAATGGCTGGGAGTCAAATCGGGTGAAATGAATAAAATTGCAGCAATAATTCGCGACGTGGTATGATGAATCCATGTTCTAATACCCAAAACATTGTGTAAAAATATGGTATAAAGGATCTATCGAGATTTTTACAATGTCAACGAGCTCGTGTACCATTAGTCGATAATCATTTAGTATGCTATTGTGAATTTTTATCACAATCTCGTCGGTCGTGGGGTTTTCGGGCGTCTTGAGGGTTTATTATCTTAAATGGAGGTACGAAGACGTTTAAATTCAGCCGCACACTTTTTGATAGTCAAAACGAAGAGGAAGAATCATTTAGTGTGATATTTAAATTTTTTTAAATGTCCGTAAGTCCGTTTAAAACAAAGTATTTTATAACAGGAGACACTTTTTATCAATTTTTTAGAAAATGTTAAAACTTGTTTGTCTAGGCGATCGCTACAAAAAGACAGCTAACACACCTGTTTGAAACTTCACAGCACGCCATCTAGTAGATGACACTTAACAAAAACAATTTTTGGTCATCTTGGCGCCATATCTGCGTCGGGCAGAGAACTTTTGGAATGTTTTGAAAGAAAGTTCGCGAGCACCGAACTCTGGAACTTCTACTGCTTTCTAAATTTTAGTCTTCTAAGATTGATTGGTTGATTAATTTCAGGCAGTCATTTATATGAAATTGTCAAAATTAACTTCTTTTATCAAAAATGATTTAGCTGAATTTGGAAAATATCTAACGCTAAAACGACTAGGTAACAAAAAGATTATGAACTTGCCGCAAAAAGCATAAAGAGCAGTTTTCTATTGCAAAATTTGACGTGAGCTTCTTGTTTGAGGTGTGAACTAATTAAATAAGAGAAATTCATCTCAATGATTGGATAGAAACTTTTATGTAATAAGTATCCTTAAATATGTATTAGTAATCAGTTGTAGCTACGAAGGTTTTCTTCTAGGTATTTATTATTTACTGGGACGTGTTTACTTCTTTTTTCGATCTTCATTAATTATTTTTTAAACTTCAGTACAAACCACCATATTTGATTGATTTCAATGTATGGTAAAGGAGGGTTATTACATTTTTTACCAGTTTCAGGGAATTCCGTGGGGCAGTAGTGATTTCACTGTAGTAAGTAGATCAAGCTGTTGACTGATCTGTTTTGTTTTTCTAATATTCTTCTACGTTTTCTCAACTCCAAAACTATAACTGCTTTCGATAAAATTTCAACCTAACTGAGGGCCTGATTTATTTCGGAGACCGTATACAACCCTCTCATTGCCACTTAAAACTTTAACCCGTTCTAAATTATTTTTGTTCTATTTAACTCTATTAGTTTCATTCGGCTGATTCTAACGTAATTTAATGTTTCAATTGTTGTTTTTTTTTCCGTTTTTGTTTGTCGATTTCCTTCTTTCTGCGGTGCTGCACTAAAGCAAAAGTTTTTGGATGTTTGTTTCTCCATTTTTTCTTCCATTTTTGCCATTAGCCCGAGTAATGCTGAAAGCACAAGGAAATTATGACTAGAAGTTTTCCCAGTAATTTGTCTAGTTTTCTCTTAAATTTACGGTTTGGACGTTTTAATACAATATGAATTCTGTTTTTGTGCTGAAAGATAATAACTTAGAAAGTTACATATCCGTAAAAGAAATATATTTTATTTTAACGAAGGAAGGAAAATGAAATAAAATTCTTTATTTATCCTTTACCTATATATAAAGTTAGACTAAACGTCAGTTATAATTCATTTGGTTAAATTACTGGAAAATTAGTGCAAGATTCTTAAAGCGACAACAGTATTTATGTTTCGCGATATTTCAACCCAAAGATCACTGGACAAAAATGTATGAATTTTAGCCTGTTATTGCAACCTTCATAACTTAAAACAAAAAAAGCAAACTTAACGTAAAAGGCCTTAAATTAAAGTTAATTAACTACCCCCTATTTTGGGGGTTAAATTATGAAAATAAATAAGTTTTTAGCAGAAAATAAAAAACATATGCATGATGTGTAATTCAGGAAAATAGGTCAAGAATTTCAATTATTTACATATTTTCAACCAACTACAGTATACCTAGTAAATTAAAAAGCACCCTTTAAAAGGGGATTGCAATAAGAAGGGTATTATGATTATTTCTTTGTGCTCGCTCTCTGTGAAACCAAGGTCAGTTCATCGACCAGCACAGTAAACTATCTTTATCCTGGGTACGACTTCTATTCCCGATTTAGGCGTAACTTTGGAATCTTTTTTTTTGTCAGAAGCGACCTCTCTTGCCAACGAGAAGAGGCTCTGGAACTTTGATGTCATGTGGTTGAAAATAACGACACAACAAACCACAAGGTTCATCTGCATCCTCTATCGACCGCCAAGTGATACTAACTTTAGAACACTTTTTGCTTCTCTTGCAGACACCATCGATCATTACAAATTAACTATCCAAATGCCGAAATTGCCATCCTGGGCGCCTTTAATGTCCACAACATCAACTGGCTTAAATATTCAAATACTACCGACGAACAAGGTCGTGAAGCTGAATCATTCTCAATCAGTTGTGGCTTAACTCAGCTTATTGACGAACCAACACGGATCCCTGATCGAGACGGCGAGTTCGCCAGTCTTCTTGATCTGTTTTTAACCACCAATCCGGAGATTTACAAGGTCACCGTAAATCCGCCGTTGGGTTCTTCCGACCTTACACTGCTTTCAACATCGAGTGTCCTACCAGTCAGTGACAGAGAAGCGCGTAAACCGCGCAAGATTTGGCATTACAAATCTGCTAAATGGGAAGATCTCACGGAATATTTCGAACTTTCCCTTGGTTGGACGTTTGTTTTCGATCCGACGACCCATCTGTCTGCGCCAGGGAGGTTTCCGATGTTATCTTAGCTAGTACCGAAGCTTACATACCATTTTCGAAGAAATTTCCTTCTAACGGCAAGCCTTGGTTTGACCGAAAATGCAAAGAAGCTGTTGCTTCTAAACATCTTACCTACCGACAATGGCATGAAAATCCTAACACCATAAATCTTTTACTTACCTTTGTTCGTGCCCGGAACAGATGCAAAGAAATTATCGACGAAACCAAGGAGGCATACAATCAGCGAATTAGAAACAAACTTCTCGCGTGTCCCAACAATTCCAGGTCCTTTTGGTCAGTCGTTAAGGCAGTTTTCACAAAATCCACCATACCACCACTCACACGGCTAGATAGTTCTATTGCAACGACACCTGTTGAGAAAGCAAACTTGTTGGCCGAACTGTTTGCTTCACATTCTATTGCTGATTTTCAAGGAAAAACACCACCTACTATTCCCACAGTGCAGTCAAGGATGCCCGATGTTGTCTTCAGACAGGGTATCATAAAACGTATTTTAATGAAGCTAGACACCAAAAAAGCTTCTGGCGCTGACGGAATACCTGCCATAGTTCTCAAAAACTGTACAAACGAACTAACACCAGTTTTCTGTAGACTTTTCAACCTATCCTACAGAAAGGGAATATTTCCTTCCTACTGGAAATGTGCCACAATTCAGCCGATACCTAAGAAAGGCGAGAAGACCTTGCCAAACAACTACCGACCAGTCGCACTTTCATTAATATCGAAAGTCATGGAAAAGGCTGTCAATCAGCATCTTCTAAAATACCTTGAAGGATTCAAACATTATTAGCGATCACCAATATTGCTTTCGTAAACATAGATCAACAGGAGATCTTCTGACTTATGTAACACATGTTTGGAACAACGCAACTGAACACTTCGGAGAATCTCGAGCGGTTGCTCTTGACATATCCAAGGCATTCGACCGTGTTTGGCACGATGGACTGTTGGCTAAGCTACACTCTTATGGTATGTATGAAAAGTTCTCTTTGTGGCTCTCATGTTTCCTCAGAGAGCGTTCTTTACGAGTCGCAGTCGACGGATTTCTTTCTAACACTTTTACTGTTAATTCCGGTGTGCCCCAAGGCTCCATACTGTCTCCTACTCTCTTTCTGATTTACATCAACGATCTGCTGGAAAAGACCGAGAATCCAATCTACAGCTTTGCAGATGGTAGTACGCTTATATCTTCATTCACTTTGAATGCTCGGACATCGGCTGCTCAGGCGAATATCCGCAGACAGCAGGACGTCATTCAACTTAACAAAGACCTGGAAGAAATTTTATTTTGGAGTGAGAGTAACCAAGTGGAATTTAACGCTACAAAAAAAACCCACGCGGCAGTTTTTTCTAAAAAAGTTAACGTTGCTGAACCCGACATAGTTATGTCGGGGCACTCCATTCCCCTAGCATCGTCACTCAATTTGTTGGGCATTAATTTGGGAGCAAATATGTCCTGGCATGAACATGTTGCAGGCATAGCACAGAGAGCTTCTCAAAAGTTGGGAATATTATTTCGAACCAGAAAGCTTTACACTCGACAACACCTGTTAATTCTTTACAAAGCTCAAATTCGACCAACTATGGAATACTGCTCCTATGTTTGGGGCTCCGCTCCCAAACATACACTGCATTTGTTGGATTCTGTTCAGAGGAGGGCTTTTCGTCTGATTGGAGACCCAGAACTGATCGCGACCTTGATTTGCTGGAACATCGAAGAACCGTTAGCGACTTGAGTCTATTCTACAAGTATGTTCATGGAGAGTGTTCGAAGGATGTAGCCTGTTTAATTCCTTCCAGAGCGGGGCATGTTAGAAGTACACGTCGCGCTGATAATTCACATCCGTATGAGGTTCAGCTTGTTACTCCTCGTACAACGCTTTTCAAGCAGTCTGTTATATGGAGAACATCATCACTTTGGAATGGCTTACCCAGGACTGTGTTTCCCACCGAGTACAATTTACAGTGATTCAAGAACAACGTGAATCGCTTTTTTCCGCACAAGTGTCGCTCCTGTAGCGCTTTAGGGACTTTTCCTAGTCTTGGGAATCATGTTTTTGAGTATGGCAGGATCCCCTATTAATTGCGACCCCCCCTTTTAGAGGGGGGGGTTTTTGATTAAATATACAGTATTGCGTAGAGAATATTTAATTAATTAAAGTGACCTACGTTCATGAATTGTGAATTGCACATCATAAATGTATTTTTTATTTTCTGTTAAAAACTTGTTTATTTTCACCCTTTTAACCCTCAAAATAGGGGGTAGTAAATAAAAAAAAAATGGAAAATATTTCTTAGATTTCTTAGATTTTTAGATTTAGATAATTAATTTAAGAAGAGAGAAGAAAAGAATGTTAAGTTTGCTTTTTTGTCTCAAAGTTATGCAGGTTACAAAAACGGGTTAATTTTGCGGTCACTATTTAAGTATTTAGACAGGGATATAAGGATGTAAAAAAGAGGCCCTCTTTGAAACAGGGCATTTCAGCAACAAGTTTACAAATAAGAGAAACTAAGGACTTGCATATTACTAAGTATGAAAAAGTTAAACTTTGTATGTAACTTTAAACTTACGAGGGCGTATTGATAACTTTCTAGCCTACCATAAAAAGAACTAGTAAATATCAACAACAAAACTTGTTTATTCAAGGTAATCACCTTTCAACACAAGGCAAAATGTAGCTATCGCTAGAGAACGATAAACACGTGGAACAAAACGTCACCGCATAACGAAGCCGGCTAGCTATCGCCGCCACTGTAAAATGTGCTTCGTTGAAATTCTCAGAGATGCCGCGCAAGTAGAAGTTGTATTATATGTAACAATAATAGGGAAAAATATGAGCGGCATTTTTGAGAAACTCGACGACGGTCATTTAACGTGCCGGTGCTAGCCAGCCGGCTTCGTTTCATGGCGACGTTTTGTTCTACATGTTTGTCTTTCTGTAGGGAAAGTATAACAATTTTTGAAGAAGCGTTTCAAAAATTCATTCTCTACAAGTTTAAATAGGTGTGAAAATGTATAAAATATGAAATGGTTGTAAAATTTAACACAAATTTTTCCATCCCCAATGAAAATATTCTATATGGAATTTTGTACTAAAGATTTTATGCAGGGTGGTGGTTGGTTTTCGTTAAAAGTCTCACAAAATTTATCCAAACAAAACTTGTCAGAAGGGATAAATAGCTAGTGCAGGATTTCTAAACATGTACCATGTTTTAATGCTGAATCACTCATTATGTCACTATAAGCCTAGTTCTATCCAAGGCTGGATGAGACCTTCCCCCTGAATTTCCATCTCAATCTATTTGCAGCTATTGTCATCCATCCAATGCTCGCAATCCTCTGTATATCATCTCACTATCTTGTTTTAGGAGGTTCTAAGCTCATTTTCTGTCCTTGTGGTATCTATTCTATTGTTCACTTGATCTACCATTCATCACTTGTCCGTGCTACATGTCCAGCCTATTGCCAATTTCTTCCTGGTACATTCTCTATAATATCCCTTACTTTCGGTTGTTCACGTATCCAATGGTTTCTTTTTTTATCATTAAGTTTTATGCGATCAGCTGTCTTTCGTGTGCTTTCTTGGTCCAAGCTAGTTTTTTGCATATGGGCTTTATTCAGTGTCCAAGTTTCACTGCTGTATGTAATCAAGGGTAGGATGCACTGATTGTAAACTTTGGGATCACTTCATCTTTGAATATATAATTTAATATTCCGAATTCCTAGCCTGATTCTTCTTGAAATTTTATCCGAGACACTGTCTTTCGTCGTAGTAGTTTTTGACTCCAGATCAACATAATTCTCAACAATCTCCAGAGCTGTTCTTTCTAAATTTGTGACTATGTATATTGTTATTAGTGCTGGTTAATATTTTTGTTTTACTTTTATTCATCTTAAGACGGCAACTCTCTAACTTTCTGATATCACCCTTTTTGTGTACAAGCATTACTTCTGATATATGCCGTAATGTTGGTATTTTGCTAGTTTCTAGACACATGTTAACAATTCTTGTTTTAAGTCATCTCCTCCTTCTAGTAGCATTTCCGATAAAATACGATCAGATCTTACTGCTTTGTGACGGTTCATTTCCTTCAGTGCATTGTTGTGCTTCTCTACAGTAATTTCTGGTAGTTCTTCTGAACCTATATTTTGTATTTTCTTTATAGTCTGTTTTTTTTTTTTCTTTTTCATTGGGTGTTGTGTTAGACCTGTAGAATTAATTATAGTAGGTGTATATTTCTGAGTTTATTTTGTCCCTATTCAGTATTACTTGTCCCTCACTATTTTTGCAATGTATTAATCTCTTTTCGTCTGTTATTCAGTTTCTTGTTTATTACTTTCGGGCCTTTATTTCGTTCAATGGTTTCCGAAATCACTTTATGTTTGTGCGTTCTTATATCTTTCCTGACCTTTTTTTCTAATTAACTTGTTAAGCTAAGTCCACTCTAGCTTGTGTTCATCTCTGTTCATATTTCTCCTTCTTTCCATAAGTCGTTTCGTGTTTTCATTATTTTATTCTGAAACACAACAGTTTTCGTGGCTACTTTAATTATGGATATAAGTGCCTCAGCTTTTGTATCTGTTGCTTCGATGATTGTATTATCCTTAATATTTTGTAGCAGTTATGTTTGTTCTTAGCTGGTCCTCTGTTCCCTTTTTTTGATAACTTAGTGGTTTTGAACTATTGATAAAGGATTTTGCGCTTAGAGTTTTCAAATTTATGGATACTCTAGCCCAAACGAGTCTGTGGCTGCTCCCTATTGTACACCTATTCAGCCCTGTCACATTTGAATGAAATTGGTGTCCATTCAAAAGTTTTTTTCGGTCTTAAGAATAGGGACGAGTAATGATCCTAGAGAGCTAAATCTTGAGAATATGGGGGATAATCAATCAGTTCAAAGCCTAATCCCTTTATTTTTTTTGGAAAACTAGAGATTTGTGAGCAAGCGCATTATCTTACGAAAAAAGCACCACTTTAGATATTTTTTTCCCCGTTTTTCCCCACAGTTTTCTGGTAAAGTTTAGATAATAATAAATAAAAATATTTTCTAGGCACTGTTTTGCATCTTCTAAGTAATCTGTAAGGAGTATCTCATCCTTGTCCCAAAAAAAACGAAAGCCAGAACTTTTTTGTTGATTTTTGTAAGCGACACATCCCGGGGAGAGTTGCGCCAGCATGTTTCGACACCTCCCTGACTATTCTTTTGCCTATGTATTATAATGATGGGCTCATGTTACTGGTTGATTTCAAAAAATTAGATGTATCTCCTTCACGACGGTGGCAAATCAATTTGGATGTTATAACTCTCAGTCGGTCTTAGTTGCCAGCTGATAAATTTCTTCTACCCATATCAGAATGGACAATGTGGAAAAGAACCTTCGTATGAAATTTTCATTCTCTGGTATACGTTTCAGGCCAATTCGTCGATTTTTAACCGACTTCTCAATTCGACGCGTATGTATTTTTTTAATGTATGTTCCTGCATAACTGGCAAATTTGTACCGATTTGAATGATTATTTTTTTTTGTTCGAGAGAGTACATATTCGAGATGGTCCCATATAAATTTTATTGAAATTGGTAATGAAGTTTCTTAAGTTGGGAATGTGGAATCTTTGGCAGAATGACACTACTCACTATATATCACCCACTACACGAAACACTTTATTTTTGTCCTCGATGCGCGTTTCGCTAACCATGTTAGCTTCATCAGGAGCGACAATTAACTACCTGAGTACATCGAGTACAAAAATGAAGTGTTTTGGTGTAGTGGTGATATATACTGAGTAGTATGTAGTTTCTGAAAAAAATCCTGAAAAACTTAAATTTCTATAATAAAACATCGATAACTCTGGCAAATATGTACCGATTTGGATGTCTCTTTTTAGTGTTCCGTACGGAACACTTATGGGATCACTTCGGTGTCCATCTGTCTGTCCGTTTGTCTGTCCATCTGCCTGTCACACCTGATGTATCTCCGAAACTATTTGATATAGAAAGTTGGAATTTGGCACAAATATAGGAATTCATGTCCCAAACGAAGCCGTGTAGTTTTTCAATAAGGGGTTAGTTTTTGGGGTGAAATCGAAAGCGAAAAAAAAAAGTCGTCGAGTGAATGAAAGTTTGCGAAAACACAAGTTCAAAAATATATATTATCTCGAAAAGTACTAAATAAAAATTTTGAAAAAACCCTGAAATATTCTCCATAAAGTGTAGATTGAATGAAAATTATCACGAGTGCGCTACCTTTAATAATTTATCTGATATATAAAAAAAAATTCAAGGTCATCAGTTTTCAACAAAGATCGAAAAAAAACTTTGTTAAAAACTTATTTACAGTGTGTTTTGTGAAGTCACTGATCATTTTATACCTCCATAACAAAATTTTTTATTTCGAAAGCTAAAATATACTAATTGCACAAGTCCAACTTGCACTTGGTCGTTTTTAGTGTTCCGTACGGAACACTTATAAGATCACTTCGGTGTCTGTCTGTCTGTCTGTCTGTCACACCCGATTTTCTTTCTCCGAAACTATTTGACATACAAAGGTGAAATTTGGTAATAATATAGGAATTGATCGCCTCATCAGAGCCATGTTGTTTTGAGAGTTAAATTTTGACTTAAGGGATTAGTTTTGGGGGGTGAAGTCGGAAGTGAAAAAAAAAAATTTTTTACTAGGTCATCGAGTGTGGTGTCAAATGAAAGCTTGTGAAAACACGAGTAAAAAATATATATATAATGTTATACTTGCGCGCACTTTTCTTTGTATTATTTTTAAAAATTCGCGAAAAATCGCTGTCCCGCGCCTTATCGCGAAAAGTACTTATCAAAAAATTTCGAAAAAATTCTGGAATGTTCTCCACGGGGTGTAGATTGAACGAAAATTATCACGAGTGCATTACCTTTAATAATTTATCTGGTATATAAAAAAAAACAAAAATTTCAAGGTCATCAGATTTCAGTAAAGATTGAAAACGAACTTTGTTGAAAACTCATTTGGGGTGTATTTTGTGAAGTCACTGATCATTTTATACCTCTGTAACAAAATTTTTTATTTAAAAAGCAATCAACGTACGGAACACTAATTGCGCAAGTTCAACTTGCACTTGACCGGTTATATTTTATTCGAGAGAGTACACATTCGAAATAGTCCCATATAAGTTTTTATTAAAATTGGTTACGTAGTTTCAGAAAGAATCCTGAAAAACTTACATTTTTGAAATAAAACTCTGGCAAATATGTATCGATTGATTCTTTTTAGTGTTCCGTACAGAACATTTATAAGATCACTTCGGTGTCCGTCCGTCTGTCTGTCCGTTTGTCTGTCTGTCTCTCTGTGTCCGTCTGTCACACCTGATTTTCTCTGAAACTATTTGTCATAGAAAGTTGAAATTTGGTACTAACATAGGAACTGATGGCTTGATGAGAGCCGTGAAAGCTAAATTTTGAATTAAGGGGTTAGTCTTAGGGGGGGGGGTGAAATAGGAAGTGAAAAAAAAAATTTTTACTAGGTCATCGAGTGTAATGTCAAATGAAAGCTTGTGAAAACACGATGAATAAATATATATATATATATATATATATATATATATATATATATATATATATATATATATATATATATATATATATATATACAGTCCCTGGCCAAATTATTAGACGCACTGTATTTTTTTTTTAGTAATTTTATGTTTCTTAAGAGTTTTTATGCAATAATGGTATATTTAAACTACAATATTATTGATTTTTATTTAAAAGAATTGTTGTAGACTACATATTTGTATTTATTTTTAACATATGGCAACACTGTGTTGACAAAGTGATACATGAACGTAAATAAGTACAAACCTGTATCAGTCGCGATCAGAATCGAGTCAGGTACGGACGTGTTTCTGTGGCTTTATGGACAGTGATTGTTTGTTTAACAGTTTTTTATACTACTCAGTTATTAGTTTATTTTGTATGCAGTGTTTTAAAAAAGTAATTGGACTATTTTCATTATGGGTAGAAAAGGCGATCTTTCACCACGTAAAACAGCTGAAGTGAAGGCAATTGTGATTGCGAAAACATTTACAAACCGAGAAATATCACGAAGATTGGAGGTTTCTGAAGCTAGTGTATGACGCATAAAAAAGAAAATTGAGTCGGGGAAGGAAATTAAGCCCGAAAAGAAAGAAAAGATGCGGTAGAAAACCAATTTTCACTCCACGGTCAGAGAGATGTTTGAAGAAAATTTGTGTAGAAAACAGATTTGCTACCACAAAGGTAATAAAATCACAACTCCAGGATGCTAGCGTAAATGCTTCTGAGCGCACTGTTCGAAGAAAATTGAAAGAATTAGATTTTAAGGCCTGTCCGCCCCGCCAGGAAGCCCAAGTTAACAGCTGCAATGAAAGCAAAGCGCCTGAAGTGGGCCAAACAATGGCAAGACAAAGATGTGGACTTCTGGAGATCGGTAAGATACAGCAATTTAATCAATAATTGATACATTATTATAATTTTCAGTTAAATAAAGCAAATAAACATGGAAGTTTATATATATTTTCCTATTTTTGACAGGTCTGCTTCAGTGCCGAAAGTACATTCGAAATTTTGCAGAATAAAGCTCAGTATGTGCGTCGTCGTCATGGAGAAAAGTTTCATCCTGATTGTGTCGTCCCGACGGTTAAACATCCCACCAAAGTGATGATTTGCTCAGTCATCAGCGGCAAGGGCACTGGACGTCTGTACGTCGTCAAAGGAATAATGAGGCAAGATCAGTACAAAGAAGTATTACAAAATCGGTTGATTCCGCAGCTCAGAGAATGGTTTCCAAATGGGGAACCATTCACTTTCATGCAAGATGGAGCTCCCTGCCACACTGCTCGGTCTGTTAAGGCTTTTTTGACAGAAAAAAATATCCCTCTGTTGCCCTGATATGAACCCCATTGAAAATGTGTGGGAGCTGTTGAAAAGAGAAGTGGCTAAAGATGTGATTACCAACAAAACCCAGCTCCTAGAAAAGATTAGTCATGTGTGGAATCATCATCCTCAAATGCAGGAGACAGTACAATCTTGCATTGATAGCATGCCGCGCAGAATTAAAGCTTTGATAGCGGCTAAAGGTGGCTCAACTAAATATTGACTTTTACTAACATTAATTTCACTTTTCTTTAAAACTTAATAAACTTATGCTTTTCTAAATTAATGCTGTTTTATTTATGTTAAATAAATAGGTAATTGATTGGATAATATAAAAAATAAAAAACAAATCAATTTAAAATAATAAAACGGTACAATATCACTCGGTAATTAATATTTTACATGAAATCTTGCAGTGCGTCTAATAATTTGGCCAGGGACTGTATATATATATATATATATATATATATATATATATTTATATAAATATATATATATATATATATATATATATATATATATATATGTATAATGTAATAGTTGCGCACACTTTTTTGTATTATTTTTAAAAAAAATCGCGAAAAATCGCTGTCTTTATCTCAAATAGTACTGATCAAAAAATTTTGAAAAAAATATGGAATATTCTCCACGGGCTGTAGATTGAACGAAAATTATCACGCTTGCATTATCTTTAATAATTTATCTAGTATATAAAAAAAAAAAAAAATTCAAGGTCATCAGTTTTCAGTAAAGATTGGAAACAAACTTTGTTGAAAACTCATTTGGGGTGTGTTTTGTGAAGTCGCTTATCATTTTATACCTCCGTAACAAAATTTTTTATTTTAAAAGCATTCAACGTACGGAACACTTATTGCGCAAGTTCAACTTGCACTCGACCGGTTTTAATTTTATTATTCGAAAGTATACATACTATACAGGGTGCTCCAAATATATGGAATGATTCCACAGCATTTATTGATCAGTGTATCAAAAAAATGTTTAAATAAAAATTATAGGCTGTTACACAGCGCACATGCTGACGTTGACAATAAAATATTTTGAACTGTCAGTTCGAAGAAAAATTACGCCACCTTGATTTTTTTTAAATGGAAAACCCTATATATTTATTTTATTTTTAAGTCCTACTAAAAATTCTAGATATCATTTTTTCTAACATACCATATGTCTAAATTGAACCGTTTTGGAATTATCGTTATTTAAAATTTAAAATAAAAAAAGACAAAAAACTATTAATAAATACTCTAGGCTTATTTTTAAGGTAAAAATTGCTCAAAATGTCCACCGTTAACAGCGAGGCAATGGCCCTATCTGTCATAAACAGCCTGAACAAAGTTTTGCAGGGAATCCGGGGTGATCTGTGCTACGTTATATGGAATTCTTGTTAATTTTCTACAGTGTCAGGTCGACTTCGGTAAACTAAAAAAAGTCGACTGGCGTAAGGTCGGGACTCCTTGCAGGCCATTCTACAGCACTTGTTCTGCCTATCCATCGATTAAGGAAAATCGCATCCAAATATCTACGAACATTGATTTCATAGTGAGGAGTTGCTCCGTCCTGTTGATACCACAGATTCCTGTTAGGGGTATCCAAATTATTATCATTGGGAAAAAGACCTGCACAAGTTAGAATAAATTGTTCTTGGAGTAAATATAAATACCGCTGTCCTGTAAGATTTCCATCGATAAAAAAGGGACCAATGATATGACGTCCACAAATCCCTGCCCACACGTTTATCTTTTGTGGTCTTTGAGAATGACTGTCGATTATCTAGTAGACTAGTACCGACAGTTCTGCCTGTTAACTCTTCTGTTAAGACAAAATGTGGCCTCATCAGAAAAAACAATATTATGAATTAGGTTAGGATCATTATTAATTCGTTCCATCATGACCTCGCAAAATTCAACGCGTCTAGCGTAGCCAACTTCAGATAATTCTTGCAATAGAATGGGTTTCTATGGATGCAATTTTTCTTCATTCAGTATATGACTTAAGATACCTTTACTTATGTTGTGGTCTAGGCAAAGCTGACCAGTGGCTATATGAGGATTTTCTGTTAATTTCCAATAAAACGTCAACTTTTTATCATCAGTTGTTTTAACTTTTGGAGGTCCAGATTTACAACGATTCTTAACATGACCAGATTGTCTAAATTGTTTTAATGTTTTACTAACTACAAATTGGGTAATAGGTTCTCGATTCGAAAATTCGGCGTTAAAAAAATCACATACCTCCTCTTGTGTTCTCCTATAGTCTCCGCAACAAAGCATCATTACGAAAGTAATTCTTTCAGTTTCTGTTAAATGTACCATTATGATATTACGCTCAAATTGCAGTTTCACAAAATGCAGTAATAAACGTTTTCAATAATAAATCATTTTTTTACGCGTTAAGTCGTTATCTGACAGTAAATGTTTGACACAAGCCAACTTAAAAAAAATATTTTTTATATTGATCTCCTTAATTTCAAATATCAATAATTCCAAAACAGTTCAATTTAGACCTATGGTATGTTAGATGGCATAATTTCTACGAACTGACAGTTCAAAACATTTTATTGTTAACGTCAATATGTATGCCGTGTAACGTCCTATAACTTTTATTTAAACATTTTTTTGATACACTGATTAATAAATGCCGTGGAATCATTATTCCATACATATGGGGCACCCTGTATGTTAAACTACTATCCGTAGCAACCCCATTTGTTTTTGACAATGGAAAGTGGTCCGGGCTAACTAGTTATCAATACTTGTAGTATATTTGCCTAAAAAGTACTGGATAAATAAATATACCGGCCATTTTATTTCGGAATTCGCAAAAAATTTAAATCCTTCATTCTGACAATTAAAGAAATTCCAGAGGAACATTTTGACCGTTATTGATGGAAACAAGTATAAAGAAAAGTCTGATAAAGTCTAGTTAGTTTCATTTAGCCAGTTTTACTTTTCTTTTTCTCTTCTTTATTTGGCCGCTTTATAGACGTTTAAAGTGAAATGAATTGCGAAGTTTCTCGAAAGGTGTAATTTTTGTCGGGAAAGTTCATTTATTAACCACTAATAGAAATAAGGAGACGACCGGTCAAAAATGAAAAGTATACATGAAACGTTCAAATTTAAATTAAAATTCGGTAATTATACAGAATATAATAAAAGAAACTAAAATTCATGACCTCGTTTTTCATGACATCCTTTTTTTCAAAACATTATAGTCTTCGTTCAAGAAGTTTCTGTATTTGTTGAGAAAACAAATCGGATGACTCCTTCGCGAACAACGTGTTCTAGTATAACATGGGTTCTAGTATGAATGTTAACGTTGACTAAAACTAATCAAATAAAGGACCAGGTCCTATATTTAATTAGTTTTGTGTAACGCTAGATTCTAATTGGTCCTTTAATGGATATTTTGATGAAATTGTTCACGAATCCGACAGAATGTTACAATTTTTTTAAGGACTTGCAAAGAGTTTAGGAATTCAAAAACTCTTATTGGCCTATATTTTGCGTTTGTACAGATTGCACTCTCATTTGTACTGTAAAACCGGCACTACAAAAACCTATAACTTATTACCTCTTGTAGACAAAAGACAAATTTCGGACCTCTGCTTTCGGTTTAAATTAACAAATGTCATGTTGGTTGTGCCTAAATTCTTAAGTTAAATAAATTTTAATAGACCTACAAGAGACTGAAGAAATTTATCTATAACTTGCCATATCTTTGCACGAATTTGGGACTCAACACCCCCCAACACGGTTGCAACACACTTATAACGTCCATCTTCAGATATTTTTCAACTAAACGTTAAGCAATTAAGAAAGTGGCAAGGAGATATTTTACAAGTGTTTTTGTTACCAGCTTGACTATTTAGATTATCCACTAAATAAGTTTTTTAGGTTAGATCAGGTTAGTTTAAATTAATTTTTCGGTAATTATTATATTGTAAATAGCGGATATGGTTCTTTGGAACATTTGTTCTATTAGCATCCTGAATGATTAAATTAATAAGCAAATACATGAATAAAAAAGCAATATAATGATAATTCTCCCTCCTGAAATAATGGACTTTGCTTTTTTTTTTAGTTTTGGGGACAAAAGAATGTCGCCACTGCACCGGCGCTCTTTTGATTTCAGAGTTAAAATGATGTACCCGGGTTTCACCAGTAATAATATCTTGCCAGTAGTGAATGTTCCCAGACTGTTTATACCGATCCAGCGAAACGCTCGCTGACTGAACAAAGCAAATGTTTCGTACCCTGGTGATAACTGTTTAGATTTAATGTAAGAGTCTTCCAGTTATCTGTAATAAAGGTTTTCGGCTATGTTTGAATAGTTTGGATCATTTATAAATGCTTAAATCTGACAGCTTTTCCTCACCAAACTATTTTCTATATTTCTGACAAAAACATGAGTTCAAAGAAAATCTTGGGAGTGTTTTGTCATGAAATTTTTCAGTAATTAAAGCGTTAGAAAATCGAAAGTGTTTTCACACAAATAATATTATTGGCATTGCTTGCTATCGACACTAATATTGTATTTTTTGGCTCATTCATATTATTTTTGTGGTTCATTTAAAAATGTTTTTAATGATAATTCTTAAAATATTGAAGAGCTTGCCAATTAACCGCCAAGTGGTAAAATATATTTTACGTTATGTGCGGGTGGTACTATAAACGTGATTTGTGTTTTCCATATTGTTTTAAAAATTAAATATTGGGTTTGCTGTCAAATATTAGATAATTATGGCGTCAAAGCAACATACGCCATTTTATACTAATATTTTACCACAAAATAGACCTGTGTTTTATATGCATTAAAACACCACCTTCCGAGATTTTTGTGTTACTTTAAGAATTCTAGATTGCTAATAACATATATTCCCATTTAAACCGGTTTATAAGACTGTTGGTACGATAACTTAGTAATGAAATCGATTTCAATATGTATATATATATATATATATATATATATATATATATATATATATAATATAATATATATATATATATATATATATATATATATATATATATATATATATATATATATATATATATATATATATATATATACATATATATATATATATATATATATATATATATATATATATATATATATAATATAAATATATATATATATATATATATATATATATATATATATATATATATACCAAATAGCATAATGAGGCACCTGGATACAAATAAAATAGCCCCCCGATCTCATGGAATACTTTCGAACTTTCCCTTGGATAGACACATGTTTTCGATCCGACAACCCATCTGACCACGCCAGGAAGGTCTCCGATGTTATTTTGGCTGGTATGGAAGCTTACATCCCTTTTTCGAAGAAATGCTCCTCCAACGACAAGCCTTGGGTTGACCGAAAATATAAAGAAGCTGTTGCGTCTAAACATCTTGTCTACCGGTAATGGCGTGAAAATCCTAACACCATAAATCGTAACACCTTTGTTCGTGCCCGGAACAGATGCAAAGGAATTATCGACGAAACCCAGGAGGCACACAATCAACGAATTAGAAACAAATTTCTCGCTTGTCCCAACAATTCCCGGTCCTTTTGGGCAGTTGCTAAGGCAGTTAGTCAAAATTTCACCAAATCCACCATACCACCACTCACACGGCCAGATAATTCTATTGCAACGACACCTGTTGAGAAAGCGACCTTGTCGGTTGAACTCTTTGCTTCACATTCTACTGTCAATTTCCAAGAAAAAAACATCACCTACTATTCTCATATTGCAGTCAAGGATGCCCGATGTTCTCTTCGGACAGCGTATCATAAAGCGTATTTTATTGAAGCCAGACACCAAAAAGGTTTCTGGCGCTGACGGAATACCTGCCATAGTTCTCAAAAACTGTGCGAGGGAACTAACACCAGTTTTCTGTAGACTTTTCAACAACTACAGAAAGGGAATATTTCCTTCCTGCTGGAAATGTGCCACAGTTCAGCCGACACCTAAAAAAGGCAAGAAGACCTTGTCAAATAACTACCGACCAGTCGCACTGCTTTCAATAATATCGAAAGTCATGGAAAAGGTTATCAATCAGCATCTTCTAAAATATCTTGAAGGATTCAACATTATTAGCGATCACCAATATGGCTTTCGTAAACATAGATCAACAGGATCTTCTGACTTATGTGACACATGTTTGAACGCAACTGAACATTTTGGAGAATCTCGAGCAGTTACTCTTGACATATCCAAGGCATTCGACCGTATCTAGCACGATGGACTGTTGGCTAAGCTACGCTCTTATGTGTCGGAAAAGTTCTGTTTGTGGCTTTCATGTTTCCTCAGAGGGCGTTCTTTACGAGTGGCGGTCGACGGATTTCTTTCTAACACCTACACCATCAACGCCGGTGTGCCCCAGGGCTCAATATTGTCTCCTACTCTCTTTCTCATTTACATTAACGATCTGCTGGAAAAGACCGGGAATCCAATCTACAGCTTTGCAGATGACAGTACGCTTATCTCTTCATTCGCTCTTTGAACTCTCGGACATCGGTTACTCAGGCGAATATCCGCAGACAGCAGGAGGTCATTCAACTTAACAAAGACCTGGAAGAAATTTTATCTTGGGGTGACAGTAACCAAGTGGAATTTAACATTACAAAAGTCCAAGCGGAGCGTGGAGAGATTCAGAATATTGTATGTTTGGAACTTGGACATGTTGGCGGATATTACGACATCCTCGCCGATATGCATCCAAAAATGGCAGGCGGCAGTTTTTTCTAAAAAAGTTAACGTTGTTGAACCCGACATAGTCATGTCCGAGCAATCCATTCCCTTAGCATCGTCACTCAATTTATTGGGCGTTAATTTGGATGCAAATATGTCCTGGCATGAACATGTTGCAGGCATAGCACGGAGAGGTTCTGCACAAGAACCGTTAATTCTCTACAAAGCTCAAATTGTACCAACTATGGAATACTGCTCCCATGTTTGGGGCTCCGCTCCCAATCACATACTGCATTTATTGGATTCTGTTCAGAGAAGAGCTGTTCGTCTGATTGGAGACCCGGAACTGACCGGCGGCCTTGATTCGCTGGAACATCGAAGAACGGTTGGCGACTTAAGTCTGTTCTACAAGTATTTTCATGGAAAGTGTTCGAAGGATGCGACATGTTCATACCAACATGTAGTTGCTCCCAAGTTAACGCCCAGCAAATTGAGTGACGATGCTAGAGGAATGTAGTGTTTCGACATAACTGTGTCGGGTTCAACAACAACTTTTTTTAGAAAAAAACTACGACCTAGGTTTTTATAGCGTTAAATTCTACTTGGTTTCTGTCATCACAAGAGACAAAAATTTCTTTCAAGTCTATGTGAAGTTCAACGAATTTCTGCTGTCTGCAGATATTTCCATGAGTAGCCGATGTTCGAGCATTCAAAGTGAATGAAAAAAGGAGAGTATCGTCATCTGCAAAGCTGTTAATTGGATTCCTGGTCCTTGCTTTATATTACTATATTTAGTATACACATATTAAAATAGTTGCTTTTAATGGTTTATGTTTTCTATAGTTTTTTGCCGCTATCAATATATAAACATATTATTTATTTGGAAGAACAGAAAGTCTTGAAAAATTGATTTTTAAAATTTAAACTTTGGATTCTCTAATGTAATAAAATTATATTATTATTATACAACTGCGAACTGCAAGGAAAGTGTTGAGGTTGAAAGAGCCAAATTCAGCAATTATTGAAAGATTTTTATTTGCAAGGATAGTGCAGGGTAAATAACCAATACCAAGTTTTTTGATAATTCATATTTATTTTTTATATTTACGAATTTACGACTTATGATTGTAATCGATGGGAAACAAAGTGTCAGGTTCAGCATTTCAAAAAGATTAATTATTAATGTCCCATAGACACAATAACAGAATTTATAATTTATTATTATAATACTTCTGTATTATTTGTACATCTTTTCTATAACTATAGCCAACATTGATCAAAAACAGAAAACTTTTAATATGTCTTTAAATTTATACTGCCAAGACTCGAAAACTCACACAACGGAAAAAAAAGTAGCATTATCAAACGGCGTCGCTTGCCTTGCATCCATCGTTCGCGTTGCTAGAATTAATCGCTTATGTTGAACACCGTCTTGAAGAAATGAACTTCCTGATTTTTAGTGTTCTGTACGAAACATTGATAAAATCACTTCAGTGTCTGTCTGTCCGTCTGTCACATCCGATTTTCTCCCAAAATTATTTGTCATAGAAAGTTGAAATTTGGCACTAATATAGGAATTGATGGCCTCATCAGAGCCGTGTAGTTTTGAAAGTTAAATTTTGACTTAAGTGGTTAGTTTTAGGGGGTGAAATCGGAAGTGACAAAGAAAAAATACCAGGTCATCGAGTGGAGTGTCAATTGAAAGCTTGTAAAAAAACGAGTCTATCTCGAAAATTACTAATCAAAAAATTTTGAGAAAATGCTGGAATATTCTCCACGAGATGTAGATTGAATGAAAATTATCAGGAGTGCATTACCTGTAATAATTTATCTAGTATATATAAAATATAAGTATACATATATATATATATATATATATATATATATATATATATATATATATATATATATATATATATGTATATATATATATATATATATATATATTTCAAGGTTATCAGTAAATATCAGAAAAAATTTTGTTGAAAACTCATTTGGGGTGTGTTTTCTAAAGTCACTGATCATTTTATACCTCCGTAATAATCAACGTACGGAACACTAATTGCGCAAGTCCGTTTTGCACTTGACCGGTTATTTTTTTAATATTCTTGAAGAGAAAATTTGGCATTTAAATATTTTGAAAACAATATTACCACAATATTGCTGGAGGTTTAAACTAGAGGTTTGTTATAGATGCAAAAACTAATTTAAAAACAAATAATATCTGGTGGCACTCTCATTTAAAAGTGAAATTGATTCAAACCAAAACAATAAACAAGCCACTTTCAAAAGCGGCCCCGAGTGTTTAGATTAGGGAGCTAATAATAACTAAATCGACTACTTCAACAACCAACACTGAGGAAGTTTTAAGTTACTTAGGAATCTTTCTCGGAACGTATTTACTTATTCCAGGTTTTCTTTTGATTGTCAGAGGCGTAGTGTTCGATATTAAAGAAACAATATTTTACTATATTGATAACGACTTGAAATAGAGCCTGTCAAGTAAGAACGTGTCCGTGATAATTTATTTTTGGTAGATGCGGTTCTAGCGATTCAACATAAAAATCGGTAAAGGGAACCTACAACACATTTTAATAATAGTATTAGTTGATTCCGAACTTTCATCGAAATCACGTAAAATCGGAAATGAGTTATTGTTTGCGCATCCGTTCGAGGCAGTCTTTCTTTGTTCTCATTCAAAGAGGCCTAATTTCGTGGCCGATAAATATATTAAAAAGTCGGTATCGTTTGTGTAGAAGTGGGTATATCGTTTCAACGAGACGAAAAATGTCAACGACTTGCTAAAACGTGGCTCGATAGGCAAAGTCACTCTGAAAGTCAAAAAACTAGTCGTGTCTTTGTTTTCACGGTACCTAAAATTGACGCTGCGTCAAGGAGTGGCAAAATTAAAAAAATCGGGTCTGAATGTGTCTCTTGAGACCATTTGACAACATCTTTATGCCCATGATGTCAAATTCCGAAGCACGTTGAAGAAACCTTTGCTGGACGAAAATCACGCCACAAAGCGGCTCGCTTAGGCTCACGATAAGATACTAGAGTGGCCCGCACAATCGCCGGACGCCAACCGTATTGAAAACGTTTGCTCCCTTGTAAAGAGAGAGCTTAGAGGAAAGACTCTGAGGACTTTGATTCGCGAGATTCGAAAAATTTACAGAGTACGCAGAAAATCTCGTTGACAGCGTGCCTCGAAGGTGCCAGACGATTACTGATGCAGGAAGCGATCGAACAACTTACTAAGGTAATTGCGCTGCATTGTGGATCAGGAATCTGATTTTTCGTTCAAAATTGTCCAGAGCCGTCAATTATTAACGAGATCAGACAATTTTTTCTGAATACTCATAAGTGAATTCTAGACAAACGTAAGGAATCCGATTTGCCAAATATAACCTCAAAATTTTTTAAAATTGGACAAAGCAAGAGAAAGAGAGTTTTTACGTGATTTTAAGTTTACGTGTTCAAAACTGGTTCATCAGGGGTTTATGGGGTCGCTAGATCTATTTTCGGGGTCATTTTTATCATATGCACCCTTTTGAGGTATGATAATGGGGGTTAGAGGGGGAGAAATTACGATATTCTCCTGAATTAGAGTTCTGCGTTCAAAACTGATTCCTCGGAGGTCTCAAGGGTCGCTGAATCTATTTGCGGGGACATTTCGAGGGGTGAAAACGGGGGTCGGAAAATAGATTCGCGACCCCAGAAACCCCCGAGGAACCAGTTTTGAACGCGAAACTCTAATTTAGGTGAATATCGTAATTTCTTCCCCTCTAACCCACATTTTCACCCCTTAAAAGGATGCATATAATCAAAATGACCCCGAAGATAGATTAAGCGATCCCAAAAACCCCCAATGAACTAGTTTTGAACGCGCAAACTTGGAATCACGTGAACTTCGAAATTTCACCTCCCGGTTCCGTGCTGCTTTTTTTATTTATATATATATATATATATATATATATATATATATATATATATATATATATATATATATGAAATATATATATATATATATATATATATATATATATATATATATATATATGTATATGTATATATATATATATATATGTATATGTATATATATATATATATATATATATATATATATATATATAGGGTTTTCCATTAAGAGCTTCCTAACTTTCAAATTGAATAAAATAAAGAGTTTTTAAGCAAAATTCATTCTGAAACTTTTATTTAACGGGAAATTTTATGCCATTTAAGATTTAAACCGCGGCTCTTTTTATACACACGAATCCGCTTACACCAATTTTCCATGACTCGGGCTAGCATTTCCGGCCTTACGCCGGCTATGGCATGTCGAATGTTGGCTTCAAGTGCACCAAGAGTTGCTGGCTTGTTGCTGTAAACTTGTGACTTAACGTGGCCCCAAAGAAAATGGTCTAAAGGCGTTAAATCGTACGATCTTGGCGGACAGGCGGTAGGAGCGGTAGGACCATTTCGTAAAATTAATGACTCACCGAACTTGGCGCGCAATAAAGCTATGTTTCTGCAGAAAATATGGGGCGGTGCGCTATCCTGTTGGAAATAAAATTCTGGGAAGAAATATTCCTGCAGCTTCGAGTTATAGCGATCGCTATTTACGGTAACGGTAGGTTCTTCCCTTTTTAGTGGTTTTTTAAAAATATTCTGTTGTGCTTTTCTTGATAATTATTTAACCAAGATAAATTTCTGATTTGTTTTTTTTATGGACATAGCAAAAGTGCTGCTGGAAAATCCCTAAAGTATTACGGGAGCGACGTGTGTGCGAAAAAAGATATTCACGTTGGTCCTGAATCACTGTAATTTTGCTAGATAATAAACACAAGTCTGGACAAATCATTCTATATAAAAGACTGCTTAAAAATGGTTGTACAAGGAGTGACAAGTTGAATTACATACAGTATGTGATGTATTAACCCGATTCCTAGCATGCACCGCTATGAAAGGAATTAAGCGGGCTACATTCATCGAACACTTTCCATGAAAATACTTGTAGAGTAAACCCAAATTGCCAACTGTTCTTCAATGTTCCAAGGTATTTACTACTTTATTAACTTCTGTGGTACCAAATAGCAGGATGAGGCATCTGGATACAAAAAATTCCGGTGGTAAAATAATTTTCCCTTGGATAGACACATGTTTTCGATCCGACAACCCATCTGACTGCGCCAGGGAGGGCTCCGATGTTATTTTGGCTGGTATGGAAGCTTACATCCCTTTTTTGAAGAAATGCCCCTCCAAACGCAAGCCTTGGGTTGACCGAAAATGTCAAGAAGCTGTTGCTTCTAAACATCTTGCCAACCGACAATGGCGTGAAAATCGTAACACCCCGGAACAGATGCAAAGGAATTATCGACGAAACCAAGGAGGCACACAATCAACGAATTAGAAACAAACTTCTCGCTTGTCCCAACAATTCCAGGTCCTTTTGGGCAGTTGCTAAGGCAGTTAGTCACTCACACGGCCAGATAATTCTATTGCAACCACACCTGTTCAGAAAGCGAACTTGTTGGCTGAACTCTTTGCTTCACATTCTACTGTCGATTTCCAAGAAAACACATCACCTACTATTCTCATATTGCGGTCAAGGATGCCCGATGTTCTCTTCAGACAGCGTATCATAAAGTGTACTTTATTGAAGCTAGACACCAAAAAGGCTTCTGGCGCTGACGGACTACCTGCCGTAGTTCTCAAAAAACTGTGCGAGGGAACTAACACCAGTTTTCTGTAGACTTTTCAACAACTACATAAAGGGAATATTTCCTTCCTGCTGGAAATGTGCCACAGTCCAGCCGATACCTAAAAAAGGCAAGAAGACTGCCAAATAACTACCGACCACTGCTTTCCATAATATCGAAAGTCACCTCCCGGTTCCGTGATGCTTTTTGCAATTTTAAAAAATTTTGAGGTTGTATTTTGCAAATCGGCTTCCTTACGTTTGTTTGGAATTCGCTTATGAGTATTTTGAAAAAAAAATTGTCTGATTTCGTTAATAATTGAGGGCTCTAGACAATTTTGAACGAAAAATCAGATTCCTGGCCCACTGTGCATTGTTAACACACCAAAGAATACATTGATGGCAAAAAACTTTTTCGAAACCCATTTTTAGTATTCCGTACGGAACACTTGTAAGATCACTTAGGTGTCTATCCAATCTGTCCCTCTGTCTGTCTGTCACACCCGTCTTTTTTCCAAAACTATTTGACACAGAAAGTTAAAATTTGGTAGAATTGATGGCTCGTCAAAGCCGTGTAGTTTTGAAAGTTAAATTTGGGGTTAGTTTTAGGGGGTGAAATCGGAAGTGAAAAAAAAAATTTTACCAAGTCATCGAGTGGGGTGTCAAATGAAAGCTTGTAAAAACTCAAGTTCAAAAATATATATAATGTAATACTTGCGCACACTTTTCTTTGTATTATTCTTAAAAAATCGCAAAAAATCGCTGCCCCCCCTTATCTCGAAAAATACTGATCAAAAAATTTTGAAAAAATTCAGAAATATTCTCCACGGGGTGTAGCTTGAACGAAAATTATTATTACCTTTAATAATTTATTTGGTATATAAAAAAACCAAAAATTCAAGGTCATAAATTTTCAACAAAGATCGGAAACAACTTTGTTGAAAACTTATTTGGGGTGTGAAGCCATTAATCATTTTATAGCTCCGTAACAAAATTTTTTATTTTAAAAGCAATCAACGTACGGAACACAAATTGCGCAAATCCAACTTGCGCTTGACCAGTTATTTTAGGAATACGAACGGTCACGTTCTTACTTGACAGACTGTACGACAATCTCAACTGCCGACTGTGACAAACTTTAAGCCAAAAAGTTCGATTGAAAACATCTGTTGTGAGCAAAAATAAATTATCGCAATTAACCAAGAAACAGGCTGTCTAAATTTTTGTCATAGATAATTTATATTGACTTATGAAAACTGCGTTTTTCTACACTTTCCCAGCGAAAAATTACAACCGGAGGAAAGTAAATACGGTACAGCAAACGGGCAACCAGCCAAAGTGTATTTTACATTTAGCTCAAAAGCCTGGACTTTTGTAAAAGGTAAAATGTTGGTTCGTTAGAAAGAATATTCTTCTTATAGAGTGGGGTGTTACACTAAACCTAAAGTTTTTAATAATAAATCTAACGTAGGGGGGAAAACCCAAATTAATTATGTCCAACTTGTTACAATAAAAAATTTGTATGTAACCATTTCGGAAACCTCATTCCAGTGGAATGAACATACCAGGATTGTGTTTTTCATCGAGTAAATGACATTTAAATACTGACACTAATATGTTTTGCAGTAAATCTAGCCTCTACAACACCCTCCTTAAGATGGGTTTTAACTATCGGTTAATAAACGAAAAAAAAAAACTACAATGGGGTACCAAAAATCGAGAAAATGAAGGTTTGAATATTTGCAAGCTATCACCCACGACACTAAGAAAACGGGTGGAATGATTCAAGTAACAAATGTCAGATTAAGACCCCTTCAAACAAAGGGACAAGGATCACCAGAGTATACGCTGGTTGGGAAGGTGGATGGATCCTGAATTGTCTACCCTTTTCGGCTAAAAATATTAAATTCCAATTTAGATTATCATCAAGATACTATCTCGGAGCTTTTTGAAAAGTAATTTAAAAACTGCCTTTTAAAAAATGTTTTACAAAACAGTATTATCATCTTTTGACAATGCGGGTTATTACAATCGCCAAATAAAGAAAGTACCAAAGTCAGCCGAAAAAAAGAATTTATGTTAGAAAATGACATATAGAATGATATTGAACCAATAATAATTAATTTAGATTATTACCGTGACATTGACATCGAATTAAAGATAAATAAATGTTAAGTTTTTTTTCATGTAACACGTAAGTTGAAAAGATTTTGATCAAACACATAGATGTCGCCCCTTTCAAAAAATCCATGATTTTTAGGAACCTTCAAACGCTACGTGTCAAAATTTCATGACATTTCGATGATTAGTTTAAAAGGTACAGTGGTTTTAGTAACGCTACTTTTGATATTTTCAAAACAAAAGAAAAAATCGAATTTTGTGTGTTGATACGGGGACTCTGCCCCTGGAAAATTACTCATCATTTACTGGAATGCTGAATTTAAACGTAGTCATACAGACACAAATAATGCTGAACGCTCTGGACGTCCAAATGAGGTGGTTACACCGGAAAATATCAAAAAAATCCACAAAATTGTTTTGGCTGACCGTAAAGTGAAATTGCGTCAGATAGCTGACACCCTAAAGGTCTCAAAAGAACGTGTTAGTCATATTTTGCATGAACACTTGACCATAAGAAAACTCTGTTCGAAAAATGTACCGCGTTTGTTCACAGTGGACCAAAAACAACATGTTGATGATTTTGAACGCTGTCTGAACCTGTTTAAACGCAACAAAAAGGATTTTTTCATGCGATACGTGACAATGGATGAAACATGGATTCAGCACTACACAGCGGAATCCAATCGGTGGTCAGTTGAGTGGACAGCAGCCTGAAGCGACCAAAGACACAACAGTCAACTGGGAAGGTTTTGGCCTCTGTATTTTGGGATGCGCATGGAATAATTTTTGATCGACTATGCTGAGAAGGGAAAAACCATCAATAGCGAATATTATATAAAGTTATTGGTGCATTTGAAGACAGAAATCGCAAAGAAATGGCCCCAAATGAACGAGAAAGAAGTGCTCTTTCATCAAGATAATGCACCGTATCACAAGTCAATGGTTTATGATGGCAAAATTGCATGAATTGAAGTTCGAATTGCTTCCCAGTCTATCCTATTCTCCAGATTTGGCCCCCAGCGTTGGAAAGAGATTTGGCTCCAACGAAGAAGTTATCGCCGAAACTGAGGCCTATTTTGAAGGCAAAGACAAATCCTTTTACAAAAAAGGTATATAAATGTTAGAAAAGCGTTGGACTGATTGTACCATTTTTGAAGGAGACCATGTTGATGAATAAAGTCGAATTTATCAAAGAAAAATGTGTTTTAAATAGCTATACCAAAAATTTTTCAGCCTATGTGTTATTTTTTATAAAACATTTCAAATAACCCCAGGTATTAATAACCTTATTGAAAGTATTTCAGTTTGGAAACCTTGCATTTTACATATTTTGACAGGCAATTATACGTCAAATACAACAAATAATGCTTGAAGGAAAAACAAAGAAAATCAAAATTAAAAGAGGAATTAGACAAGGCGGCTCAATATTTCCAAATCGCTAAAGTTGGGAAAAAAAGGAATATTAATGGATGGTGAACGATTATATCACTTAAGGTTCGCAGACGATGTCACTTTAATCGCCACCACAGAAGAATTACAAGAAATGCTGATGGAACTAAATAACAAGTCTGAAGAAATAGGTTTAAAAATAAACTTCACCAAAAGCAAATATTTGAATAACGAAACTGATTACAATCCACATTTAAAATCGGAGATCCCAAATACAATAAAAGCCATAATGTTCGACCAATATGTACTGCCGGTATTAAGATATGGTACTGAAACATGGGCTTTAAATAAAAGTGTAATATATAAACTCCAAGTAACCCAAAGTGCAATCGAGAGGAAAACGCTAAATATTAGACTCCAAGATCGTATTATTAACATGGAGTTATGAACAATATCAAAAGTTACAGAAGTGATACAACGAATATGGATATTAAGGTGGAATTGGGCGGGATATATCATAAGAATCAATGATAATAAATAGACACGACGTATGGTTGAATGGCGGCCTAGAGAACATAAACCCTACAGAGGTAGAGCACAGACAAGAAGGACGCATGACAGAAAAAGTTTAGCTGGACACGATTGGATGCAACAAGCAAAAAACAGAGCTCATTTGGAGACAACTTAGGGAGGCTTACATTCGATTATGGATGGAATAAGCTAATGATGATGATGATACGTCTGAACAAACTGTACACTTCCAGCGAAATAAGACCAACATGAGCTGCTACTTCCGCTCACGCGACGTGATTTTCCTCCAGTACTAATTCTGGAACCTTAAAAAATTATAATCTCTTATGTTCGTTCATAAAACACTCTTCCTGATAAGAAAACATTGTACGCCCCTGTAAAAATATATTTTTAAAGAAGATTTTCGACTTTGGTCTGCGGCACGGGCTTTTATAAATATAGGACAGAAATGACCCGTGACAAAGTTTTAGGTAAATTGAATTTTTCACATTTTTCATACGAGATAAAAAATAATGGAGATGCTTTCTTATTTTAAAAATGTATAAATGGGAAGTTTGTTTTTATTTTATGATATACAAACGTATATTTTATATGCTAAATAGAGAACCCACTCCATATCCGTTAGCCATGTATAGAGAGTTGAAAGACCATACTTCTACGCTTCTACATTTACCTCCATCCCCTACAGATATATTTAATAATATTGACGTACTGGCATAAATCGCAGCCAATATAATTTAATAGAAAAGCAACTTTAATAGAAAAACATATAAACTCCACCACAAAATAAAACTTTTTCTCATACAAGTCTTATAAAACAACAAAAAGTCGAATAGATTCAAAGTCTGCCAACTTTTTGGACCAAGTCAGTCCTTTTCCGTTTCTTAGTACGTTCAAATGAAATAGAAACTTCAGAAACTTAATGTAAACTTAGCAGAAAGTTTTGTTAAAGTCTAAGAAAGCTGTAATAGCGTTTAAAGCAAATCCAGAATGTAATATGTAATGTAAATGTAATATTTATAATTATTATTTTGTATTTCCTATGTGAAATATTACTTTGGTGGTCGAGAATGAACCTTTTTACTGTGTTTTATTATAATTATTATAGCAAATAGTTAATTATAGGTATAATTTTCTGGAATTCTTCTGTTTCGATTCCAAAAGTGATAATGTCGTTTCCCCGATCATCTTAGCGACTTTTTTAGAGCTTTTTCCTAGAACGAACTTCTTTAGAATCTAGCACAAAATTGATTTGATTCCGCTTGCACACGCTTTTTATATTAACGAATGCGGCCCTTTGATTGCAATGGGCGCGTTGTAGATAATAATTTTTGTTCTAAGAAATTTAATAAACGTAATTATTGGAATTTTCTGGAAACATTATGTTTCTATATATAGCAAGCGGCTACACGTTTGGATCATTTAGTATAGAAGTAACATCCGTTCCAGTCAGGAGTCGTCGAAAAGTTTAAAAATTAAAATTACATTGCGTTATGGCCTCGAAGAAACAGACGGTAGACGTTCGATCATTTCAAACTTCATGGACAACAGATTACGGTTTTGTACAGCAAAACGATCGGGCCATTAGTGTCCTATGTCGGGAAAGCGTAGTTTTCCGGACATCTAGTGTTCAACGATATTTCCACATAAAACATGAATCGTCATTTAAAGATAACGCTGATAAAAGGGAGGCAATACAAAGAGCAAGTAAACAATACGAGAAACAGTCAACATTCTTTAACAAAGTTTTCCAAGGAAAAAATCAGGTAACTGAATGCAGTTTCAAAATTGCACAATCGTTGGCACAAAAGGGTAGGCAGTTCACTGACGGAGAATTTATGAAGCAAACGTTTTTGAGTACTGGCGAGATTTTATTCGACGACTTACCCAATAAGGATACAATATTGGCAAGGATTAGGGATATACCGGCATCAGCGCGGACCATCGAGAGACTAATTACCGAAATGACACAAAATGTCCAAAAACAGCAGAGAGACGCTATCAAACGGAGTTTTGTATTTAATGTAGCATTGGATGAAAGTGTCGATATTAATGACATTGCCCGTCTGACAATTATTGCACGATACTTCGATGATGGCAGTGTGTATGAAGAGCTGATTTGTCTGCTCCCATTGCAGGGAACTACAAGAGAAGAGGATATATTTTTAGAATTTGTTAAACATTTTGAAAAGCGGAACATTGATTTAAATAAAATTTTTTGCGTAACGACAGATGGCGCTCCTACTATGATTGGGAGACATAAAGGATTTGTTTCCCTTCTTATTGAACGCATGGGTCGATCAGTTTTGAATTTTCATTGCATAATTCACCAAGAGAGTTTGTGCGCTAAAATCTCCGCTGGAAGTTTAAAATGCGTGATGGATAGGGTGGTTAAAACAGTTAACTACACTGTCGGTCTTCACTGATCCATAGACAATTTAAGGCGTTTCTGCAGGAATTAGAAAGTGCAAATATTCAGATATACCATTGCACAATAATGTGCGCTGGCTCAGCCGTGGTAAAGTACTCTCTAGATTTGTGCAATGTCTGGGCGAAATTAAATCGTTCTTGTTGGAAAAAAATCAAGTGGATGCTTATCCTGAACTAGAAGATAAGAATTGGATCTGTATGTTAATGTTTCTTACTGATATTACAAACCATCTCAGTGAACTCAACTTAAAGTTACAAGGTTCAGGCAAAACAGTTCTGGATTTATACGAATCCTGGAAATCATTCAATTTAAAAATAGATTTAATTATCAGCGATATTACTACAAGCACATATAAATATTTTCCAAATTTAAAAACTTATATATCCAGTGTCGACGATGGTGCACTAATAGACGAAATTCTTAAATATATGACTAATTTAAAAGAGGAGTTTATCGAGAGGGGTCAGGATTTTGATAAACATGGTTCTATGTTCGCCTTTTTAATCAAACCAGATTTAATGGATTTTTCCAGCAGTTGGTTTGACATATTTCTTTTCTCATGGATGGACATTAATGATTTTGATCTTCAATACATTGAACTTAAAAGCTCCGAGTTATGGAACACGAAATTTGTAGAATTAAGAAGGGTATTAGAAGGTGACTGTCAGAACCATTCAAACGAGATACTCAGTTGTTGGATAAGTCTACCAGAGAAATTTATTTGTCTTAAGAAAGTAGCGTTTGCCATGCTTACAGCTTTCGGATCATCCTATATCTGTGAACAACTTTTTTCCCATATGAGAGTGATTTTAAACCCGTACCGAAGCAGCCTGACAACAGACAACTCGGAAGCATGTGTGACACTGAAAATAACCAGACATGAACCGGATATAAGAAAACTCTCTAAAGAACTTCAAGCACAGGGTTCACACTAGGTCCTAGGACTAGTATAATAAAATTATTTGTTATATATTAAAATTTTTTTGTAATTAAACCTTCTAAAAGCAATATTTTAAGTTAATTTAAGTTAATTTTTGTTAATTTTAGTTGTAGTAAGTACCTATGTCGGCACGCAAAATGTTGTATGGATGAAAACTGGCACCCCTTAGTTAAAAGGTTGCCGACCCCTGGTCTAGAATATTAAAAGAAATTTGTGAGAGAAACTGGTGTCATGCTTTATGTAGAACAAATTGAACGAGTTGATACTTTTCACGCAGCATTCTTAGGGATGTACCTACTGCCAACTTTTGGCGCGAGCCTATACTAATTTCTGTTCTCGCTATTTAGCGTATTACGTACAGGGCTCAAAAAACTACGTTAATAAAAAAAACTGTCAAATGTAAGTCGGACAACCGTAATTAGAGTTCCGTAGCGTGAATGCTTTTAAAATAAAAATTTTGTTACGGAGGTATAAAATGGTCATTGACTTCACAAAATTCACCCTACCCCACTTTCAACAAAGTGAATTTCTATATCATTAGGAAAATTGCAAAATACATTGTCCATTAGGGTTCTGTCTCTAGTAGAACTGATATCTTTTCATTCATTTCATTTTCATAAGCCCTATGTTACTCAGTTAGGTGGATTATTATCACACTTTCCAAAAAAGTTAAAAACCTCCACAATAATTTTATTGGATCCTTGTTCTGCATCTGTGTTTATACTTTTGTCTATACAGTGAATAACATTTTTTATTTATTAAACAGGATGGAGACTTGTATACAAGTACGAAACAAATATAAAAGAATTTAAAGGTTATTTCTCTATACCAGTTAAAGTGTCAAAGGTAAGGCACTAGTGGTAATTTTCATTCACCTTGTGGAGACTATTCCAGAGTTTTTTTCAAAATTTTTTTGATTAGTGCTCATAGTACGGAACACTTATAAGATCACATCGGTGTCTGTCGGTCTGTCTGTCCATCTGTCACACTTAATTTTCTCCGAAACTACTTGACATAGAAAGTTGAAATTTATGGCATTATCAGAACCGTGTAGTGTTGAAAGTCAAATTTGGACTTAAGTGGTTAGTTTTGGAGTTGAAATCGAAAGTGAAAAAAAAAAATTTTTTTACCATCGAGAGGGATGTCAAATGAAAGCTTGTAAAAACACGAGTTCAAAAATATGTATAGGTAATACTTGCGCACACTTTTCTTCATATTATTTTTAAAAAATCTTGAAGAGTAATGATCAGAAAATTTTGAAAAAATTCTGGAATATTTTCCACAGGGTGTAGATTGAACGAAAATTATCACGAGTGCATTATCTATAATATATATAAAATGCAACGTCTCTCTGTCTGTCTGTCTGTCCGTTAGTGCGCCTATCACTGAAAAACCACTTATCCGATTTACGTACTTTTTTTTTTAAAACATACATATGTTCTCTGGCCAGGTTATAGGCTATATTTTATTACGATAGGTAGCATAAGGAATGAGCAGTGACAATAATAGTAAATGAAGTCGGACAAAGTTTGCCGCTAGCGCGTTCTCTTGCAATACACAGTCCAAACCATTAAATATGGAACAATATTATGTAGCAGAAAATATCTATAATATATATAAAATGCAATGTCTCTCTGTCCGTCTGTCTGTCTGTCCGTCCGTTAGTGTGCTTACCACTGGAGAACTACTTATCCGATTTACGTGCTTTTTTTTTAAACATACGTATGTTCTCTGGCCAGATTGTAGGATATATTTTATTAGGTGACATAAGGAATAAGCAGTGACGATAATAGTGAATTAAGTCGGAGAAAAGTTTGCCGCTAGCGCGTTCTCTTGCAATACACTCCCTAAAGCATTAAATATGGAACAATATCATGTAGCAAAGAATACAATATATATAAAATGCAACGTCTCTCTGTCTGTCTGTCTGTCCGTTAGTGCGCTTATCACTCGAGAACCACTTATCCGATTTACGTGTTTTTATAAATTTATACATATGTTCTCTGACCAGGTTATAGGTATATATTTTATTACATCTATAATATGTATAAAATGCAACGTATTCTGTCTGTCTGTCTGTCCGTTAGTGCGCTTATCACTGGAGAACCAATTATCCGATTTTCGTACTTTTTTTTTTAAACATACATATGTTCTCCAGCCAAGTTATAAGCTATATTTTATTACGATAGGTAGCATAAGGAATGAGCAGTGACAATAATAGTAAATGAAGTCGGACAAAGTTTGCCGCTAGCGCGTTCTCTTGCAATACACAGTCCAAACCATTAAATATGGAACAATATTATGTAGCAGAGAATATCTATAATATATATAAAATGCAATGTCTCTCTGTCCGTCTGTCTGTCTGTCCGTCCGTTAGTGTGCTTACCACTGGAGAACTACTTATCCGATTTACGTGCTTTTTTTTTAAACATACGTATGTTCTCTGGCCAGGTTGTAGGATATATTTTATTAGGTGACATAAGGAATAAGCAGTGACGATAATAGTGAATTAAGTCGGAGAAAAGTTTGCTGCTAGCGCGTTCTCTTGCAATACACTCCCTAAAGCATTAAATATGGAACAATATCATGTAGCAAAGAATACAATATATATAAAATGCAACGTCTCTCTGTCTGTCTGTCTGTCTGTCCGTTAGTGCGCTTATCACTCGAGAACCACTTATCCGATTTACGTGTTTTTATAAATTTATACATATGTTCTATATAATTCGATATAAGCCTAGATAATGGGAGATAAGGTGAGATAATGGGAGATAAGGAGAAATAATGGGAGATAAGTCGAGATAAGCCTCGATAATGGGAGATAAGGTGAGATAATGGGAGATAAGTATAAATAATGGGAGTTAAGGAGACATAATGGGAGATAAGCAGAGATAAGCCTAGATAATGGGAGTTATGGTGAGATAATGGGAGATAAGGAGAAATAATGGGAGATAAGGAGAAATAATGGGAGATAAGTCGAGATAAGCCTAGATAATGGGAAATAAGGTGAGATAATGGGAGATAAGGAGAAATAATGGGAGATAAGGAGAAATAATGGGAGATGAGCAGAGATAAGCCTAGATAATGGAAATTATGTAGAGATAATGGGAAATAAGGAGAAATATTGGGAGATAAGGAGAAATAATGGGAGATATTTTATTACGTTGGGTAACATAAGGAACAAGCAGTGACGATAGTAGTGAATCAAGTCCACGCGAGCGGAGCCGCGGGCCCGGCTAGTCTTTAATAATTTATCTGGTATAGAAAAAAACAAAAATGTTAAGGTTATCAGTTTTCAGTAAAGATCGGAAAAAACTTTGTTGAAAACTCATTTGGGGTATGTTTTGTGAAGCCAATGATCATTTTATACGTCCGTAACCAAAATTTTTATTTTAAAAACAATCAACGTACGGAACGTTAATTATGCAAGTCCAACTTGCACTTGTCCGGTTTTTTTACAATAATATGAAGAAAAGTTTGCGAGAGTATTACATCAGATATATTTTTGAACTTATGTTTTGATAAGCTTTCATTAGGTATCCCATTGGATCATTTTGAATTTTTTCTTTCACTTCCGATTTTACCCTCCAAAACGAACCCCTTAAGTCAAAATTTAACTTTCAAAACTACACGGCTGTGATTAGGCCATCAATTTCTACATTTTCAACTTCCTACGTCAAATAGTTTCGGAGAAAATCGGCTGTAATAGACAGATAGATAGACACCGAAGGAATTTCATATGGGTTCTGTTTATCAATTTTGGTACGAAACACCAAAAAATTTTAATGCCAAAAAAGTAATGTGTTTTTTAATTTTGTACGGAATTATTAAACATTATTTTTCCTAGCCAACAATAAAGTCAGTTTCATGAGAGGACATATTTATTTTTAGGTAATGCCCTCTAGCACCCCTTCAACTTCCTTGACTGACAGATTTCCATACTAAAGACAGTTTGCGTGTCATAAATCAATATTTAAGTCATTTTTATACTCTGAAACCTTATGCTAACTCTATACAAAATAATACTTAATTACTTTATGAAGCTGTTATTCATACTCTTTAAGCAACTAATAGTGAATCCCGTAAAATTACCGTAAAACTATTTTTGGTCCACAAGTGAGCTTAAAAATAACTCTCTCTATCTCTCCCCAACAAAACTTTTAAATGACGCAACTTTTCAAACAACTTTTGATGTGTTAAGTTTTTAAGAGTCTATTATTTTGACAGTAAAAATAAATTGTCTACCATTAAAGCTATTTGGAACTTCAAAAAACATTTTCCCTTTTTTATGTTTGTTGAATCCAACAAATACGTAGTTTTTGATTACATGAACAAGCTTATTGAAATGTGACGATTCACTTTCAAGTTTTTTTTGGACATCATTATCTACTACAAATGTATAAAGGATGAGTAAATATTGGCTAATGTTGAATTCATGTACAGGATTAACTATATAGTGTGAGAAGTCCTGAAACTTTTGAAGAAAAAAATGTTTTTACAAAAAATTGATTTTATTCTCCATCATTCAGATACCTTTCACATAGTACGATTTGTCGAGTTTTCTAAAATAAGCCTCAATTTTCCATTCAACTTCGATATTTGAACTAAATCTTTGGAGCTACCTTTTCAAATTTGGAAAGAATTAATAATCGCCGGGAGATCAAATCCGGTGAATAAGGTGGATGAGAAAGCAATAGTCCAATTTTGTGGACTTGTGAACTGGTACTTTATCTTGGTGAAACAACACTTTGTTCTTCGCTAAATGTGCCCTTTTTTCTACTCTAATAAACTAACATAATAGTCTCCCGTGATTGTTCGCTCCTTTTCAAGATAGTCGATCAGTATTATTCCATGTATATCCCAAAAAATACTTGCCATAACCTTTCCAGCTGATGTTTGTCTTTTTAGACACTCCGGTCGGCTTTCAGGCAGTTCCAGCCATTCTGCGGACTGCCTATTGGACTTATTCGTGTAATGGTGGATTCATATTTCATCTGTTATTATGAGTCGACCCAAAAACTCCTTTAGAATACGCCGAAATAGTGCCAAACGGCGTTCTGAATCTTCGAGATGTTGCTGTTTTTAATACATCGCGCATATGCGAATATTTATGCAAAAAATACCTGACGCATTCTGCTGACATCTTCATGACGTAAACTATCTCTCTCACTTTCACTTTACGGTCGTTCAGAACAATATGGTGGAGTTTTTTGTTTTTTTGGAGTGACTGCCTCATTTGGACGTCCGGAACATGGTGCATCATCGGTACGTGTACGACCTCATTTAAATTCAGTAAACCATCGACATATATTTGCTTTCAAGGAAGTAGATGCGCCCACTTCTTCAACGATTCTTGGGTTCTGGCTATATTGTTTCCTATCCAAAAGCAAGATTTAATCAACATACGAAATGTTTTGTTTCACCGTTTTACAAAAATCACTTTTCACCCATGTAAGAATTGTTTATAAATGAACAAAGCCCCTTGTTTAAAAAGTTAGTAAAAAAATGTTAAATACTGAAACTGTAGAATTTTTTCAGAATTTTTTACAGAGGTAAAACAGAAATAATCGCAAATTGCATTTTTGGCAAATGAAAAAACTGTATAATCTTTAACCCTTCTGTCAATAACCGAAATTTACAACGACGTTCAATAACCGGGGTACCCGAGTACCCACAGTAGGTAAAATCCATTGTTACCCTTTACTCGTTTACCTTATCCATTGTATCGAGCAGCGATGGGCATTAATAGGTTTCGAGCTATTCCTCGATTTATACAATTTGATGATGCTAATACCAGAGCTACTCGTATCGCAAAAGACAATTCTGCTCCAATAAGTGATATATGGAGCGTGCTGAATTCTAATTTATCTCGATTGTACAGACCATCTGAGAGTTTGACTAATGATGAGCTGCTTTTTCCATAACGACTAAGGACACTATTTACACACTATATTCCATCAAAACCTGCGAAATACGGAGTAAAGATATGATGGATTTGTGATTCCGAAAATGCTTATCCTCTACTTGGACAAATATACGCTGGAAAAAGTGAGACTCGTCGTGAAACGAATCAAGGTGAGAGTTGTGAAAGATTTAGCTGCATTGTATCGAAGATCTGACCGAAATACGCCAATGCACAATTTTTTTTTACTACATTACCTTTAGCTAAACGTTTATTAACGCGGAATTTGACATTAGTGAGTACTCTAAAAAAAATATATTCCCGAAAAAATGATAGTCAATAAAAGTCGACAAGTATACTCTACTTTATTTGAGTTTCATCATCAAAGCAGTAATACTGTTGTCAACTATGCGCTCAGATATAACAGTTTCTGAAGATAAGAAAAAAAAAACAGAAATAATTGAATATTGCAATACAACAAAAAATGGTGTTGATACGATGGATCAAATGCTATGGAAATCAACAAGAAGATGGCTACTAGTATTTTTTATAACACTAGATGTTGCTGCTCTTGCATCATATAGTTTATATTTTGAGAATAACAAAATAATCCAGAAAAAACTAATCAACGAAGACTATTTTTACGACAGCTTGGTGAAGAGTTATGTTTACCAAATATTCAAGATCGTTACTCCAATAATCAGTTCGCAAGACATTTCGCTATACGAATCGTTATTGAGAGTCTTATGGGAAAGCCTATTGCAAATTTAATTCAAGATAGTTCTAAACCTTCAACTTCTCAAGTATCTCGGGATTCGACTGGACGAAAACTAGTTGTAGGCTCGTGCTATATTTATTACAATGGGCATTTTAGAAAACGACGCAAGACTCGAAAATTATGTGGAGAATGTAACAAGCCTATTTATGTCGAACATGCGGAAACGACTACCAGATATATTGAATGTTAAAATTAAGTTAAATTTTGGTTAATAAATAGTTATTTTTAGTGTTCCGTACGGAACACTTATAAGATCACTTCGGTGTCCGTCCGTCCGTCTGTCACACCCGATTTTTTCCGAAACTATTTGACATAGAAAGTTGAAATTTGGTACTAATATAGGAATTGATGGCCTCATCAGAGCCGTGTAGTTTTGAAAGTTAAATTTTGACTTAAGGGGTTAGTTTTGGGGGATGAAATAGGAAGTGAAAAAAAACATTTTTAGTATGTCTTCGAGTGGGATGTCAAATGGAAGCTTGTAAAAACACTAGTTCAAAAAATATACATAATGTAATACTTGCGCACACTTTTCTTTTTATTATTTTCAAAAAATTGCGAAGAATCGCTGCCCCCCTCCCTTATCTCGAAAAGTAATGATCAACAAATTTTGAAAAAAAATCTGGAATATTCTCCACGGGGTGTAGAATGAAAGAAAATTATCACGAGTGCATTACCTTTAATAATTTATCTCGTATATATAAAAAAAAGTTTAAAGGTCATCAGTTTTCAGTAAAGATCGGAAACAAACTTTGTTGAAAACTCATTTGGGGTGTGTTTTGTAAAGTGATTGATCATTTTATACCTCCGTAACAAAAATTTTTAATCCAAAAGCAATCAACGCACGGAACACTAATTGCGCAAGTTCAACTTGCACTTGACTGGTTATTTAACTATACATCTCTCTATTTATTTATATTATAATTAATATTAAATTAATTTAATAATTTCAACATTGCTTAATTATTATACTGTAGAATAAGATAGTAGAGAATATGGGTACCTGGGTACTCTGGTTATTGATAAAACGACTGAATAACTTTAACTTCAATTTTAATACATAAATATTGCTAAAATTAATCAAAAAACCATATTAGTTTACTCAAAAAAGGTTAAGCATCGAAAATCTAGCAGAAATTTTTTTTTAAATTACTAGAAAAAAAGTTATGCTAATTTAAAACTCAAAAAGGGTACCCGGGTACTCGGTTATTGACAGAAAGGTTAAACGGAATACTATGTTTATTACATTATTCAGTTGTATCGAATTTTTAATTTTATAAACGTTAATATGTATTCCTATGTTGTTTTTTGGCAAGACAAAGAAGAAAAATCTTTTTAAATTTATCGAAGTAGGCTATGCAACGAAGCAAATTATCAATGGTGATGATAGTAGGAAGTTAAAACTAACTAGCGGGATAAAAATATTTTTTTAGGTCAGTCAAAACGGGATTCATACGAGATATTTATTAAAACTGGTGATAATAAAAAACAAGCACAACAAGAATATATGGAGGGAAAGAAGAATCTGAAGCTTAAATATCTTTTCAAAAATATGTAACAACCTCTTAGCTGAAACAATGTTTAAACGAAAGATAAGGACTGCTCAAGGGGCAAAAACTATCAAGATTTTTGTCATGGGCATAGCACACGTGATGCCGGGAAATCCTTAAAGCGCTATAGGAGCGGCACGTATGCGCAAAGAGCGATTCACATTGGTTTTAATTCGCTGGGACAGCTTAAAAAGGATTGTACGAAGATTGACAAGCTGAACCTCATACGGATGTGAAGTATTAACGCGACGTGTGTTTCAAGCATGCGCCGCTCTGGGATCAAAGTTGCTGATGAATTCTGGGTCTCCAATCAGGCAAATGACTCTTTTCTGAATAGAATCTAACAAATGCAGTGCATGTTTGGGAGCAGGGCTCCAAACAAGGGAGCAGTGTTCCATCGTTGGTCGAATTTTAATTTTGTACAAAATTAAAAGTTGTTGACTGTAAACTTTTTTAGTTCGAAATAATCTTCTGAGCTTTAGAGCTCTTTGCTATGCAGGCAACATGTTTATGTCAAGACATATTTGCCCCTAAGTTAATGCTGACATAACTACGTCGAGTTCCACAACGTTAACTTTTTAGGAAAAAACTGCCACCTGGATTTTTATAGCGTTAAATTCTACTTGGTTATTGTCACCTCAAGATGTAATTTCTTCCAGGTCTTTGTTAAAATGGGTTACGTACACCGCGAATTTTCAAAAATTCGATTTTTTTTTTTACAAATTTTTATACTCTATCCTTCTAAGAATTATTCAAAAAAAATTTTAAGAAAATTCCATTTCATTACAAAGTTATAGCATTAAATGTGACCTAGTGTCTGATTGGGACCGCTACCTGTTTTCGGACACTGTCTGCAATATTACTCAGTCAATTTATAATATTTTTTAATTACTTTTAATCTTAATAAATACTTTTTTAAAAAAAATATCGAGAGATTTTTTAAAATCCTTCTAATAGATAATTTTTTACAAATAATTAAACATACATTTTTTGGTCGAAAATTGCATACTAAAGTTTGAAACACCGTGAATTTTTCATTTCTGAAAAAAACCCCTAGGACAATTTTTAACTACTACATTATTTTACAAGATTAATTTTTATTTTTGAAGATTGGATTAATTTTTGCGAAGTTATCCTGCAGACAAGAAGGCGACATAGGTTTCATCAGGAGTCCAGGTCCACCCGATAAAAAATAATAACATTTAAAACATATTTTAGAAAAAATTCTTATAATTTAAAGTAAAATAAAAATATATAATCGCCATTCTTTTGTATTATTCACTTAATAACCTTTAAAATATTTTTTTTTAAATAAACATACTTCTAGCAGCGCCCTTAGTTAAAGAACTTCCTGCTGTAGGAGCAAGATGAAAAATTTAAAAACGAACACTAAATAAAAATCAGTATTCATTAATCTTTGATTTTAGAAAATCCGAAAGGTGTTATAACAGGTGCTGGTGAGGATCTTGGCAAAAGATATGACAGCTAAACTGCACTTACGGGTGTTGAACGCGAATGAAATGAAAATATCGAACTTACAGAAGTTGATGTAGATGGTAGGTAAATAATTCCATTTGATTCATTTTGTTTATTGGGTTTTAAAACTTATGGAACAGTTTAGAGTCAGGGGTAATTTTATGGACAAATTTTATAGTATTTTTTGTATAACTTATAGCTGAATCCTGGTGATTGAGGAATAGTGGACTTGTGTGGTAGGAACTAAAATTCCAAAATTAAAGAGTCCCCATTTGTCAATCCTTAACATGATAATCTTTCTAGGAAAAAAAATAATGATAAATTGAAAAAGAAAAAATATTTTAATAGTATTGGATGATTACCTTCGTTTGAAAAGCATTTTTTTGGAAAAGAAAAAAATAGATTTACCCGAACTAAACAGCATTTACCATAAGAAACACGTAAATCGCAAAATATTTCTTTAACTTAAAAAATCAAGCAGCAGAAGTGCGTGGTGGGAAGGGTGCATATCCAACGTCACGGCAATATTATTGGGTTTTGCCTCTCGATTTTCTTCCGTCACGATCGGGCGTTAATCTTGCTTTGCTTTGGTTATATTTTCTGTATTAAATATTAATTGCATATTCTTGCGTTTTTTTGTTAGCTAATTATATTTACTCTTATAAGCAGGTGGGTACTAACTTCTGAAGAGTAAAAAAAGTTATAATTTGGTACTTTTTAGAGTCGATTTATTTTTATTTATTTTTTAAATTTCATGTCCATGTTATTTTTGTTTACATGACATAAATATCGGACCTGTAAGGGTACGCTTAGGCAACGTATCTAGTACTTCCATTGAAACCAATCCTTTTAACAGAGTATTTCCCCGAATTAATTAGCGTTGATATATAAAAGATTACTCTTTATTTATGTAATATAAATGAAAATCGCTTCATCTACTGGTTCAAGCTAGCGATAAGTTGTAAAATGTGGCAACAGTGTTGATATTCCCTGTTTCAAGTTTGGCTGTTGCTTTAACTACGTCATCAAAATTTCATTATTATACCTTAATAGCGGTTTTACGATGATATCCTAAAAAATTCTTAATAAACCTACTTGTAGTTTTTTCCGAGTTATTTTAAAATACGTTGAAAACACACAAGTATAAACAAAATAACAACACACTGTTAATATATTAACTTTTAGACACTTTACGAAACACTGTATAAAAACACTAATGCCAAGTATGACAGTACCAATAAGCCGTCCTTATTTAGATACAGTTGAGAGTGTTAAAACTGGTATACGAGAAACCTTATTTATACATATGTTTTCTAAGTTAAACTAGAGTCTATTTTTGTTATACACATTTACAACTTTTAACAAAAATAAAGTATTTTTTGCCACGTGAGTTGTACCACGATTCTAGGCTCCATTTTTTTTAACAATCGAACGCCCAATTTATTTAAGAATAAACTATATTTTTATTCATTAGGTTTAAATGTTTCTCAAGGATCAATTTTAACGATTTTTAACGGCATTTTACAAACGATATTTTCACGACTATACTAACGATGAACTAAAAGGTACGGAAGATTCAAAAGTGCTTGGCCAGTCATAGACGTTAGTGTGTTTATTTTTGGCCGGCTGCTGGATAGACGCTGACGTCGAATCTTAGACGACCAGCGTCGATATACTCTCATTTGCAGACGCATGTATTTCAAAGACTTTTATTTTATAATGGAGCGTTCAATCGGATTTAATTTCTATCTTTATGTCTAGTTGTTTCATTAACAGGATGTTTTGCATGCAGTATTGTTACGTAATAATAATAAACATTGAACAAAAAGAGGAATCATGCTGTTAAACATGTCTCGAAAATTCCAGAAATTTCCCTCATAAAATAAACTGATTTAAATAGTTTCAAATATTCATCTTAACCTAAATTTTACATGAAATTTAATATTGACTTACTAATTTTTATTTGATGACACTGAGAAAAATATATCATCATCATCATCAATTCAGCTATGCAGCCCATTGTCGGACATAAGCCCTCCATAAATACGACCATCTTCTTCGATCTTGGCCCTTGTTTATCTAGTTGTATCCGGCTAGTCTTTAGATGTCGTCAGACCATCACGTTTATGGGCGTCCTCTACTACTTTTTTTTCATTCCAGGGCCTGCAGTTGATTACGCTATGGATCCATTGATTACACAGCCCCACAAAAAAAAAAGTGGGGTATACTTTTGATGCGATATATCAGATCCGTAGTATTTTTACTCGCTGATCACGAATCTGACGTCAGAATATCGCCATCACATCTGAATTTTTTTCTAACCTCAAAAAATAGGTAAAAATTAGTAAAAATTAAGAAAAATATACTCCTAAAAAATTGATTCAAGCTTTTTCATGAATCCAAAGATGTATTAATATGTATTCGGACACGCTAAGCTAATATTCATCGGTTGGATTGAGCCATACAGTTCTGTTTTCTTTCTAACCTCAATAAATCAGACATATATAGTGCTTCTCGAATGCAAAAACGAATTCAAATTAAAATTCAACCGATCCTTACCAAGTTTGGTACATGGGGATTTTTTGGGTTGCTGATCATGAATCTGAGGTCGGATTTGCAAAATTGGGGCTTAAGGGTCTACTATTTGAGGGTATATGGTTTAAAAGTCCTGGTTTTGAGTTTATTGGGTCTCATTTTTAAAGTTACAGGGTTATTGAGGTCTATTTTTTGAGGTTACAGGGTGTGGAAGTCTAAGGTTTCAGGGTTTAGGGTTTAAGAGTATCAGGTTTGATGATTCCCCAACTGTATACCAAATTTGGTAGGAATCGGTTGGTTTTCAAAAATTTTGTCCGCCATCTTGGATCCGCCATTTTGAATTTTGCAAATCCGACCTCAGATTCATGATCAGCAACCCAAAAAACCCCCGTGTACCAAATTTGGTAAGAATCGGTTGAATTTTAATTTGAATTCGTTTTTGCATTCGAGAAGCCCTATATCTGCCTGATTTATTGAGGTTAGAAAGAAAACAGAACTGTATGGCTCAATCCAACCGATGAATATTAGCTTAGCGTGTCCGAATACATATTAATACATCTTTGGATTCATGAAAAAGCTTGAAACAATTTTTTAGTAGTATATTTTTCTTAATTTTTACTAATTTTTACCTATTTTTTGAGGTTAGATAAAAATTGAGATCTGATGGCGATATTCTGACGTCAGATTCGTGATCAGCGGGCAAAAATACTACGGATCTGATATATCGCATCAAAAGTATACCCCACTTTTTTTTTGTGGGGCTGTGTTATTAGATGGTCTGACCATGTGACACGCCCAGCTCCACTTCAATCTGCTAACTCTCTCAGCTACATCAGTTATCTTCGCTTTCTTCGAACCATACCCATACCCATACCCAACATCTTCCTCTCCATCGCTCGTTGAGCTACTTGTAGACGACTTAAAATTTCTTGACTTAGAACCCAGGTTTCCGTTCCATTTGTCAATACGGGCAATACGTATTGAATAAATGTGTTTGCTTTTAGTGTATTTGGAACATTGGAAAGAAAGATGTTCCGCAGTTTGCCAAACGCTGACCAAGCTATTGATATTCTTCTTGATAGATCCACTCTCAAGTTTTTTTTAGATAATATAATATTTTTTAGCCAGAATATATGTATGAATCAGTTCTTGTGATTTTCGCGTTTTCAATGTTCAGTATTGCTTCTTAATCGCAGTTATTGTCATTTATCATGAACATGGTTTTGGCGATGTTTATCTTCAGACCAACCTCTTTGGATTTGTTTTTGAGTTCGTCCAGCATTTCTTCTAATTCTTCTTTGCTCTCAATTATAAGCATAATATCGTCCGCGAATCGCATATGATTCGGTTGCTCTCCTCCTATATTTATGCCCTTACTTACATGAAAGTTGTATAAACAGATCTTTTAGCGCTAACGAAAAGAATTTCCGCGATATGATGTCTCCTGGTCATATACCTCTTTCTATTTCTATCTTGTTAGTGTTTTCTTTCAATGCAATCTGAAATGTTGCATTTTTATATATATTTTAAATAATCGGCGAATATCTGCTGTCAATTCTACGGTTACTTAAACTATTTAATGTTGCCCAAATTTCAATGGAGCCTAGCGGTTTTCCATACTGCACATACCCCACCCAAATCTTAAAGTTATATTAGTTTGCCTTTTCTATTAGACTTCAAGGCGGTCCAGTGTACTAAAGCCTTTTCTAAATCCGGCTTGGTCTCTGGGTTGATATGCGTCCAATTCAATCGAAAAAATATAGAAACAATTAATTTTTTAAAAATCTGAATGGTAATTGAATTGTTCAGTTTTAATTTACGAGTACATATTTATGGTAAAAATCAATAATTACTATTAGAAATGTTATGAAAATTGTTTAATATATTCAAACCAGTATATCCTTGGATCCTTGGATCAATAGAAATTGCAGACCACAATAATAAACCAGAATTTTAATCGTTAATTTCAATATATTGCATGCATTGTGTTTGAGGATAAGTAATATTGCCGAATACATTCAATAATAAAAAAAAATGTTATAAAAATTATATAAAAGTACTAATTAAAAATTTTGAAAAAATTCTGGAAAATTCTCCACAGTGTGTAGATTAAACAAAAATTATCAGGAGTGCATTACCTTTGGTACTTTATCTGGTATATATATATATATATATATATATATATATATATATATATATATATATATATATATACATATATATATATTTACATATATATATATATATATATATATAATATATATATATATATATATATATATATATATATATATATATATATATATATATATATATATATATATATATATATATTATATATATATATATATATATATATATATATATATATATATATATACCATATATATAAAATAGAGACACCTTGTACACACAAATTGTCAGACAATGTATTTTTTATCTACATTTTGGACTAAATTCCTGAAAGACTTTTTGAGAACGCTGTATAAACGTAGTACAGCTTAAAATGCGAAAGAACAAGTATAAACTTATTTTAACAGTAAAACTCCTCCAGTAAATTAAGTTTTCAACTTGATGTCTAGACTTACTCAGCCTAGCATCTTAAAAAGTTCAAACAACTATCCAAAGTTAAGTTGGGAGAGGCAGCTGATGTTCAACCAATTAATCCTAAAAAAGTTAGTACAGAGATAATTAAAACTGATTCCTAAAATTTGAAAATTAAGTTTTTAATGTTTTTTTTTAGAACATTATAGATCAAATTACTGGTAATAATTCGGTGTTCTCTAGATTATTAACAGGGTTATATTTATAATTCTAACTGGGAAAGGATTTAAATTGAAAACAACGACGATATGTGTCAGGGGTTATAGGAGACCAGATGTTGAGTTACACCTATTGCGTAATACATACTATAAGCATCTTGAAAAGTTTTTTTTTAATCATATTCTATATATCAATATTCTATTATTTAAGAAAACTATCAACAAGCACATTTTTACCATAAGTTTCACTGTATCGTCGTAGGTATTTGAGCTCAAAATAGGACGACAGCTTATCCCCAAAGTCAGCAGAAAAGTAATATTATCACGTTTGTATTCCCTAAGCTGATTTTTCTTGTAATTGAACTCATCACTGCTGCCAGACCTTTTGACACGGGTCAAGGGAAATTGAGGATAAATTTTCCCTTTTTTATTAAAAAAAATTTCATATGATAGCTACCCAGAAATTTAAAATTCTCCTGCCAGTGTCATAGTCTAAGATTATTAGAAATACGATGAAATAGAATTTGTGTGACAAAACTTGTTTAAGCTAAGAAAAGTATTGTATTCGGGAAGAAATTACATCTCAAGATAAGAAATCGTTGTTCTTAAGAGTAAACCGTTCCAATTTGAAATAACTTTCCGACGTTCCACTTATAATTTGCAAGATTCATCTTCAAGATTCTAACTCTTCGGAATTAGAACACTGAATAAACTCGAAGGATTAGAGGTTAAATATTTATACCTGACTGTTGTTCACTGAACTATTACCCAGTGTCATGATCGTTCTCCACTTGAAATGCAGTTCATACGAGTATCTCGAGCCTATATTAATGTTGTATGCATGGATAGCAAAGAGAGTTTCTCAAAACCTGAGAATACTACTTCGAACTAGAAAGCTTTACACTCCACAACAACTGTTAATTATGTACAAAGCTCAAATTCGACGAACGATGGAAACACTGCTCCCATGTTTGGGGCTCTGCTCCTAAACGGACACTGTATTTGTTTGATTCTATTCAAAAGAGAGCTGTTCGCCTGATTGGAGACACGGAATTCACCAGAAATCTTAATACCTTGGAACACCGAAGAACGATTGGTGACTTGAGTCTACTCTACAAGTATTTTCATGGAAAGTGTTCGATGGATGTAGCCCACTTAATTCCTTCCAGAGCAGTACATGCTATTAATACACGTCACGCTAATACATCACGTCCGTATGAGGTTTCGCTGGTTACGCATGCAGTGTTTTATATGGAGAACATTATCCCTCTGGAATGAGTTCGCCTGGACTAGGCTTGCCACCGAGTACAATTTTCAGAATGCACTGTTTTGTTATGTAAAACATAAGTGCTTTAGGTATTTTTACATCGTGACTTTTTGTGTTTAATTGAAAGTGTGGATTGAATATTATTCAAAACAAAGGAAAAATGTTAACATATTTTTTATTATTTAACTTATTCGGCAATATTACTTACCCTCAAAGACCATGCTTGCAAAATATTGAAATTAACGATAAAAATTCTGGTTTATTATTATGATCTGCAATTTCTATTGATCTAAGAATATATTAAACAATTTTCATATAACCCTTTATATTAAAAATTCCCTTATATTAATAAAATTTCTAATAGTAGTTATTGATTTTACCATAAAAATGTGTTGTTCATAGGCCACAAAAGTTATTTCAAAACATCTAAACTAACCTAATTATGTAATTTTTCAACAGGCATATCGTCTATTGAGAAACAGAAACCAAATTATTGTGGTAAACTTAAAATTTCCAAACTCGAAAACTTTCGGTGGTTACTCGGAGATGTTAAGAAATACATAACTGTGTTGGTTTTGAACAAAAATAAAAAATAAATCCGCCAAGTGCAAGTAGGACTTGCACAATTAGTGTTCCGTACGTGAAATTGTTTTTTAAAACTAATTTTTGTTACGGAGGTATAAAATGATCAATGATTTCACAAAACACACCTTAAATGAGTTTTCAACAGAGTTTGTTTCCGATCTGTGTTGAAAACTGATGATCTGGAAATTTTTGTTTTATATATATGGTATATATATATATATATATATATATATATATATATATATATATATATATATATATATATATATATATAATATATATATATATATATATATATACATATATATATATATATATATATATATATATATATATATATATATATATATATATATATATACATATATATATATATATATATATATATATATATATATATATATATATATATATATATATATATATATATATATATATACTACAGGATGTCCTATATGTATGGAATAATGATTTCACAGCATTTATTAATCGGTGTATCAAAAAAATGTTTAAATAAAGTTATAGGGTGTTATACGGCGCACATGCTGATGTTAACAACAAAATGTTTTTGAACTGTGAGTTCGAAGAAGTTACGCCATCTTAAATTTTATTTTTGAGTCCTACTAAAAATTCTAGATATTATTTGTCTAATATACTATATGTCTAAATTGAACTGTTTTAGAATTAAAAAACGAAAAAAAATTTGCAGTTAGTAAAACATTAAAACGATTTAGACAATTAGGTCATGTTAAAGATCGTTCTAAATCTAGACCTCTAAAAGTTAAAACAAGAGATGATAAAAAAATCAGATGTTTTCTTTGAAATTACAGAAAATCTCCATATAGCCACTCGTCAGCTTTGCCTAGACCACAACATAAGTAAAGGTACCTTAAGTCGTATACTGAATGAAGAAAAATTGTATCCATACAAACCCATTCTATTGCAAGAATTATCTGAAGATGACTACGATAGATGTGTTGAATTTTGCGAGGTCATGATGGAACGAATCAATAATGATCCTAATCTAATTCATAATATTGTTTTTTCTGACGAGGCCACATTTTGTCTTAACGGAAGAGTTTACAGGCATATCTGCCGGCACTGGTCTACTAAGAATCTCCACTGGATAATCGACAGTCATTCTCAAAGACCATAAAAAATAAACGTGTGGGCAGGAATTTGTGGACGTCACATCATTGGTCACTTTTTTATCTATGAAATCTTACAGGATAGCAGTATTTACAGTGACTCCAAGAGCAAGTTATTCCATCTTGTGCAGGCCTTTTTTCCGATGAAAATAATTTGGACACCCCTAACAATAATCTGTGGTATCAACAGGATGGAGCACCTCCTCAATTTGAAATCAATATTCGTAGATATTTGGATGTGATTTTTCCTAATCGATGGATGGGCAGAACAGGTGCTGTAGAATGGCCTGAAAGGAGTCCCGACCTTATGCCACTCGATTTTTTTTTATGGGGTCATTTGAAAACCAAAATTTACCGAAGTCGACCTGAAACTGTAGGAGATTTACAATAAAGAATTCAATTTGAAATAGCACAGATCACCCCGGATTTTCTGGGAAAAACTCTATTCATTGCCCCGCTGTTAACGGTACACATTTCGAGCAATCGTTACCTTAAAAATGAACCTAGAATATCTATTAATTTTTTTTTTGTCCTTTTTTATTTTAAATTTCAAATGACAATAATTCCAAAACAGTTCAATTTAGACATATAGTATGTTAGACAAATAATATCTAGAATTTTTAGTGGGACTTAAAAATAACATAATATACAGGTCTATATTTAAAAAAAAAAATCAAGAAATGCCAAATTTCTTCGAACTGACAGTTCAAAATATTTTATTGTCAACGTCGGCATATGTGCCGTATAACACCCTATAACTTTTATTTAAACATTCTTTTGATACACTGATTAATAAATGCCGTGGAGTCATTATTCCATAAATATGGGGCACCCTGTATATATATATATATATATATATATATATATATATATATATATATATATATATATATATATATACATATAATATATAATATATATATATATATATATATATATATATATATATATATATATATATATATATATATATATATATATATATATAAAACAAAAATTTCAAGATCATCAGTTTTTAACAAATATCGGAAACAAACTTTGTTGAAAACTTATTTGGGGTGTGTTTTGTGAAGTCACTGATCATTTTATACCTCCATAAATTTTTTTTAAAAAACAATCAACGTACGGAACACTAATTGCGTAAGTCCGACTTGCACTTGGCCGATTTATTTTTACTTATTTTCAAAACCAACTCAGTTATGTAATTCTTAACATCTCCGAGCAACTTCCGAAGATTTTCGAGTCTGGAAATTTTAACTTCACCACATTAATTTGCTTTCTGTTTCTCAATAGAGTTTCTCAATGTTGAGAATTAGATAATTAGGTTAGTTTAGATGATTTTTTTAAATACCTTTTGCGGCAACAATTTAAAAAGACTTATTTAGATTTAGTAAATTGATACTATTTTTAGATGAGAAACGTGTATCATAAAAGTAATTGCCGTACATGGTGAAAGATAGAGAAGAAAATTCATGAAAATTGATTTAGAATATTAATTATTAAACATAAGCCGATTGATTTTTGGTTCTTTTATGTAAAATTTTGTAGAAGTCTAATCTACATTTTGAATTTGGAAATTTAGCACAAATGCAAAAATAAACGGTTTTAGTTGTAGTGGTAACTGTTGTGTAGATGCCTATTCTTTAAGCCAGATATAATAATCTCCATAATATTTACTTAGATCTAAGGAAACAAAATAAACGTGTGCATACATACAGAATTTTTGAAAGAGCGACATTTCAAAAGCATTCCTTAAAAATCTTCTTCTTCGTCTTCTTATACTTTTTATAAATCTGATGATTTGTTAATTCCGACGTTGTGGGATTTCTTGTGAGGTAGATTGCCAGTTAGCTCTTCATCTGTTAGGTGGTCTCCCCGGTAGTCTGTACTCCTACATTCTTTTGACGTGGTTGGCCACTGTCTTCCTTATCTTACCAAGTCTTGTACGCCACATTGTTCCCTGATGTCAGTGTTTCGTATCCTAACCTTCCTTGTTTAGGTGTTTGGTTTTTTTCAGTAAATATGCTCATATTAAGCTGTCGACAGGCTTGATAAAATTTAAAATCTTATCTCTGTATCTACGTTTTCTATTATTTTGTCCATTATCAAAAGTATTCAGCGAAGAGTTGATAGGCTATTGCGCCAACATAACGCAACTAGTCCTTGGAAATTAAATTACTGTAGAGCATTTTATTGGAGCAAAGTGTAGTAATTGTGTGTGAGTTGCTCAAAAACAGTAATTCTACAAAAATTGTGAGTTACAAGTTATTACGTCTTCAAACTGATGCACCAGCCCATGTCTAAACTGCAATTTAATATAAAATAAAGCTTTTTGTTATTTATCAATTTGTTATTTTCGATTGTGAATATCAAAACAGCAAAATTTTTGTGGGATCCTTGGAACAACTTTTTAGATCCTAATAGAGACGAAATAACATTGACATATTTTTTAATATTCCTAAAAGCCTTTCTTCACAAAAGTTGTAAGTTATCTTAATGTATGAATAAATTTCCCTTTTAGCTTTTATTTCCTTAACTCCTTTACAAACCCGTCTAGTTCATCATGCGTTCCGTTCCTGTCCCTTTTCACAAGCGAGCTAAAAGGGTCGCGAAAGCCTTGGAGCCATCAAATTTCAATTTTCACGGTCTAGAAGACATATTTATTTTTCTTGATTAATAGCGACAATCTGGAAAGTTCGATATGAGCTCAATATGCCGGAAAGTGTGTGACGAGATTTTTATTTTTGGACGGGTGTAAGAAAAATGTTTTTCTATATATAAAAAAATATATTCGACGTATTTTGTTGAAAAGATTGACGTTTTTGAACTTCACCCCTAGAATATGAAGCCATAAATCGTTTCAAAGGTCTTTAATTTTCCGATAATATGGCAACATAGTGTAGTCAGTTATATAAAAAAAAGTGGACAACGTACACAATATGAGTTACGAGCATTAACTTGATTTTTCTCACATCTCACTATGGGCAGAATTAAACGTAAACATGGATAAAACTCAGTTCTGAAAACCATCGAAGAGAGATGGCAATGTGTGCAGGCAAAAGGTAGATAGTTTTTTAATCATTCTGTCACCTTTTTAAACATTTAAGGCTTCATCGTTGAATCACCTAATGAGAGAGATAACTAACTCACCATGGTGCATGTTTGGAGTCATTTATTCACGTTAAAAATGTCGGCACAGGGATGTGGCAGTGCGTCTTTATACCAAGAGTGTATTCTACGAATCATTTTTTTTTTCTACTTTACTAGAATAGGGCTATTTCAAATAAATGTCTGATATACTGGCGGGTTGGTAGGATTGCTTTTGGTATATGAGTGTTTTATGGAAAACCTAAATCTTGAATACATAATGTTATAATACGTTATTTGTGGGAATCTTCCTCCGCCTCCCACCATACATAGTGCCTGCTCCTCCTCTCAAATTAGAATATATATATATATATATATATATATATATATATATATATATATTATATATATATATATATATATATACCAAGGGTCGACACACGGAGCAGAGGCAGACCCCCTACCTAATGGACTGACGAGTTGAAGAGAGTTGTGGCTAACTGGATTGCAAATGCCCAGACCAGAATAATCTGGGGACATCTTGAGGATGTCTATATAAAATAATGGACGCATGCACGTTGATGATTATATATATATATATATATATATATATATATATATATGTATATATATATATATATATAATATATATATATATATATATATATATATATATATATATATATATATATATATATATATATATATATATATATATATATATATATATATATATATATATATATATATATATAAATCATCATAGTGCTATTCACAAACATTCCTCTAAACCTCATTCTATCTATTTTGGATGAACATTTTTCAATGATTGAAGACAATTGCATTTTATCTAAAGAAAAATTTCTAGAAATAATTAAATATCTTTATAATAACACTTAGTTCTCTTTTAATGACGAATTCTATAAAAAAAATGGGTATGTTAATGGGAGGCTCTTGCTCACCTATAATCGCAGATATTGTGATGAATAAGTTACTTTACTATGTCAAAAGTTGGATTTCCAATTCCCTATTTTATACCAATATGTGGATGATTTACTTATTGCACTCCCACATGATAGGGTAGAGTACACATTGGGCGTTTTCAATAGTTTTAGGGGGGAACTACAGTTCACTATAGAAGAGAAGGCTGATCGGTCGGTTCCTTTTCTGGTTACCAGGTATCACCCTGCTAAACAGAAGATGAATACTGTTAGGGCTTTACTTAATAGAATTGAAAAAATCTGTCATCCAAATTTTAAGGAAAATAATAAAAAAATACTTGATGCTGAATAATAGCTATCCAATTGCTCTTCTAAGAAAGATCTTTCAAAGTGGAACACAGGTCAGAACTATACAAACGTTGACTTGAACCATAATAATGAAATAAAATTTGCTATGCTATAATATATTCATGGCCTATCACAGTCAATCATATCTCTTTTCAGAGGCACAAATGTTAAGATTGAGAATTATAATGTCAAAAAAATGAACGTTTTCTATTCCACTAAAAAAGATAAAACTGATAATTTTTAAATGTCTAATATAGTATATGGCATCAAGTGTACATGTGGATCTGTGTATGTAGGACAGACCTCACAAAAACTCTCAAAAAGAGAAGAACTACATAAAAGTGACTGTGCAGTATGCACGTCAACAACCTCTATAACAAGGTGAACTACAACGAGAGTTTTATCCTAGCTACTGAGAATAACCTATTCAAATGCAGCTCTCTAGAAATGTGTTACATACATTGCTGTGATAACAGTCTGAACCACAAAAAGGATATTCAGGGTTTAAGTTCTATATATACATATCTACTTACACAAAATTTAACAAAAGATATTAAAGTCAATGAGGCCTTCAAAAAACGTAATTAAAAATTTCTCTCTAATAGACTTAATATTCTGATTATAACAGTTGAGTCTATGAACCTGATGTTATTTAATTCATATGTAACTTTTCCCTTATAATTTTGATTTTTATGTTCTGTATCTTATTCAGTATTTAAATCTAATGTATTCATTGAATTATGTAAGGATAAATTTTTTAAAAAATAAAAAAAGATGAAATTTGGGTAGACTGATGCAGGTATGGTACCAATTCTCCACCGTTTTAGTACTTCTATCTGTCATTTAGTAATATTGGTTTGTACAATTCTGATACGTTGCTAACTGTCCATAACCAAATTAGATATCTATGATGGCACGCCTAAAAATTTTGTCTTTATAAAAATTAAATCTTGGATCATCTTTCTAATTTTGAAAAAATTTTAATATGTAAAATAGTGCCCTTTCATTGTCTTAATATGCTACCATGTTAGAGCTTTATGTTTTTACCGATGTTCTTGGAGCACAATCACTGATACATTTTGTAAGTATAAAAAGACTTTTATAACAGTAACGAAGTTCATAAACTGATATAATCTACTTAATGTAACCCATAGGATCAGTGATTTTCTCTCTTACAGATCTCCTGAAGAAGTTTGTAAACACAGACGAAAACTTGAGAATTTAAAATAAATTTTATTTATAATGAAATAATGCAACACCAACTTTTATTTGCACTATCAACCTAAAAATGAGCAATCCCAGTGTTATAGTTAAGTTTGTTATATATATATATAATATATATATATATATATATATATATATATATATATATATATATATGCTACCTACGTAATGCGCTGGATGGGAGGAAAGTATAACTCCAATTCCCTAGTATTCATTGTAAAACATGGCCTCGGCAATGTTATGATGTGGAGTGTATGTCAGCAAGAGGCGTGGGCCAAATAGTAGCCACAATTAACCTACTCCCACTCCCTCGGTTAAACTTGAATGCTTTGAAAAAAATAACCTAATTTTTGGGTCCCTAGACTTCAAGAACACACACAGACATACACAACACACACGTATATATATATATATATATATATATATATATATATATATATATATATATATATATACATATATATATATAATATATATATATATATATATATATATATATATATATATATATATATATATATATATATATAACAAGTAGGCTGAAAAGTTTTTGATCTAGCTACTTAAAACACAAAAAAAATTATATAAAAACAACACTATGTTTTAATTTCCAATATATTTAAAGTAACTTGACAACTGTTTCTCCATACAATGGCTTCTTCAGAAGTATTTCTTATTTACTTCCGAAGAAGCCATTGTATGGTGAAACAATTGTCAAGTTACTTTAAATATATTGAAAATTAAAACATAGTGTTGTTTTTATATAATTTTATTATGAATTTCCAACAAGTTTCGGCTAACACAATCAAAGATATGTAAAACACATTTTTTTTTGCAAAATTCGACTTTTTTCATCAATATAGTCTCCTTCAAGAGCAATACAAGCAGTCCAATGCTTTTCTAACAATTCTATACTTTTCTTATAGAAGGATTTGCCTTCAAAATAGGCCTCAGTTTTGACGATAACTTCTTCATTGGAGCCAAATCTCTTTCCAGCGAGCATTTTTTTGAGGTTTGCGAATAGATAATATTCACTGAGGGCCAAATCGAAAGAATATGGAGGATGAGGAAGTAATTCCAACTTCAATTCATACAATTTTGCCATCGTAACCATTGACTTGTGACACGGTGCATTGTCGTGATGAAAGAGCACTTTTTTCTTGTTCATTTGGACCCGATTCTTTGCGATTTCTGCCTTCAAACGCACCAATAACTTTATATAATATTCACTATTGAAGATTTTTCCCTTCTCAGCATAGTCGAGGAAAGTTATTTCATGCGCATCCCAAAATACAAAGTCCAAAACCTTCCTAGCCGATTGTTGTGTCTTTGGTCGCTTCGGGCAACTTTCACCGGCTGCTGTCCACTCAGCTAACTTCCGATTTGATTCCGGTGTGTAGTGATGGATCCATGATTTGTCACATTGTCACATATCGCGTGAAAGAATCCTATTTATTGCTCTTAAACAGGTCCAAACAGAGCTCAGAATCAACAACACGTTGTTGTTTTTGGTCCACTATAAGCAAACGCGGTAACCATTTCGAGCAGTGCTTTCTCATACCCAAATGTTCACACCAAATATGACCAACACGTTCTTTTGATATTTTTGGTGTGTCAGCTATCTTATGCAATTTCACTTTACGGTCATCTAAAACAATTTTGGGGATTTTTTTATGTTTTCCGGTATAACCACCTAATTTGAACATCCAGAGCGTTCAGCATCATTTATGTCTGTACGATCGCGTTTAAATTCAGCATGCCAAAAAATGATGAGTGATTTTCTAGGGACAGAGTTGCCGTAAGACTTATCAAGCCATTGCTTTGATTGAACGGTATTTTTTCCTATCAAAAAACAATGTTTAATCAACACACGAAATTCGATTTTTTTCCATTGTTTTCAAAATATCAAAAGTAGCGTCACTAAAACCACTGTAACTTGTAAACTAATCGTCGAAATGTCATGAAATTTTGGCAGGTATCGTTTGAGAGTTGGCACTTTCTAAAAATCATTTGGAGTTTTTGAAAAGGTCGACATGTATGTGTCAGACGAAAAACTTTTATATATAAATATATATATATACATATATATATATATATATATATATATATATATATATATATATATATATATATATATATATATGTATATATATATATATATATATATATATATATATATATATATATATATATATATATATATATATATATGTATATTGTAACATTCATTTTTTCCTACATTTTAAGATCATATTACAACACTTGTTTTTCTTTCTATAATCTATATTTTATCGCATTTTTATATTGGATTAGGCAGTGATTTCAATTTTTGAGTGGTGTAATTTAAAATAGTGATTTAAATTTCTGAACAGTGTAACTCAACCATGTATAACGTGTTGCTGACTTAACGTATTTCGTTTGCAGTGAATGCGTCTGATTTGTTAAAAACTGCGTTCCGGAAGTGAGCCATTTTAAAGAGTTCACTTTGAAGAAGGGGAAAAAGATATATAAACGACCATATGAAATTTTTAAGGGCTTTTGCCTCCAGCATGCCGTAGTGGCTTTATCCTTCGGTCGTGCCGTAGTACAGTAACGCATGCCGTAGTAGGCTTAGTCTTCCATCTTGCCATAGTGCAGTGGCCTTTTCCGTTCTAAAAATATTCTGCCCATCCTAAGACATTTCGGGTCAAAAAGTGATTAGCTACCTGAATGAGATTAGGAGTGTGGCAGGTGAGACAATATCTGGATGACAATCTCACCAGGAGAGGCCAAGCCGTTTATGGAAAACCCACGAGGAGAGGCCAAGCAGTAAGACAACATGTGTAATCCGGGAAGTCAATATTACAAACTTTTAGAACGTGTTTTTTAAAGCCTTTTGTTTTTTACACTTAGGATTAATAATTCATAGAACTCTAGTTTAAATATATACACTCTCATAGCCTAAGGGGTTTTTATTTAGTTAAAGTAATTTTAAGAGTATAATAACTGCAAGAATTTTTATTTTGATAACATACTTTTCTCTGTGTTAATGCAGCCTTTTACTGAACTACCTGCTCTTTCTTCTATTCTCAAAAATTAAGATATACATAAGCAGCAAATAATATAATATGTATATAACACATGGGCTGAAAAGTCCCGGGCCTAACAAAAAGAAAACACGGTTTTTTTGGTTCAAAATTAGCTTTATTCATCAACGTAATCTCCATCAAGAGCAACGCAATCATTCCAGCGCCGCTCTAACAATGGCCAAACACTGCTCAGAATCATCAACATGTTCTTGTTTTTGATAAACAGTGAGCAAACGCGGCACCCACTTTGAACAGAGCTTTCTCATAGTCAAATGCTCATGCAATATAAAGCCAACACGTTCTTTTGATATCTTTACGATGTCAGCTAACTCACGCAACTTCACTTTTCGATCATTCAAAACGATTTTTATGGATTTTTTTTATGTTTTCTGGTGTTACCGCCTCATTTGGACGTCCACTGCGTTCTGCATCATCGGTGTCTCTACGACCACGTTTGAAGTCAGCAAACCAACGTTTTATTGTTGTTTCTGATGGAGCGGAGTCCCCATAACACTTTTCAAGCCATTGCTTCGCTTGAACGGTATTTTTTCCCATCAAGAAGCAGTGTAAAATTAAAACACGAAATTGTTTTTGATCCATTGTTTTGAAAATAACAAAAGTAGCGTCACTCTTAGCACAATAACTCACAAACTAATGAATAGAATATCATGAAATTTTAATAGCTGTCTTTTGAAGCTTAGCATTAACTGAAAAAAAGGTGACTGCAATAAAACTAGCGCCATCTATGTGTTAGGCCCGGGACTTTTCAGCCCATGTGTTATATATATATATATATATATATATATATATATATATTATATATATATATATACATATAATATAATATATAATATGTATATGTATATATATATATATATATATATATATATATATATATATATATATATATATATATATATACATATATAAATATATATATATAGAAATATATATATATATATATATATATATATATATATATATATATATATAGAAATATGTATATATATATATATATATATATATATATATATATATATATATATATATAGATAAATATATATATATATATATATATATATATATATATATATATAGTATATATGATGGCTTTATACGAAGGATCATTTAAAAGGTTGAGCATCTTTTGGTGGTAATCGTCAGTGATCGCAAGTGATCCGACAACATACCTAGAGAAAACCACCAAATCCGCAATCAAGGCCTCCTCTCTTAGTGAAGAAACAAAAAAAAGCAACTTATCCCTAGAGAGAAATCATCAAGATGCCCAAAAATATATGGATTACCGAAAGTCCACAAACAAGGAGCACCCTTAAGACCAATAGTCAGCTCGTTTGGTTCCCCGACACAAGCTTTAGCCAAGCACCTAGCCATGACTCTGCAACCTCATGTGGAAAAAAAAAACCGCATCTTACATTTTATTCAAATCATAAAAAACATGCAGCTAGTACCAGTTACCGAAGCACTGTCTATCATAGAGACAAAATACAACCTGCTCGAATACGTCATCAGTCTATCAAAACACTGCCTTGCTAATACCTACTTCGTCTATTCAGGCCAAAGATACAAACAAATAGAAGGTGCACCGATGGACTCTCCATTCTCACCAGCACTAGCTAATCTATACATGGAGTATTTCGAAACACTAGCTCTAGAAACTGCTCCACATAAACCGAAAACATGGCTACGATACGCAGACGACACTTTTGTAGTTTGGCAACACGGTGAAGATAACTTAAACAAGTTCCTGTAACACCTTAACAATATACATCCAAATATTAAATTTACAATGGAAAGAGAAGTAGCAGAACAACTACCATTCCTAGATGTCTTGCTTCAAAGAAAATTAGATGGTTCTTTGTCTCACTCAGTATATAGAAAAACCGACACATACAAACAGATACTTAAATGCCAGCTCACATCATCACCCAGCCCAACTCTTCTCCGTTGCCAAATCCTTAGCTCACCGATCAGAAACCCTAACAGACAAGGAACATTTGCAACAAGAAACCAAGCTCCTTCGAAACGTTTTACTTTCAAGTGGATACAGTCAAAACACGATCCGGCGGGCCCTAAATAAACAACACAAACAGGAAAGAAAGACATATACTACAAAAGCATTTCTCCCATATATAAAAGGCATCACAGACAAAATAGGAAGATTTCTAGGAAAACACCAAATTGAGACCATTTACACAACGAATCAAAAAATTAAAGATATTCTACCTACACCAAAAGACATTATAGCCTTAGAAGACCAACGTGTATATGAAATTCCGTGTCAGGACTGCGGTCTTTCATACATAGGCCAAACAAACAGGAAAATTAGCGCCAGAAGAGACGAGCACAAAAACGCCGTAAAACAAAAATCCACCACCTCTTCTCTAGCACAACATGCACACAATACCGGCCACAAAATCGATTTTGACAAAACCAGAACCCTACAAAAAAGTAATAACCTATCCACTAGGGTAATCAAAGAAGCCATAGAAATAGAAAGAGGCCCAACAACTTAAATAATCGGGATGATAGCCAACGTTTACCGAACTCTTGGAAACATATTCTATCCCAGTACCAAGTCCAACCAAGAGAAACACTAATTCAACCATATGTTACTTCACCAACACAAACATTACAAAGAACCACAGGACCGACAACGCGCAGCCAAAGCTGAGCCTCTATTGGCCAGATCTGTCCGACCAATAGAGCCACCCCCGAGCACATAAAAGCGGCGCACTGGCAGCCAGTCTCGACATTCAACGCCAAGACACCGACCAGTGATCAACGCTTTGAAAAAGATGGATGAGATTGCATCGAAACGTCAGCGAAACCGTCCATCAAGGGACTTCAAGCTAACACGGGATACCTGAAAAAGCACTACTACATTTCACACCCGTGAGAACATTCGTCAAAACATATATATATATATATATATATATATATATATATATATATATATATATATATATATATATATATATATATATATATATGTATATATATATATATGTATATATATATGTATATATATATATGTATATATATATATATATATATATATATATATATATATATATATATATGTATATATAGATAGATTTTTTACGAAAAAAAAAACAGTTAATTTTGCTGATAAGTAGTTTGGTATCGCACTATCAATCATCGGAAAAAATTCCCTGTCTTTCTCACTCATGCATAGCCAATAGCGGTGTCGATGGCGGCGCAATACTTTTTTATATAGTCCAATAATTTTATAAATTTTGGACAATGTTCAAATTTATTAAGAATAAGTCATTTAGTTTTGTAAATTATAAAGTTTGACAAGTTTGTGGATATCACATTTGACCTTTTAATAAAAAACTGACTCAGGGATAGGCTTAACACTATGAAGAACCCCGTTAGATAGTCGATTACATCGAGGAGGATTACCCATTAACGGGTGTATCAAAGAGAACCGGACCCCTTCTTCCAGGCTACAGACTAGTTACTGAAACTGAATAACGGATGAAACTATAAATACACGGGCCGACAAAATTAAACGAAACTCCAGACCCTGAGACACGAGTATACTTTCCCAATGGTTTTCGATGCGCTCAATCCAAATTGCTCCATCATATCAGGTTTTTGAGATATCTTAACCTAAAAATGCAAAAAACACGGTTTTTCGCTATATTCGGGATTATATTACACCGCGAATTAATTTTTCTCCCCAAAAACTCGTTGCGGCATATGAAATCCCCATCAAAATGCATTTGGAATTTTTCAGATGTTTTATTTCTTCTCGGAGAAATTTTCTTTCTTGTAGCAACATTATTTATTTGTTATCATACATGGTGTCCCATTTTACTATACCAGGCTTTTTAACAAAAAAACGTTTCAGACAAAAGTTGAAGGGTTTTGAAGGAGAAATAAAATGATATTATTGTGATGATCTTGGAAGATCATTTTGAAGGTCATATCAAGGTCAGCTTAAATGAAACCCATATTTTTTATAACGGCATCATGTTTCTCTAGCAGAGATACATTTTTGTTCGAAAAATTTTTCTCGGTAATACTTCGTTCTTCAATGCTTCATTGATAAAAATTTTATTACACACTTTTGGTAATTATTAAAAATTACACACTTTTGGTAATCACCAAACAAGCATAAAGACAAATGAACCTAACATATCCTCAGGCGTCGAGTGAAAATTGATAAAAGATATTACATTCTCAAATCTTAAAAGAATCAAAATTTAATATAACAGAAAGGCAAACGTAACAAACTCTTAACCAAATTGGTATGGTTGTAACGAAAATGCAAAACTAATTAATTTCAACGGACGATTTCTTCGAGAAGAAATAAAATATCTGAAAAATTCAAAATGCATTTTGAAGGGGAGGAGTAGTAATTTCAGATGCCGCAACAAGTTTTGTGGAGAAGAATTAATTCGCTGTGTAATATACTCCTGAATATAGCGTATTTTTTGCATTTGATAGAGAATCTCCGAGGTCGGATTTCGATTCAGTGCACCAAAAACCAAAAAACCAAAAGTATATTGTTATCAAGATATTGGACTGATTATATAATAGTTATACATTTAAATGGCTGTATTATACTCCCACTTGTACTATTAATGGATATGTAAGCCATGAGCTAAATAAATACATTAATTATAAATAATTAATTTCAGTAGTGAAATTTTTTTTAATATACCAAATGAGAAAATTATAAATCTAATAATTCTTTAAAAGATTTCCCTATACATACATATTCCTTAAGGATAGTGTATGCACTTTAGTATAATTTTTCAGTCCACTAGAAGTGTTATGAACAATTTCTTAATTTTCTTATTTTTGTTATACCCAATATAGAATTCCATGGAGTTACTAGGATAATTGCCCCGAGGTTTCCAAAGAAATGCAACAAATTTATAAGCAAAAGTTCTATTAAAACTGAAACACGGCGGGTCTGGCACAAATTTTCACAAATGGACCATTAAAGAGCAAACAAACAGGATATACTTTTTATCATTCCAATACTCGTAAAAATAAGTGTGGTAAATGGAAATTCGTTATATTCACGGCTGAACTAATAGCTTTTTTTATGAGTCTAGCACACGTGCTGCAGGGAAATCCCTAAAGCGCTACAGAAACGACATGTGTGCGGAAAAAGCAATTCATGATCTTGAATCGCTGTAAATTGTATTCGGTTAGAAACACAGTCCTGGGCACATTATTCCAAAGGGATCATGTTCTCCATGTAAAAGACTGCTTGAAAACTGTTGTACGAGAACTAACAAAATGAGCCTCATATGGATGTAAAGTATTAGCGCGACGTGTATTTCTAACATGCACCGCTCTGGGAGGAATTAAGTCGGCCACATCCTTAGAACACTTTCCATGAAAATACTTGTAGAATAGACTTAAGTCGCCAACCATTCTTCAATGTTCCAACGAATCAATGCCGCCGGTCAGTTCCGGGTCTCCAATCAGACGAACAGCTCTTCTCTGAATAGAATCCAACAAATGCAGTGTATGTTTATGAGCAGAGTCCCAAACATGAAAGCAGTACTCCATAGTTGTTCGAATTTTAGCTTTGTAAAGAATTAACAGTTGTTGTGGAGTGTAAAGCTTTCTGGTTCGAAACAATATTCTCTTCTGAGAAGCTCTCTTTGCTATGCTTGCAACACGTTCATGTTAGGACATATTTGCTCCCAAATTAGCGCTCAACAAATTGGGTGACGATGTTACAGGAATGGAGTGCCCCGACATAACTATGTCGGGCTCAGAGACGTTTTTTAGGAAAAACTGCGTCTTGGGTTTTTATAGCGTTAAATTCCACTTGGTTACTATCACCCCAAGATAGAATTTCTTCCAGGTCTTTGTTAAGTTGAATGACTTCTTGCCGGACGGATATACGTCTGAGAAACCAATGTCCGGGCGTTCAGAGTGAACGAAGAAATAAGCGTGCTGTCATCTGCAAGGATGCAGATTGGATTTCCGGTCTTTTCCAGCAGATCGTTAATTTAAATGAAGCCTTGGGGCACAGCGGTGTTGATAGTGAAGATGTTAGAAAGAAACCCGTCGACTGCCACTCGTAAAGAACTCTCTCTGAGGAAACATGAGAGCCACAAACGGAACTTGTCAGATATACCAGAAAAGCGTAGCTTAGCCAACAATCCATCGTGCAAACACGGTCGAATGCCTTGGATATATCAAGAGTAACCGCTGGAGAGTCTTTAAAGTGTTCAATTGGGTTGTTCTAAACATGTGTGATATAAGTCAGAAGATCTCCTGTTGATCTATGTTTACGAAAGCCATATTGGTGGTAGCTAATAATGTTGAATCCTTCCAAATATTTTAAAAGATGCTCATTGATAGCCTTTTCCATGACTTTCGATATTATTGAAAGCAGTGCGACTGGTCGGTAGTTATTTGGCAAAGTCTTGCCTTTTTCAGATATAGGCTGAACTGTGGCACATTTCCAGCAGAAAGGAAATGTTCCCTTTAGGTAGGATAGAATAAAAAGTCAACAGAAAACTGGTGTTAGTTCCCTCGCACAGTATTTGAGAATTGTGGCAGGTATTCCGTCAGCGCCAGAAGCTTTTTTGGTGTTTAGCTTCATTAAAATACGTTTTATGATTCGCTGTCTGAAGATAATATCGGGCATCCTTGACTGCAGTATGGAAATAGTAGATGGTGTTTGTCCTTGGAAATAGACAGTAGAATGTGAAGCAAAGAGTTCAGCCAACAAATTCGCTTTCTCAACAGGTGTTGTTGCAATAGAACTGTCTGGCCGTATGAGTGGTGGTATGGTGGATTTGGTGTGAAATTTTGACTGACTGCCTTAGCGACTGACCAAAAGGACATGGAATTATTGGTACAAGCGAGAAGTTTATTTCTAATTCGTTGATTGTGTGCCTCCTTGGTTTCGTCGATAATTTCTTTGCATCTGTTCCGGGCATGAACAATGGTGTTGCGATTTTTGGTGTTAGGATTTTCACGCTATTGCCCCTAGTCGATGTTTAGAAGTGACAGCTTCTTTGCATTTTCGCCCCAACCAAGGCTTGCCGTTGGAAGGGCATTTCTTCGAAAACGGGATGTAAGCTTCCATACCCGCCAAAACAAAATCGGAAGCCTCCTTGGCGCAGTCAGATAGGTCGTCGAATCGAAAACAAACGCCTAACCAAGGGAAGGTTTCAAAAAAAATTATATGACATCTTCCCATTTAATAGATTTGTAGTGCCAAATCTTGCGAGATTTAGGCGCCTCTCTGTCACTGATTGATAGGATACTCGATGTCGAAAGCACTTTATGGTTGGAAGAACCTAACGGTGGAGTTATGGTGACCATGTAAATCTCTGGATTGGTGGTTAAAAGTAGATCAAGAAGGCTGGCGAACTTTCCATCTCGATCAGGGATCCGCGTTGGTTCGTCAATAAGCTGAGTTAAGCCACAACTGAATGAAAATGATTCAGCTTTACGACCTTGTTCGTCGGTAGTATTTGAATACTTAAGCCAGTTGATGTTGTAGACCTTAAAGTCGCCCAGGATGGCAATTTCGACATTTGGATAGTTAATTTGTAAATGATCGATGGTGTCTGCAAGAGAAGCGAAAAGTGTTCTAAAGTTAGGATCACTTGGTGGTCGATAGAGAATGCAGATGAAGCTTGTGGTTTGTTGAGTCGTTATTTTTAACCACATAACATCAAAGTTTCGAGGCTCCAGAGCCTCTTCTCATTGGCAAGAAAGGTCGCTTCTAACAAAAAGACAGATTTCAAAGTTATACTATCAACAAGCATTAAGTTATTCTATAAATTAAAATAATAATTTTATAATTTTTTCCAATAGCAAAAGCAGGTTGGAGGCAATAACAATATGGCAACTAACCTAAAACTAAAATTCTATAGTGATCAATATTATAAGACCAAACATACAGCTAATCCAAGAAAATAAAAATCTAAAGTTGGTTAGGTAAAGAGCCACGAAGGAATTCTGCCAAATGTAAAAGTGGATCAATTAGTCAAAGAAGCCACGGTTCTTAAGGATACTGGGTGCAAGATTAATGTTACAGATTATTTTCGAATTACAAAAGTTAAAATCGACATAGCCTGGAAAAAAATTTGGAGAATCTACAACTGGTCAATTCTTAAGGGCAATACTCCCCCACGTAAACAAAAAAGCCTGCTTCTATAACCAATATAATAGAAATTTTATACAAGTAATAAGTAGAATACGGTGTAATTATATATTGCATCTTGTATTCAGAAATAGAATAGGCCTACAGAACAGTCCCAGTTGCGATTGCGGGGAAACAGGAAACACGCAACATTGTGTGGTAATGAGAATAAAACGCTAAATTTTTAGTAAAGATTCCACTTTTATTTTTATACTTGACACGTGTTTCGGTAAAACATTAGCTTTATTGTGTAAGCCCGTGACTCCGTAGCGTAGTACCTTGCTTACAGTGCAGAAGGTCGAGGGTTCAGTCCCGCAGATACTAATTTATTAAAAAGATGCTGTCAAATACAAAAATGTATGTTTCAGCACTTGTACAACATTGACGGGTATTACGACATCTTTGCCGATATCCTTAGGATATGAAAAAAAAACAGGGTAGAATCCCTATTTAGGCGGAGAGCTGAACGATAAAAAAAAGATATGGGTATAGAATAAAATAAATATTTTTCAGTGGTTTTATAAGTAAATATTTACAGCTAGGTTGTAGCCAAAAGATAAAAAAAAACTTAATAATTATACAAATTATCTATTCATTAAATAAATTCAACAATACGGAATTTGCGAGGTCCAACTGGTCATTTAACAGTGCGTTTGTATTCTTTCCATTATTGATCTCGAGAATCTCAAATAAATTTAATTTATGTGATTTCTACTGAACGTGTAAAATATGGAAATTATTATCAAATATATGACTCTCTTCTATTAAATGTTTGGCATATGAAAAATCAGTTTTACTTTTTAAAAAACTTTATTATTGTCTGAAATTCTTTGTTCGAATGTTCTACCTGTTTGTCCTATGTAGAGTTTTTTACAAGAACCACAATTAAGTTGGTAAACACCAGATTTATGGTTTTTCAAGGTTTATTCTTTATTGTCCTCGATATGTTTAAGTTGTAATTTGTACAGGGTGAGTCAACGATAGAGTCAACTTCATTATTTCTTTTGTTTCGGAAATGACAAAAAAATATTAAATACAATAGTTGTAGGGAATGTTAAGGTGCACAGTTTAAAATCATTTTTGAGTATACAGGCTACTTCAAAAAAGTGTGGCCGATATAACATATGTTTTTTTAAAATGGAACATCCTATTTTCTAAATTATTTTTAAATTCTGCGTAAAATTTTATAACTTTTTTATTAATAAACCTAAACCTAGTAATTTTTCTAATATTTCAATTTTTTTTTAAAAAACATACTATTTTTCAGTTTTGTAAAAAAAATTGCCAGTAGCGCCATTCTTTCTGAAGGTGGAATACTCATAATTGGTACGAGCGTTCTATAGAGATGAAAAAAAAGATATATGTAAAGAAATTTCAACTATTTTAAATTGAAAAATCTCAAATTTTTTAAATGGCACACACTGTATATTATTATTTTTTCTGATAGATTCTACAAAACAATCTTTAATTAAGTATGTCATATACCTATTTCTAACAGTTTTCAATTTATTTTGAATTTTTCAATTTTTACCCTTGTTTTTAATACACATACGCTGTAACATCATAGTTGCCAAGACACAACAAAAATGTAGGCATTGTCAAATTTTGACATGTCTATTAAGCAAGTAAAAATATTTTAATTTGTTGTAAGTGACGTATAAAGGTAATAGTTATGGATTTTCTTAAAAATGAATTAATGGACATGGTTTATATACGGGGCGAGGCGGGAAAAAATTGTCTTTTGGCCGGAAAACTTTACGGAGCGAAGTACCATCTAGACAATCTTTTCAGTGCTTAACGGAACGGTTTGATAGTAGTGGTAGCGTTGAGTATACGAAACGAAAAGTAATAAACCAGAATGCTACCAATGAGAAAAAAGAAATGGAGATTTTACTTCATGTTGAAGATAATCCCCAGGTCAGCAGCCGTCAACTTGCTGACTTATCTGGCACATCCCAATCTACGGCTAATCGCACCATGAGAAAATAGAAGTATCATTCCTTTCATGTGGAACTACACCAAGAACTTCAAGAACGTGGTTTTAAACGGCGAGTAAAACTTTTGTACCACCATGAATACAGGCCGATCCAAATTTTTTATCCAAAATAATGTTGTCTGATGAAGCTACTTTTCGCAGTAATGGAGCAGTTAACAGACATAACACGCATTATTATTCAATAGTTAATCCATTTTGGGTCCGGGAAGTTCAAAATCAAAACCATTGGTCGCTTAATGTATGGTGTCGAATATTAAATTTTCGAATCATTGGTCCATATTTTTTCCGTGAACCCCAGCTTCTTGAAAAAGTTGATAACTTTGAAAGAATAAATGTGGATTCAACAAGACGGAGCTCCTGCTTCCACATCATACATTAAGCGACCACTGGTTTTGGTTTACGTCTATTAGAGTACTTTGCTCCGTAAAGCCTTACTGCGAAAAGACAATTTTTCCCGCCAGTATATAAACCATATCCATTAATTCATTTTTAGGAAAATTCATAACTATTACTTTTATACCATTTATTTTTACTTTTTGTTTATTATAACATAAAGGTGACAAACAAATAGATAAATCAATCACTATACACTAATAAATTATTTTAAAAAGATGGCATTTACAACAAAGATACCATCGAAAACCTTGGATGCTGAAAACAATTCAAATTGCTTTACTATAAGTCATTACATGCTACCGGCAAGTGCATGACAAAATTGACACACAGTTGACAGAAAACAGCAATCTGACAGAAATATATATATATATATATATATATATATATATATATATATATATATATATATATATATATATATATATATATATATATATATATTCCATACAACAAATTAAACTATGTTTACTTCCTTAATAGACATGTCAAAATTTGACAATGCCTACATTTTTGTTTTGTTTTGGCAACTATGATGTTATAGCATAAGTGTATTAAAAACAAGGGTAAAAATTGAAAAATTCAAAATCGAAAACTATCAGAAATAGGTATATGACATATTTAACAAAAGTTGGAGAGTTTTGTAAAATCTATCAGAAAGAATAATATACAGGTTGTGCCATTTAAAAAATTTGAGATTTTTCAATTTAAAATAGTCGAAATGTATAAATTTATTTTGAACACCCTGTAGCATCTAACTCAAATTTCTTCACACATATCCTTTTTTTCATCTCTATAGAACTCTCGTACCAATTATGAGTATTCCACCTTCAGAAAACAATGGCGCTACTGGTAATGTTTTACAAAACTGAAAGTTTTTTTTTTTTTTTAATTAAAATATTAGAAAAACTACTAGGATTAGATATATATCATTATCAATAAAAAAGTTATAAAATTTTACGTAGAATTTAAAAATGAATTGGAAAATAGGATATTCTATTTAACAAAAATATTTTATATCGGCCACACTTTTTTGAAGTACTCTGTATACTAAAAAATAATTTTAAACTGTGCACCTTAACATTCCCTAAAACTATTTTATTTAACATTTTTTCGTCATTCCCGAAACAAATGAGATAATGAACTTTACTCTATCGTTGACTCACCCTGTACTGTATATGATTGTCACATTCTGTTTTCTTAGGTATTTAGTAATTTTATCAATTGTTGGGCCTATATAGGTTAATGTTGCATAATTGTTATTAATAGTTTTTGTTTTTGGATATATTAGATTTTTTGTTGTAATCGTAATTTTTTTGAGTAAAATTGTATCTATAGTTTTTACATTAAATCCGTTATTTTTGGCTATTTGTTTAATAAGATTAATTTCATTTTTAAAATTGTCATCTGTCATTGTTATGTTAGCTAGTCTATATATAAAGGAATTGTATGCCGCTAGTTTTTGTTTGTATGGATGTAATGAACTGTTATGTATCGTATGTCTCGGTTTGTGGTATATGGAGAAGTCATGCTTATTGTCTATCTTTTTTATTATTAGGTCCAAAAAATGAATTGAGTTATTAACTTCTGTTTCTATTGTGAATTTAATGTTTATGTGGATATTATTTATAAATTCTAGGGATGCATTAAGTTGTCAATTTGTTTCTATAAAACAAGTCAATACATATCTATGCCAATAAGTAACGTTTTTATAAAAAATACATTTACGTATTTGATCTTCAATGTTATCCATAAATATTTCCACTAGAATTGGATTCAGGGGATTTCCCATTGTTAAACCTTCCAACGACGAATAAATTTTGTATTTTAAATTATAGATTAAAATCAAATTATAATTTCAAACTTTTCAGAAACATTAAATCACATGCTCAATTGCTGATTAATCGGCAACATTTATTAAGTTTAAATAACATTAATATTATCCAGTATATATCACCATTACACCAAACATTTTATTTTTGCACTTGACGCGCGTTTCGCTAACCATGTTAGCTTGATCAGGAGCGATGATTAACTAAAGCTAAACTACAAATCTGCCCTATTTATACTTAATCTAACACATTCAGGCGGAAGTAATGGTATAGACGAGGAGGCCATCAGTTCCAGTCAAGTAACCAGTAGAGGGGGCTACAAGAAATAGGCCCCGTCTTCATTTAAACTATTTTTACATTTTATAATTTTCATACTTTCGTATGCGTTCAACAATCTCCTATCAGATACATTTTTAATTAATCTTAGATTATCTAATGTTACAGTATGATCAGCTCCAAGGACATGTTTGGCAATGCTTGACTTTTTTGTTCTACTGTATTTTGAAAGTGTTAAATATTCTTTAAATCGTATTTTAATTGACCTTTTAGTTTGCCCAACATACTTTTTGTCGCAATCATTACAACTAATTTCATAAATTTCACTTTTCTCACGATTAGAAATCTTGTCTTTGGGATTTCCTAAAATATTCCTTAGATTGTCTGATGACTTATAAACTAAGGTGAAGCCTACTCTATTAAATACCTTATTGAGTCTCCTGCTATATTTCGGATTATATGGTATGGAGTCATACCTGGTCTTACTTTCTTCGCGTGTAAAAAAGGTGGAATTCTGAATATTTAACCTGAACTTATGTCTATTTATTAACTTGTTTATTAAGTCATCGTCATAACCATTAACTCTAGTTATATTCCTAATACGATTTCTTTCATTATTGAAGTTTACTCTATTCAGAAGAAAAGTGACCAAACGATGAACTATTCTTTACAATAAAATGAATCATTAGAAATATATCTATCTGTTACTGTTTCTTTACTATATATATATATATATATATATATATATATATATATATATATATATATATATATATCAAATTCTAACTTTATTATTATTTTTAATTATTAAAATATCTAGAAATTGCAGTTATCCTTTGTTCTCAATTTCGTAAGTAAATTTAATGGAATCCTATTGGCTATTTAATTTAGAAATAAAATCTTCTAGCCATGATATAGGTATGAAAATAAGACCAGGTATGTCTCCATACCATATAATCCGAAATAGAGCAGGCGACTCAATAAGGTATTTAATAAGGTAGGCCTCACCTTAGTGAATAAGTCATCAGACAGTCGGAGGAATATCTTAGGAAATCCCAAAGGCAAGATTCCTAATTGTGAGAAAAGTGGAATTTACGAAATTAGTTGTATGTTGGGCAAACCAAAAGGTCAATTAAAACACGATTTGATGAAACATTTAGCACATTTAAAATACAGTAGAACAGAAAAGTCTAGCATTGCCCTTGAAGCTGATCATACTGTAACATTAGATATTCTAAGATTAATTAAAAATGTATCTGATAGGAGATTGTTGAACGCATACGAAAGAATGAAAATTATAAAATGTAAAAGTAGTTTAAAGAAAGACAGAAGGCCTATTCCTTATAGTCCCCTCTACTGGTAACTTGACCGGAAATGATGGCCTCGCCTATGCCATTCAGTAGGTAATTCAGGTGTTGGGCTAAGTATAAATAGGGTATATTTGTAATTTAGCTTGAGTCAATCATCGCTCCTGACGAAGCTAACAGGATTAGCAAAACGCGCGTCGAGAGCAAAAATAGTGGTGTAGTGGTGATATATACGGAGTAGTGTCATTGTGCCAAAGATTCCCCATCCCCAACATAACATTGATATTTATAGAATTATCAATCATCATGTTATGGACTCTAGAATTAAGGTTAAAAAAAAAGAAAAAACTAAGAAATAAGAGACATTTATATACAATGAGGGAAAAATCGATTTTTTTAAGGAGAGACAAAAAACAGAAAAGCTGGCCAGTGGGTTATAGCCAGTACTAAAACACACACACACACACACACACCCACACTTTATACTCAAGCGAGAAAAAAATATTTAAATATAATCCGCAATGGCCAACGCAGTTTTCCCTTTATATTAAAGGCTAAATTTTATTTTTAGTTCACCCCCTTTTCTCTTTAATTACAAAGAGACCCGTTCAAATTAAATTTGCCCCATGTAAACACATGGTGAGAATTAAGAACTTAATGAAAACCCGTTAATTCGCTGAACAAATTTCCTTAGTCCAATTATCTCCCCTTCTAGAAAGTTCTTTTGTCGCTAATTTATCAGCCGCAAAAATATTAAACACACAAGCGCAGCCACTAATGCGTTTTACGGAACCAAATGATGCTATTAGGTAGTTTTTGTGAGGTTGTTTTTACGTCACGGTAATTTTGCAATTAATTGGGTGCTTCGTGCGTGATGTGCGAGCTCATTTTATACATGATCGGTTTCCTTTTTAAAAATCTTTATACCTGCCAGATAGACGTGAGATTTAGCCAGTGAGATTAAAGAAAATCTATGTTTTTGTTAGCTAATGTTTTAATTCATATTAAATTTCCTTCAGGGCACAAAACGAGAATTTTAGGGTGCTATAACGACATATGAGGCGACTTTCTGGCCCATATCATCACATAACTTCCTGTTCGTTCAGAGTAGTTCAACCACAATAAATACTAGCCAAAACCTGGGAATCCCATTTCGAACTAGAAAGCTTTACATCTCAGAACAACAGTTAGTTCTGTAGAAAGGTCAAATCCGACCAACAATGGAATAATGCTCCCATGTTTGGGGTTCTACTTCCAAACATACACTACATTTGTTTGATTCTATTTAGAAGAGAGCTGTACCTGCCATAAGTATTTTCATGCAAAGTGTTCGATCGATATAGCCCACTTCATTCCTCCCAAAGCGATGTATGTTAGGAATACACGTCAAGCAAATACTTCACAC
>CM032456.1:116130305-116254848 GCA_019049505.1 Pachyrhynchus sulphureomaculatus | reverse complement strand
TAAATGATCGTTAGCACAGTATCCACTTCTAAAGCCTGTTCGCGGGGTTGATAAAAATCTAATTTTAGCTCTAGGCGTTTTGTTATGATTTTGGTGAACCCCTTATACAAATGGGAGAGCAAACTGATCGGTCTATAATTTTCAAGGTCGGTTATGTCTCGTTTTTTATAAATGAGGGCCATCACTACGTTATTTCATTTACTTGGGAATATGCTAACTGTGAGGTGGTAACATCGGAAGAAACACATTGCACCCAGTCTCGATCTATATTTTCCTCTTTTTTTTTATGGGTCTAGCACACGTACTGCAGAGAAGTCCCTAAAGCGCTACAGGAGCGACACGTGTGCGGAAAAAAAAAAAAAAAAAAAAAAAACGATGTACTTGATCTTAAATCGCTGTAAAACTGTACTCGGTGGGAAACACAGTCCTGGGCAAATTATTCCAAAGGGATGATATTCTCCATATAAAAGATTGCTTGAAAAGCGTTGTACGAGAAGTAACAAGGTGAACCTCATACGGATGTGAAGTATTAGCGCGACGTGTATTTCTAACATGCACCGCTCTGGGAGGAATTAAGCGGGTTACATCCTTCGAACACTTTCCATGAAAATACTTGTAGAATAGGCTCAAGACACCAACCGTTCTTCGATGTTCCAGCGAATCAAGGCCGCCAGTCAGTTCCGGGTCTCCAATCAGACGAACAGCTCTTCTCTGAATATAATCCAATAAATGCAGTGTATGTTTGGGAGCGGAGCCCCAAACATGGGAGCAGTACTCCACAGTTGGTCGAATTTGAGCCTTGTAAAGAATTAACAGTTGTTGTGGAGTGTAAAGCTTTCTGGTTCCAAATAATATTCCCAACTTTTAAGAAGCTCTCCTTGCTATGCCTGCAACATGTTTATGCCAGGACATATTTGCTTCCAAATTAACACCCAACAAACTGAGTGACGATGCTAGAGGAATGGAGTGCCCCGACATAAATATGTCGGGTTCAGCAACGTTAACTTTTTTAGAAAGAACTGCCACCTGGGATTTTGTAGAGTTAAATTCCACTTGGTTACTATTACCCCAAAATAGAATTTCTTCCAGGTCTTTGTTAAGTTGAATGACTTCCTGCCGTCTGCGGATATTCGTCTGAGTAGCCGATATCCGAGCGTTCAAAGTGAATGAAGAAACAAGCGTACTGTCATCTGCAAAGCTGTAGATTGGATTCCCGGTCTTTCCCAGCAGATCGTTAATGTAAATGAGAAAGAGAGTAGGAGATAGTATGGAGCCTTGGGGCACACCGGCGTTGATAGTGAAGGTGTCAGAAAGAAATCGGTCGACTGCCACTCGTAAAGAACGCTCTCTGAGGAAACATGAGAGTCAGAAACAGAACTTTTTAGACATACCACAAGAGCGTAGCTTAGCCAACAGTCCATCGTGCCAAACACGGTCGAATGCCTTAGATATGTCAAGAGCAACCGCTCGAGATTCTCCAAAGTGTTCAATTGCGTTGTTCCAAACATGTGTTACATAAGTCAGACGATCTCCTGTTGATCTGTGTTTACGAAAGCTGTATTGGTGATCGCTAATAATGTTGAATCCTTCAAGATATTTTAGAAGATGCTGATTGATAGCCTTTTCCATGACTTTCAGTATTATTGAAAGCAGTGCGACTGGTCGGTAGTTATTTAGCAAGGTCTTCTTGCCTTTTTTAGGTATCGGCTGAATTGTGGCACATTTCCAGCAGGAATAAAATATTCCCTTTCTGTAGGATAGGTTGAAAAGTCTACAGAGATCTGGTTTAGTTTCCTCGCCCAGTTTTTGAGAACTATGGCAGGTATTCCGTCAGCACCAGAAGCTTTTTTGGTGTCTATCTCTGCACAAGCGAGTCGTTTCTCTCTGTGTTCTTATGATATATCCAAACCTTTCTGCTTTAGTATTTATGCCCCTTGGCATAAAGTTGATTGAGGATTTCGGAAAAACATTAATAATTATTATTTTCTCGTCCTTGTCCGACACTTTTCCTCCCGAACCACGTTTTGGTAGATCATAGACATTTTTAAACTGGGACTATCCTTTCACTCAATGCCCTCGACCTGCTCATATACTGACTAACCGCTGTAGGCACCATTTTCGGATATGTTGGTTAATTGCACAGGAAGACAGTCTCGAAACGCAAAACGTATGCAGCACCCATCTTCGATAATGTACAATTTAACCACAAATAAGGTTAGAAATTAACCTCTTTCCGCAAAGAATTGTGTGCAGGGGTGCCAAAAATAACTTCAAAAAAAGGAATTTCTTTTATCGACTACAGGTTATTACTGACACGTTCTTACTTGATCGACTGCATTATTTAGTTAAATTAAATGTTGTACAAAAATCGTATATAATAGAGATACAAACTCTACTCAAATCATCAACAGTTCCAAGAAAGTGCTCTAATATGCCGCAATCAGATTTATTACCGTAAAGTAGCAAAAATTAACTACAAATAAATACTCATGATCTTACGATACACAAAAATATAAAATTTCAAGACTCTAAAAGGTAAAAGAAACAATCGGTCAAAAGTAATTTTTATTTCCAGCTCTCCTTGTTTATATAAGTTTACCCGAAGAAATCAAAATGGTTTAAGAAACGCTTTAAAATCTGACACAAAACATTATTCTTTCATAGCACCCCAAACGGCTAAGAACCTAATTCAGTCATATGCTTAAAGATCTTTTAATTTTTTTATAGATATATTTTATAGCATTTTCTAAATATTTTTACTATTTATTTAACTGCAATTATCATCATCAATCAACAATACGTGTCCACTGCTGGACATAAGCCTCTCATTCTCTATATCATTCGTTTCTATCCTGAGCCATTTGTAACCAGTTACGACAAATTCTCCTGATGTCATCTGCCCATCTGGTTGGAGGGCGTCCTCTGTTTCAGAATGCCTCCTATCTGGGTCGCCATTCCAATAATCTCTTTGACCATTTTTCGTCTGTTCTCCTAGCCACGTGACAAGCTCAATTTTATTTCAATATCGTGACTCTCTCGATGACATCGGTTAAACTTGTCATTTGACGAATGAGGGTAACACCCAAGATAGATCTTTTCGTAGCCTTTTGCGTCACTCGTAGTTTATTTGCCGATTTTTTGTGGATGTTAGTGCTCCGTATGTTATGACAGGCAATATACACTGATCATATTCTTTTCGGTTCAAACTGATGGGAGTATTCGATGTAAAAATATATTTTAACTTACCTAAAGCTTCCATCCTAAACTCATTCTTCTTAGCAGGTCTGGTTGTCCTTACTGATACAGATTTCATGGCCCAAATATTTGTATGATGTGACTTCTTCGACAAGTTTGCCTGCGACTGATAGATTGTCATTCAGTAAGGGATTTGTCATTTTTGCGAAGTTTATTTTTAGTCCGACCTCTCTTATGCAGTATGCTATCTTTCTAACATCAAGAACGCCTGGTCGATGCTATCTGTTATCATGACTATAACATCTGCAAATCTCAATCTAATCTCTCTCGATCTATATTTAAGCTCAATTCTTCCAGTTAGTTCTTTTACATGTATATTCGAGTAGAGTAATAAAAAGCTTTGGAGTTTCTTTGACGCACGCCTTATTCTATTTAACTTTACATATATTAATTATTGCGTAACTGCTGCTGCTAGTCCTATATATTATACATTTCTTGTTAACACTACTGATAATTTAATTAACTACTTACATCTTTAACCGATGTGATTTATCTCATGATTTTTTAAAGTATCAACAGTTATTAGTTTTCAAGCCTCATTTCAGTTTGTTTTCGTCTTTGCATTATTAATTATTTTAAAATAAAGTTGTCAAGGTTAACGAAAGTAAGCTATGCTGCCCGGGCACAAATCTTGAATGATTTCAATAGACTAATTTCTAAATTTTCTTTAATATTGATGACGTGGTAAAGCGATAATCAACAAATGGTCATATCAGCAACATCTAGATCGCAACATCTGGCCCAAGACATGCGAGGAACGTTACTGACGGCCCCTCGAAGAAACAATTGACGTCCTTCATTTAACAAGGACTCAAACCTAAATAGTGGTGGGACTGATCAATGGCCACTCGTACCTGATGAAATATTTACAGAAAATGGTTTCCTACAACATGCAAACTATACAGAAGAGAAAGAAGCCTCTATGCATATTTTTTAAGAATGTACGGCTTTAACTCGGAACAGACATAACTTATTCTAAGATTAAATTACCCCATAAACGGCTTGGAAGAAAGCTATTGAATCTTTTTCAAGGGACGACGATTTAGTAACCAAGAGAGGCGAGTATAATAAGCCAAGAGGCTGCAGTACACAACCAGGTACAATCAGCTACCTCACTTACAACAAAACAACTCTAGTGGCTAAACCTTTTTCAATTTATTGTTACACAGTCGGGCTAGAATTCCTGTGAATTAACATTAGGAAAGTAGAATTTTAAAATTCGGTTCCGCCGTCCGTTTGAAAGAGTTTAGAAAATTATAAGGTAAAAAAAGCGTAAAGATTACTTTCTCCCGGTGTTCAGATGCATTTAGCATTATCTTATAGGTTAGTATCACAAACCAACGCAATTTACTGTAAGAACAGTATAAACTTTAAAAACTCATATACTCACATTATAATTATTCTTTTCATTGTTTAGATGACATCGTTTTAGGATGAGATCCTAATAATTTAGTTAAGTATCACCATTCATCTCAACTTAGCTATAAAAATAGCAGCAAAGAATATAGATTTCCCTTAGGTCCATCAACAATAAATCAACTCATCCTACCTTTTCACTTTTTACCCTATCATAACATTTTAAATTCCCTTTTCAAAGTCAAACGAAGGCCAAACCCAAATGCAAATCGAAAAGGTTTTACATCTGCAAGTAAAAAGGCTATTTAATTTTCTGAATTCACTGAATTCGCTGAATTCTTCCAACAGCCGCTGAATCTAATAGAGCAATAAAGAGTGACCCTATATGCAAACTAGTCTTATAAATCCCCTATAGGAAGCCAGAACGATGTTAGGAGAGTTTTAGCCTTATTTGATTCATTTATAAATGTATTTGAGGGTTAACACAAACACAAAAAATGTTTTATATTTAGGTAAATTATGTAACAGTAATATATCATAATAATAATAATAATAATAACAATAAACGTCTTTATTTTATACTCGGCAAAATAAATCAGTGCTGTTGTGAACCGAGTTTTCAAAAAAAAAATACAATATACAAAAGAAAAGAATTACAACTCAATTCAAGAAGTCACAATCATAACTCTACTTACTCTAAACTAAAAAAGGAGAAAAAAAAACGTAATTCCACATGACTTGACATTCACATGATATTAATACCCATATATAAACAAACCGTGATCCCCACCTTACCCTACGAAAAAGACGTAATAAAAACAATCAACCATCATAATAATAACAACAATGAGTAACTCTGAAATAAAATTTCCTTTAGCTGTCTTCTGAAAGAAAATTCAGATAGAGCAAGCAATCATGCAGAAGTTTAGCAGACGTATAGCCGAAAGACTGTTTGAACACACTTGTACGATGTATTTGAAAGCGGTCATTGTATCTAGTATTACGCTGATGTACCCAGCTCCGATAATGCAGCCTTCCACACAGATACTCAGGCACTCCGATCCTCAACAGTCTATACAGAAAGCAACCCAGATGTAGCTTTTCTCTATCCTTAATACGCAGCCATTTCAATAGCCTGCAACTTACGTGAACTCTCCCCCTAAATCCAAAATGAAACGCGACATAATGTCTAGTCCATATACTACGAGTATAGACTACTCAGTATATATCACCACTACACCAAACAATTTATTTTTGCACTCGACGCGCGTTTCGCTAACCATGTTAGCTTCATAGGAGCGATGATTGACTGAGTATAGAATAAAACTTAAACAACAAAATACTGTTTATCCAACAAATTTAGAAATAGAATATAAACGTTGTCTGTGTCTTCATTCCATTTCTAATTTCTTCATCTCTTACCCTACAGTATAGGTAACTATGTTATGCGGCTCACATTTAAAGTAAGTACTGTTCTGATATAAAAAAAAAACATACAAGACGATTTTTTTAACAATTTTATTTTTACATGAACGCCCAGACCTTAATATATTCTTCAACACACTTTCCGTATCGTAAGACCAGCTTCTGTACTCCATGCGCACAGACATCTACCGCCCGGTTTGGTAATCATTGCAGTATGGCCACCTTGGCGTCGGCGTTAGTGGCGCTGACCGCCAAGGTGCTTCTTTAAGTGCAGGAACAAGTGATAGTCATTAGGCGATAGGTTAGGGCTATACAGGGGGTGATCAAGTTGTGCCCGGCCTTATAACGCCAAACTATCTGGAGTTCAATGTGCCACGTGTGGACGAGCATTATCGTGAAGCAAAACGATCCCTCCACTGAGCATGCCACTTTTTTGTTTTGGATTACACAATGCAGTTTATTTAAAATCTTACAATATGGCTCAGCATTTATTATGTCCTCCTGAGGCAAAAATGCACAAGCAGCATCGCCTATCCTAAAACATACTTGTTTCCTCATCGTGTACGTTGGTATGGCCATTCTTAAATGTTCTTACCCATTTTCTTACTATTTCATCACTCATAGCGTTCTTCTCTAATCTGTCAGTGATTTTCGGCCGCTTTCACGTCTCTTAAATTTAAAAAACGAATTACAGGGCGTATTTCACAATCCGCGAAAATTTCAATTGTCGAAGGCATTTTAAACATGTACACACACATGCACACAAATGCTTTCATAATGGCGTTTGTGATTAGCCAATAGATGCAAGTAGTTAGCGAGCATACGCCGTATGGCAACTGCAACACGGCAATGGATATATTTCAAAACGGTAGTTACTTAAAAAATGCACTGCGTAATGTGTGAAGTCTACAGTCATTACTATGTTGGAAATTTGGAATCTTCGGCCCAATGACACTACTCAGTATATATCACCACTACACCAAACACTTTTATTTTTGCACTCAATGCGCGTTTCGCTAACCATGTTAGCTTCATCAGGAGCAATGATTGACGGTCAACGATTGACTGTCAATCATCGCGCCTGATATGGCTAGCGAAATGCGCGTCTAGCACAAAAATAAAGTGTTTGATGTAGTGATGATATATACTAAGTAGTATCTACAGTTATTGTTGTGTATAATTTACTCCCACCTTTTCCTTTTGATGGGAATATTGGGTTTTCTAAGAATGTGTGGAATAGTTATCTAGTTCGTGGTTCTTTTTGATGAAGTGTCGATAATTTTTAAGAGTTCTTTAAGCATACGACCAGTTTGTAGAAAAACGGTGAAAGTAATGTCAACATTATTTCTTATCTTGTATACGTAAGGAGCATATCCAAAAATCATTTGGAAAAATGTGTGGTCCATAAAAAATAACGTAATCTTCACGCGAAAAAACTGACATTATTTTCAGAAAATTGCGGCCGGCATAACGCGTTTCCTATCCGGTTATTTGGTGCTTGTTCCAGTTTTATATACGGCGTAGGGTTTCACCTTTGACACCCGTATCCACGTTGTGGAAGGTTTTCGGGTCAGTTCTGGGTCGCGCCTTATTTTATCTTTGGATAAATGAGAATTTGATACACATGGGTAGAAACAAAGACGATAAATTGTATTGAATAGACATTGTTAAATGATGGAAAGTATGAAAAAAACTGAAAGAAAATAAAGCAAAGGTTGGAAGATCGAATATTGAAACTTTTTTCTTTCTCTTTTAAGTAAAGGACACTGTTCTCTTAATGGATGTATCATATATGACAGCTAATCACAAGTGTATATGTACAGGGTGAGTCAATGATAGAGTAAAGTTCATTATCTCATTCGTTTCGGGAATGACGAAAAAATGTTAAATACAATAGTTTTAAGGAGTTTAAAATTATTTTTGAGTATACAGGGTACTTCAAAAAACTGTGGCCGATATAACATATGTTTTTTTTTTAAATCCCTAAAGTATTACGAGAGAGGAAGATATTCACGTTGGCCTTGAATTACTATAAATTGTACTAGATAGGAAACACAAGTCTGGACAAATCATTCCATATAAAAGACTGCTTGGAAATGGTTGTACAAGGAGTGACAAGTTGGACTATATACGGATGTGATGTATTAACCCGATTCCTAACATGCACTGCTATGAGAAGAATTAAAAGGGTTACATCCATCAAATACTTTCCACGAAAATACTTGTAGAGTAAACCCAAATTGCCAACTGTTCTTTAATCTTCCAAGGTATTAAGATTTCTACTGAGTTCTGAGTCTGCAATTAGGCGAACAACTCTTTTCTGAAGAGAATCCAACAAATGCAGTGTATGCGTGGGAGCAGAACTGCAAACATGGAACCAGTATTAAACCGTTGGTCGAATTTGAGCTTTGTACAGGGTGAGTTGACGATAGAGTAAAGTTCATTATCTCATTTGTTTCGGGAATGACGAAAAAATGTTAAATACAAAAGTATTAGGGAATGTTAAGGTGCACAGTTTAAAATTATTTTTGAATATACTTCAAAAAAGTGTGGCCTATATAGCATATGTTTTTTTAAATGGAACATCCTATTTTCTAATATATTTTTAAATTCTGCGTAAAATTTTATAACTTTTTTATTAATAATGTTATATACCTAAACCTAGTAGTTTTTGTAATATTTCAATTTTTTTAAAAAAATACTAGTGTTCAGTTTAGGAAAAACTTACCAGTAGCGCCATTGTTTCTGAAGGTGGAATACTCATAATTAGTACGAGCGTTCTATAGAGATGAAAAAAAGATACATGTAAAGAAATTTGAGTTAGATGCTACAGGGTGTTCAAAATAAATTTATGCATTTCGACTATTTTAAATTGAAAAATCTCAAATTTTTTGAATAGCACACACTATATATTAATATTTTTTCTGATATATTTTACAAAACCCTCCAAATTTTATTAAGTATGTCATATACCTATTTCTAATAGTTTTCAATTTATTTTAACTTTTTCAGTTTTTACCCTTGTTTTCAATATACTTACGCTATAACATCATAGTTGCCAAGACAAAACAAAAATGTAGACATTGTCAAATTTTGACATGTCTATTAAGCAAGTAAAAATAGTTTGATTTGTTGTAGTAAGTAACGTATAAAGGTAATAGTTATGGATTTTCCTTAAAATGAATTAATTGATATGGTTTATATACTGCTCGAGACGGGAAAAAATTGTCTTTTGGCAGTAAGGCTTTACGGAGCGAAGTACCCTAACAGACGTATATTATCTAGGAAATCTTTTCAGTGCTTAATGGAATGGTTTGATGGTATTGGCAGCGTTGAGTATACAAAACGGAAAGTAGTAAACCAGAATGCTACCAATGAGGAAAAAGAAATGGAGATTTTATTTCATGTTGAAGATAATGTCATGTCAGCAGCCGTCAACTAGCTGACTTATCTGACACATCCCAATCTACGGCTAATCGCTCCACGAGAAAATACAAGTATCATCCCTTTTATAGGGAACTACACCAAGAACTTCAAGACGGTGATTTTGAACGACGAGTAAACTTTTGTACCACCATGATTGGAGCAATAGAGGCCTATCCAATTTTTTTTTCCAAAATAATATTTTCTGATGAAGCTACTTTTCGCAGTAATGGAGCAGTTAACGGCCATAACATGCATTATTATTCAACAGTTACTCCATTTTGGGCCCGGGAAGTTCAAGACCAAAACCATTGGTCGCTTAATTTATGGTGTGGAACATTAAATTTTCGAATTATTGGTCCATATATTTTCCGCGTACCGCTTAACGGGCTTAAATTTTTTGCAAAATGAATTACCCCAACTTCTTGAAGAAGTTAATAACTTTGAAAAGGAACAAATGTGGATTCAACAAGACGGAGCTCCTGCTCACTACCACCAGGAAGTTCGGCAATTTTTAAACGATTGTTACCCACAAATATGGATCGGTAGGGATGGACTCATTCAGTGGACCCCTCGATCATGTGACTTAGCACCTTTAGACTTCTTTTTGTGGGGCTACATTAAAGATCGTGTTTATGTGAATCCCCCTACAATACTAGTAGATGTGGAAAATAGGATACGGGATGCGTGCAGGACAATAACGCCCTTTATGCTAAGAAAAGTGGAGGAAAATATAGTAAAACCCTTGTTTTTATTACACTTACGCTATAACATCATAGTTGCCAAGACAAAACAAAAATGTAGACATTGTCAAATTTTGACATGTCTATTAAGCAAGTAAAAATAGTTTAATTTGTTGTAGTAAACTAAACTTCGTGTATTCAAGTAGATGGGCATATTTTTGAACATTTATTACATCATAATAAATAATCATTAGATAAGTTAAACTATATTAAAATTATTATTAACTATTTGTTTATGATTTCACAATAGCGTAAGTGTGTTAAAAACAAGGGTAAAAATTGAAAAATTCAAAACTACTAGAAATAGGCATTTGACATACTTAATAAAAGTTAGAGGGTTTTGTAAAATCTATCAGAAAAAATAATAATATACAGGGTGTGCCATTTAAAAAATTTGAGATTTTTCAATTTAAAGTAGGCGAAATGCATAAATTTATTTTGAACACCCTCTAGCATCTAACTCAAGTTTCTTTACATATATCTTTTTTTTCGTCTTTATAGAACGCTCGTACCAATTATGAGTATTCCACCTTCAGAAACAATGGCGCTACTGGCAATTTTTTACAAAACTGAAAACTAGTATTTTTTAAAAAAAAATTGAAATATTAGAAAAACTACTAGGTTAAGGTATATAACATTATTAATAAAAAAGTTACAAAATTTTACGCAGAATTTAAAAGTAAATTAGGAAATATGTTGTTCTATTTAAAAAAAAAACATATGTTATATCAGTCACACTTTTTTGAAGTACCCTGTATATTCAAAAATAATTTTAAACTTTTTATCATTCCCGAAACAAATGAGATAATGAACTTTACTCTATCGTTGACTCACCCTGTACTATATGTAATATAGCCTTTTGACTAGTAGATCTAAATTTATGTTTTTTTTTACACGTTATGATAGGGTTAAAAATCGGTCAAGGAATTTATCCAGTAGTTTCCTTGCAGACCTGTAGTTCTACAATAAGTACTAATTTTAACCGTGTCAAGTAAATGGAACGTAAATTTCTATAATACAAATAAAATGATACTACATATCGACACCTACCGCTTTCACCCTCTTTCCTTGAAACGATATCTCTCAGAAACTATAGGTTTCATCTCTGTTTCAAATAATATAATTCATTTCGTTCGAGTATTATGATGCCAACAGACCGACGGTCTGACAATCAAATAGACAAACCGATGGAAATTAGAATACATATTTTCCTTTCCATAACAATATTTATAAAACAGACTCAATTCGGCAACCGTTCTTCGATGTTCCCAGATGTCAAAGTTTCTACAGAGTTTTGGGTCTCCATTCATATGTGTATGTTTGGGACTAGAGCTCTGAACATGGGAGTATTATTCCGTCATTTCGAGCTTCTGAGAAGCTCTATTTGCTATAAATGCGACATATTCATGCCATGACATATTTGCTTCCAAGTTAACGCCACCGAATTGATTGACGATGCTAGAGAATTGGAATGTACCAACATAACTACATCGGGTTTAGCAACGTTAGCTTTTCTAGAAAAAATTGCCGTCTAGGTATTTGGCTACTGTCATCGTAAGAATTTTTTCAAGTCTGGTAAGTTGAACAACTTCTTGCTGTTTGCGGGTATTTGCATGAGTAGCCGATGTTCAAAATCTGCAAAGCTGTAAATTGGATTCCTAGTTCTTTCCAGCAGATCGTTGATGAAAATGAGAAAGAGAGTGGGATACAGTATAGGGCCTTGGGGCCCGAAGGTGTTATAATAAAAAAACTGTCACCAGTAATGAACGCTCTCTGAGGAAGAGAGCCAACCTTGGATATATCATGTATAACCGTTCGAGATTCTCCAAAATGTTAAATTACTTTGTTCCAAACATATGTTATATAAGTTAGAACGTTGGTTCCCAACCGGTGAGGGGATCGCCTTGGCTTTTTTGGGGTTCGCCGGATATCAATTTTAAATACCAAAATTAAATTTCAAAATTTAAAGGTAGGTGTTAAAAAATGTGTGTGTGTGTGTGTATTTATGCTTGGCAACAAACGAGATATGCGATGTAATTAGTGGACGGCTGGTGCACGCACTTCTCTTTATCCCTAGCGAAATACGAATTATTTATCTGATATCTTAGATCAGCTAAATAAGCTAAATTTAAAACTGCAGGGTAAGGAAACGCACATTCTTCACTTCAGAGATAATATCCATCCGCTTATATTAGAGCTGCAAAACTGGAGCCATAAAACAAATCTTGGAAACTTTACCATGTTTGAACACCTTTGCACCACGACTGAAGAATCGGAGACGAGAATTGTAGATAATCTAAGAGAGGAAATTAATAACCACCTTCAAGCGCTTGAACCTGAAATACAACGTTATTTTCCAGGGGTCTCTGGACAAGAAGCTGCATTAGTACGAAACCCATTTCATGTATCTTTGGATGGATTCTTGATAAAGTGCAGAATGAATTTTCGGAGCTGTGAAATGACTCCCCAGCGCATGATTTATTTCGGGAAAAATCGTTACCTCAATTTTGTTTTGTTATGCGTTATTCGTATCCTAAAGTTTCCATGCTTTCTTTTCGAATATTATTGCCATCTTACCTTTGCGAAAGTGGATTTTCTACTCTTCTGCAGATCATGACAAAAGCCAGGAATAAGCGTGAAATTTAAGATGACATGAGATTGGCTTTGACAAACACTTTATAAGCAGATCCAAACTCAATCATCACATTAATCATTAATACTTAATAATTAATACTTTTTAAAAAAATATCACTGTTAAGTCCTAAAATATATTTTTTCAAACCCTTTATTTATTATTTTATTCTTCCAATATGGTGGATGGCTTTCCCATCCGGGGGTCGCGAACATTTTTAAAAAATTTAAAAAGAGTAACAATTCAAAAAGGTTGGGAACCACTGAGTTAGAAGATCTCCTGCTAATCTTTGTTTATAAAAGCTCGATTGATGGCTAATAAAGCCTGGCTATTTTAAAAGACGCTGATTGATAGCCTTTTCCATAACTTTCGGTAATATTGAAAGCAGTGTGACTGGTCGGTAACTGGATGGCAAGATCTTCTTACCTTTTTTATGTGTATCGGCCGAACTGTAGCGCATTTCCAGCAGGAAGGAAATATTGTGTTTCTGTAGAATAGGTCGAAAAGTCTAAAGAAAACTGGTGTAAATTCGCTCGCGCATTTTTTCAGTAATATTTGAATACTTCACTGTTACATATAAAAATTTTCTGCTATTATTAGGTATTTTAGCCTCGATGTAATTTAATTAGTTAAGAGAATCTTCCCCGGTCACAAATAAATATTCCTAAACAGCGATGAAAAAATAAATAATAAACTTATTTTAAAAATTTTATCGCACTCGCGAATAAAGGTTAAATTTATAAGTTTAATGAAAACTAAATATTATCTGTCGATCCTGAAACACTCACCCAAGAAACTGAAACACCTAATAAAATAAAACAATATTAAGGTAAGGGTTTGAATATTTACTTAAGAAACCTGGCATTATGTTAAGATGAATTCATCGAAACAAATATTTAGACGTCATTTACATTTAGCGAGTAGGTATTGGAATAATTTGAATTTAAATATAGACCTTTTGTTTTAAGGGGTTTACAAAAGCAAAAAGCAAAATAAGATGGAGACGAACATTAAGTGGTTTAATTTAGGATTATTCAGAAAGGCAGCAGGAAAATTCCCTGTTAATAACATGTAATAAGTAATGGCGACCAATAAAAATATCGCAGAAAACGGAGCAAATTTTGTTTGTTTATATATCGAGGGGTATCTCTTATATGAGAGAAGAAGTAATATTTTACGCACAACTTACATAAACTATTATTTCTTTAATTTCCTGTAAAGCTAAAAAAAACATATATCTTTACGTACGTCTTCTGCGATCCCTGCTCTTTGGAGACGGATTTGGTGTCCTTGGCGGTTTTCCAGCAACGTTTTCACTTGAAGGTCTTGGAGGTAATCCAGAAAAACTACGAGCGCGCGGCCTCAGTTTAAAGTTTTGAAATATTTTCGGCACACCACTATTATTGTTACAATTCATGTTGGTTCGGATTAGTTTTTTCACTTTATTTTAAAATATATTCTTTATTTTTTTAATATATTATTCTATAATATAATAATTTCTAGTTTAACATAAATATATGGCAAATAACCCAATGGCGAAAGAAGATTTCTTTCACCATTGCCCAACACACAAAACACATACATACATATATAATATAAAATATATATATATATATATATATATATATATATATATATATATATATATATATATATATATATATATATCCCATCAAAAATATAAAATGTAAAAAAAGTCTCGCAAGGCAGTCCTTCCACCACAAAAAGTTGAGAGATCTCATGTAAAACCAAGTCAGTTATTTTAGTTAGTATCTATGGAAGCACCTATTCGACAACTTTGTCATAAATTGTTATCTATTTAGTTACCTACCAACATTTATAGTGACCGTATCAATATTAGACGTCTTTATTTCTATAATAAATATAATGACTTGGCAATCGCACGGCAACATAATCACATAAGAATAATCTGCTATTTCGATTGCTAAGTAAATCTAAACAGTGCGCTTAAGAATAAAGTATTCTAAATAGTAGATTATTCTTATGTGATTATGTTGCCGTGAGATTGCCAAGTCATTATATTTATTATAGAAATAAAGATATCTAATATTGATACGGCCACTATAAATGTTGGTAGGTAACTAAATAGATAACAATTTATGACAAAGTTGTTGAATAGGTGCTTCTATCGATACTTGGCATTTTTTACATTTTATATTTTTGATGGGATCTCATTTCTTTTTGTAGGTAGTCCTCTTTTTTTTCTTCTCGGGTAATATTTCTTGTACGTCAGCTGTGGGTTTTCTTAAAGCCCACTTCCTGTCTCTATTGGTTTTTCTCAAAGGCTATGATGTAACAATTTTTGACAAGTCTGGACGATAAGTGTTTCTAAGTCGATTATATTCAACGATTGCGGACTCCTGAGCTTTGATACTACCGAAGTCGACATTAATTAGATGTAATCCGCCCAGACTTGTCATTCTCGAAAGTGCCACGTATGCTTGACCGCGTGTGAACACTGAAGAACCGATGTCCATCAGTGCACTGTTTAGACTTAGCCCCTGACTTTTGTGTATGGTAATAGCATAGGCTATACATATCGGAAACTGTTCGCGATAAACATAAGCTCTATTAACAATTTCAAATTTAGTTTTGACTGGACCAAGCTCGTGTTCGTTATTAAATGTAATATGTATTTTTTTTTATTTTATTTGTATTTTCCGGATCAACCTTTACTCCTTATACTATGCCGATAGAACCGTTGACTAAGCCAAGACTCACGTCAATATTTGCTATTATTTTAATAACTATATTCTTTTCTAGCCCTGCTGTCATGGAAGCATCCTCTTCATACTTTTTTATAATTATAATATACTTAAAGTATTTCACTTAACAATTTTTTAATTAAACGAATATATTTGATAAATGAAAAATATTATTAAATATAATATATTAATTAATAAATGTTACAAATTATCCATAATTATGGATTTTTTAGTGATTAATTAACTTTATACGACGTATTATTTACCGGGGCTTACGGTTGACCTTGCTTTTTGCTATGTATGGCTGAGAGCTGAGCGCTCTCCGCGCTCTATCTCAAAAACGGTTAAGCGTATAAAAAAATGTTTAGAACAAGATTTGTAGAGAATTTTATGCACTACAATTTTCGTAATAGATGCAAATATCATTGAAATCATAGGAAGCCAGATATTTGCGAAAAACCGATTTTTGTGACTTTTGACCTTGAATATCTTAAGACGCGGACACGAGATTTTATGAGACTTTTGAGACAACTTTTAGAATGCCAAAATAAGGTTTATACAAGTTTACAGCTTATTAGGTCTCATTCCGAGGTTGACCCTCTTTTTTGGCTTAAGTGACTGTACAATTTAGAAAACGGGAGTGAAATTTCGGGATGTTTCAGTTTTTCCTTCCTTTATAGGCTAAATACTAACTAAATTCAAAATCTGAAGTTTGTGTGTCTGCTAGAAGTACCTTAGAATTTTGATGATCGGCGAGTGTGTCAGTGACAAAGAACTTCGACTGGCGATAGTTCGTAAACTATAAGGTATAAATAGTAGGTAGTTTAGGAATATAGCTAGTATAAAATGTCACTGAAAATTCAGGCTTCTAGCTTTATTCACAACGAAGTTACAGGGGGGTCGAAAGTGCCGTGAGTGGCTTCGAGAAAAGGATGGTACGGCTGTGCTGTCTGCTCGACTTGGCGGGGGCACTACCCTGCCCCCAGATATTATATTATATATATATATATATATATATATATATATATATATATATATATATATATATATATATATATATATATATATAAATGTATATATATATATATATATATATATATATATATATATATATATATATATATATATATATATATATATGTGTATATATATATGTATATATATGTATATATATATATATATATATATATATATATATATATATATATATATATATATATATATATGTATATATATGTATATATATATATATATATATATATATATATATATATATATATATATATATATATATATATATATATATGTATTTTCAGACTAATCTCTTTGGACTTGGTCTGAAAATAAACATCGCCAAAACCATGTTCATGACAAATGACGACTGTGATAAAGAAGCAGAATCGAACATTGAAAACGTGATAATCGCAAGAACTGATTCATAGGTATATCTTGGGCAAAAATAGTAATATCCAAGGAAAACTTGAAAGTGGATCTATCAAGGAGAATATCATTGGCTTGGCCGGCATTTGGCAGACTGCGGAACATTTTCCTTTCCAATATCCCAAATACACTAAAAGCGAACACATTTGATCAATGCGTGTTGCCAGTATTGACATATGGAACGGAAACGTGGGCTTTGAATCAAGACATGATAAATCGCCTACAAGTAGGTCAACGAGCGATGGATAGAAGGGTGTTGGGAATATCGTTGAGGGATAGGCTGACTAATGAAGAAATTCGGGGAAGCTCCAAGATAACTGATGTAGCTGAGAGGGTAAGCAGGTTGAAATGGAGATGGGCGGGTCATATCGATGGACCCATAAGGTAATCAACTGGAGGCCCTGAAATGAGAAAAGAAGTAAAGGGTGCCCGCAAACCCGATGGTCTGACAACATCAAAAGACTAGTGGGATACAACTGGATAAACAAGGTCCAAAATCGAAGAAGATGGTTGTATTTAGGGGAGGCTTATGTCCGACGATGGTCTGCATAGGTGATGATGATAATGATGATGATATATATGTATATATATATATATATATATATATATATATATATATATATATATATATATATATATATATATATGTGGCGGCCCCTGGCTCCGTGGTGTAGTATCTTGCTTACAGTGCAGAAGGTCGAGGGTTCAATCCCGCAGGTCTGTACTTATTTATGACATTATTTAAGTATATTTGGCCTGGTCACGTACATAGGTAGCAGTTGTTCGCAGAAATGCAATAACGTCCGAGGTAGCCCTACTGTGTTGTCTAAAACGTGCTATGATATACAGAAATGTCGACGACCCTCTCGTCCTTGCTTATGGTTGGTGCCTTATTCCACAGTCTAAGGGGACATACTGTTTAATGCCGGTTCCGAACAGGCAAAGTGAGAGGGCTTTCTTAGGCATGATACTACTGGTGGTTTGCCAGTGCCTTTCCGAGATAGGCAACCGTCACGTGTTATTCTTCCCGGGCCGACATACGAAGGGTCGCTGGCGTTGAAAGCATATATATATATATATATATATATATATATATATATATATATATATATATATATATATATATATATATATATATATATATATATATATATATATATATATATATATATATATATATATATATATATATATATATATATATATATATATATATATATATATATATATATATATATATATATATATATATATATATATATTTAATGCTGCGCCAGTAGCTACTGAACTCCAACGAGTTAATTTTGAAAATGCCAAGTAAGATTTTGGAGAAACAGTTACAAAATTTCACCTGGAACGTAACAAGCAAATGGCTGTATTCCCAAATTAACTCTACTACGCATTTCTTCAGTTATGAATCATATATATATATATATATATATATATATATATATATATATATATATATATATTGTGTTTATTTTTCTCGACCGTTATAATAATTATGAGGTGAAAGGTATCGGGATAGCGGTCTATGTAGTAATACTCTTTTGTTGTTTAAAATTCTATATTTCGCCCATCTTTCTGGGCTTCATCGGGAGTATTACTAAAATTGAAACGGTCATGCACACACAGGTCGCTAAAAATGAATATAAAAGGAAAACTAAACCATCTTTTAATCTCCTTGTTACCTATGTTACCATTTCATCTTCCATTCATTTATAAATATGTGGATGATATTGTCTGTTCGGTGCCGGCGGACTATATACAATTTACTCTCGACGTTTTCAATTCGTTCAGTGATAAATTGCAGATCACTGTCGAAATTGAGACAGATGTGTTCATTTTCTGGATATCAAAATCATAAGAAGCAACAACAACAAAATTATACTGGATTGGTATCAGAAACCTATTGCTTCTGATAGATTTATAAATTCCTTTTTAAATCATCCAGCTAGTGAAAAGTGTAATACGGTGGTGGCAATAAGGAATAGAGTTACTCACATCAGTTTTTTACAAAACAGTTTAAAAAATTGTTCCATATTTTTCGCAAAAATGGTTAATCTCAGGCATATTCTAAATAGATTAATTTTCAATTTCAACATCTTTGATGGTCCCACAGAAGAAATAAGACACGAAGTTAAATACCTAAAAAAACTACCTTACATACATGGTCTGACAGACAAGGTAGCCTCGACCATCAAAGACTACGCTCACATAAAAATAGTGAGATATATAAGTAATAGTAAGATATTATATAACATTATTAGCGATCACCAATATGGCTTTCGTAAACATAGATCAACAGGAGATCTTCTGACTTATGTAACACATATTTGGAACAACGCACTTTGGAGAATCTCGAGCGGTTGCTCTTGACATATCCAAGGCATTCTAACACTTTCACTATCAACGTCGGTGTTCCCCAAGGTTCCATACTGTCTCCTACTCTCTTTCTCATTTACATTAACGATCTGCTGGAAAAGACCGGGAATCCAATCTACACCTTTGCAGATGGCAGTACGCTTATCTCTTCATTCTCTTTGAACGCTCGGACAACGGCTATTCAGGCGAATATCCGCAGACAGCAGAAGGTCGTTCAACTTAACAAAGACCTGGAAGAAATTCTATCTTGAGGTGACAGTAACCAAGTGGAATTTAACGCTACAAAAACCCAGGCTTCAGTTTTATCTAAAAAAGTTAACGTTGCTGAACCCGACATAGTGATGTCGGGGCACTCCATTCCCCTAGCATCCTCACTCAATTTGTTGGGCGTTAATTTAGGAGCAAAGAGGTCCTGGCGTGAACATGTTGCAGGCATAGCAAAAGTTTGGAATATTATTTCGATCCAGAAAGCTTTACACTCCACAACAACTGTTAATTCTTTACCAAGCTCAAATTCGACCAACTATGGAATACTGCTCCCATATTTGGGGCTCCGCTCCCAAACACACACTGCATTTGTTGGATTCTGTTCAGAGAATAGCTGTTCGTCTGTTTGGAGACCCGAAATTAACCGGCCGCCTTAATTCGCTAGAACATCGAAGAACGGTTGGCGACTTGTGTCTGTTCTACAAGTGTTTTTATGGAAAGTGTTCGAAGGATGTAGCCTGCTTAATTCCTCCCAGAACGGTGCATGTTAGAAATACATGTCGCGCTAATACTTCACATCCGTATGAGGTTCAGCTTGGTACTCCACATACAACGCTTTTCAAGCAGTCTTTTATATGGAGAACATCATCCCTTTGAAATAATTTGTCCAGGACTGTATTTCCCACCGAGTACAATTTACAGCGATTCAAGAACAACGTGAATAGCTCTTTCCGCACACGTGCCGCTCCTGGAGCGTTTTAAGGACTTCCCTGTAGCACGTATGCTAGACCCAAAAAAAATATATATATTAGGAATTTATTTAGCCGTGTAAAAGAAGAGACGCCACTTATGTATAACAGCAATGTAACATATAAAATGTTTTGACTGGACTGTGAGCGCAGTTATATTGGACAAATATCACAATGGCTTAAACGAAGATTAACTCAACATAAACGTGATTGCACAACGGGAAAGAAATCTTACGCTGCAGTGGATCATCACTTGCGAACAGGACACACATTTTACTTTATTTTTGTTTATGATCCTAGAGTATGAAAATAACTATAAAAAACGCTTGTTCCTTGAAATGTGTCACATCATAAAAAGGAAAGCTACAATATAGACACTAATAATTTAAGTAACATATACTGAGATATTTTAAATAATTACATTAATCGCTACACCTGACCACTGTACACATACCGACAAAAAATAAAAGAAATAAAATAATATTCAATATGAATATCAGTTCTAAAGAAACACATTAGATCTAAGTATGTATAGTTAGTCTAGTTGTGTGATGTTTTGTTTTCCTTTTGTATCCATTTGATTCTAGTTAGTAAGTTAATGTTTTATGCTTTTAGCGACCTGTGTGTGTATGCATGACCGTTTTGGCAAAATATAGAGTTTTCCATAACAAAAGAATATTATTACTACATAGACCGTTATCCCGATATTTTTCACTTATATATATATATATATATATATATATATATATATATATATATATATATATATATATATATAAATTTAATTGTTCTTAACAAGTGTCCATCATAAAATTGTTTATATAAACCTTTTTGGTGAAATCACAAATTAAAAACCAGTTAGAACAAATTGTTGCATGATAATCGTTTTGAAGCGATTTCTGAGAATTCCAGTTGAAGTAAGAACTCATTTCAAGCTTCTAGGGATTATGGAAATCCCTAGTGACATTTTATGATAAAAACTAGGCTCTAAATACCATTGTCTTTTTGGAAATTAGCCATTCGCAAACAGTACTTTGTCATCGATATAGGCTAAAACTGTTTTGTGAAAATGCCAAAAACGAAAGAAGTTTCCGTTGAAAATCAGGCTCTGATAATTGCGAAACATCAAAATGTCGAGTCGACAAATCACCAGTGATATACGGATGCCAAGGAGAACGGTGGAGTACTTCGTAAATTTCTGTGAGAAATGGAATTCACAACGAAAAACGCTCAAGAAGGCCTCGTAAAACGACTCCCGCTGAAGACAGAGGTATAATAATGTCCAGCAGACGTAATCGCCGCCTAAACGCGCAGAAATCACAGCTCAAGTAAACCTGGAGCGGCCCATCCCCATCAGGGTAACAACCGTGAAAAACAGGTTAGCAGAAGGTGGACTACACGGGAGAGTTGCAGTGAGGAAACCACTTCTTAGGCAAGCGAATAAACGTAAACGATTAGAATGGGCCCGAGAACATGAAAATTGGACATCAAAACAATGGAATTCGGTCCTTTGGAGCGACGAATCTAAATTCGAAATTTTCAGTTCAAATTGACGAGTTTACGTGCGGCGGTCAGCTGGAGAGAGGATGTTGGAAGCCTGTCAGTTGCCTACAGTAAAACATGGTGGAGATTCAGTAATGGTTTGGGGATGTTTTGGCAACGGTAAAATTGAAAAAATCTTTAGGATAGAAGGAATCATGCGAAAAGAACAATATCAAGAAATTTTGCTAACTCAAATGCTTCCTTCTGGAAGATATATTTTTCAGGGGAAATTTATTTTTCAGCATGACAACGACCCTAAACATTCTGTTAAATAAATTAGAGAACTTTTGGACCCATGGAAATCCGATGACGTCCTGGAAGTGTTGACTTGGCCTCCAGAATCATCCGACTTGAACCCCATCGAATTGCTGTGGAACCATTTGGACAAGTGTGTTCGAAAACTCAATCTAACAGAAAATCACTTGTGGGAACTTTTACAAGCAGAATGGGTTAAAATAATCGAAGAAACTCTGAAGAAACTATTGGAGAGAATGCCGAAACTCTGTAAAGCGGTAATTAAAAACAAAGGAGGTCACATAGATGAGAAAAATCCTGGACAATCATGAATATTTTTCTAATTTTCTAGACTGTAAATAATGTGAAAATAAATAATAATTCATTAAAATTTAAAAAATTATCTATTATCTGGGTTTTTGTTGCCTTCGGACTGAAATAACTAGGTAGGCAAATACTTTCTGACGGTAGTATATATATATATATATATATATATATATATATATATATATATATATATATATATATATATATATATATATATATATGTGTGTGTGTATGTCGTAGTAAGGAACAAAAAACTACGATGTTACGTCAGTAGGAGAGTAAATACTCGAAGTTTTATTTTCTTATTTGTCGATCCTAGATCACCTGCGGCGAAACGCGTCTTGGTATGGATTGTTAAATGAGAGAACAAAGAGTAGACTGCTGAAATCTGAACTTTGTTCATTTTTAGAGGTTGCAGAGGTTGAGGAGACATAGGTCAAGGTGTATCCTGTAACATCTTAAACTATATTAGAGCTTCACCACCGTCCAAAAATCACTAAGAAAACCTCAATCAAAACTGAAAATAAGGAATAAGACTTTTCTCATTTACCGTAAAATTAATTTCAACATTTACAATAACGTCCTCTCTACAGAGTCAGTCTTAAATATACCCAGTACAACTATTTATACCAAAGTTCATTTTGCAACAAATTTTAATTTTGATTAGTGCCTCACAAATGCTCGGCATTATATTTATTAATTTACTACAGTGCTTGCCATTTAACATGTCAAAATCATTTTTTAGGTATTTCCAAAGCACTGTGCTTGAGAGTTTCACTCGTTTCATACTATTTCGATGGAAGAAAGATCGGAGGATTGACATGGTCATTGCATTATGTCTATTACTTTTTCTCTTTAAAATACCCTTGACATAGTTTTGAAGGGTGTTTAGGGTTAATATTTTCTTGGAAGATATAATTCCGACCAAACATATTTAGATCAGATATTTTCAAGTGTCCTTCCTCAATTAATTTCCTGTATATTTTCGCTGCCTGGCTTACTACCACTAAAATATCCCCTAGCCAAAACGCCTACACCTCTGTGAATTTTGATTCGTCTAACGAAATGGTTTTGGTCCAAACTTTTGGACGATAGTGTATATTCCTTTACTTCGCCGTATATTTTCAAAGAACACCAGCAACACTTTCTCAGCAGGAACTTACAGAAATATTATATTTTCACGTTAAGCAATTTTTTTTTATTTTATGTTTTGGTAACTTTCCAAAAGTGCTTTCTTTGAAATGTATAAAGAAACATGAATATAAAATTTTATATTAAAAACCACTTTGTTATTTTTCCCAGCTTTTTTTTGTTATTTTTTTTAGTATTCAAACAGATCAAGCTAAAACGTAAAACGTTTATATTTTAAGTGTGTTTTAGGTTCTGCACAATCCTTTAAGTGGGTCAGAACAAAAAAGAAAATTATTTTCACCAAAAAGAGAAACGATTTCTTTATTTAGAATTGAGTATCGTTGCTGTCTCGAATGGCTATTTGTACTATATTTTCAATTTGTTTTTTATTTCCGCTAAATAATATCGTTTTTTTTACGGAAATCTCTACTGATTTTGTGTGATATTTAGTAAAAAGTTAAAAAGCAATTTATTTTTTAATTTCTTGTAGCAGACAATGATGTCGTGTTTTTAAAAAGACTTCAGTATATCGCATTGCTATATAATTCTTTATTTATTATTTATCCTAGGCTTGGAGACCGTGTTTAAGAGTCTTGAGTGGGAGGAGAAAGGATTTAAAATTGATGGCATGACTTGCGATTTACAGATGATTTGCGAAGACTAAAAAAACTAAAAATCATGATAGAACAACTTAATCAAGCTTCATAAAAAGCAGGAATCGAAATGAACATCAAGAATACAAAACTTGTAGGCCTACAAAATACAAAAATTAAGATCGGTACTAAAGAAATCGACAGAATGGACGAATATGTATACTCAGTGGAAGTGGATAAGAGCTGTATACTTCCAATAAGTACGTATGGGTTGGAAACCATAACTCTCATAAAAAATAGTCTTTATCGACTACAACGTCCTCAACGGGCCATGGAAAGACAGATATTAGGTGTTAGTTTATGAGAACACATTAGAAGTGAAGATATCAGATGAATAACAAAAATTATGAATAGCAGTGAAAGAGTGAAAAAATTAAAGTTGCAATGGGCGGAGGATGTGACTAGAAAGAATGGTGGTAGATCGACAACAAAATTGCTTAGATGGACTGATGATATGAAGTTGACAGCATGCAGTGGATGGTTCCATCTTGCACAGGAGAGAGACAATTGGAAGAAACTTGAAGAGGCGTGTGTCCTGCAGTGGAGTAATTGTGTGTTATGAAGAAGAATATATTTTTTTTGGATTAATTGAATTTTGTTTTTTTTAATTAACCTAAAAGATATAGAGCGATGACATATACTCAAGTCCTGTTCGACAAAAAATCAATTATATTCTGTCTTCATTGTATGTTACGAGGCACAGAATCTCTTATGTTCCATATTTATTCCGCTAAAAAGTAAAGTTTTCAACACAAAACTGATATAATAGATTAAATGAACATAAATACACAAAGAATGCATCTATAGCCTTACATAAGAACGAAGCAAATAAAAATCACGAATTTGACTTTTCAAAGACTACAGTCATCACCTAAGGAAGCTAAAATTTAACCAATAATGGAATACTGCTCCCATGTTTGGAGCTCGGCCTTTAAACAGATATAGTATTTTTCAAGATCTAAGAAAGTGATTTGGCAGATTGATGCAATAAAAACATTAAATGACCGTTAGGAACTTCGCACGTACCTGCCCGTAACAGGGTCGTAATTGATATATATATATATATATATATATATATATATATATATATATATATATATATATATATATATATATATATATATACCTCCCTTTCAATATAACATTTTATTGGCTACTTCGTGTTTATAAATATAAAGAAAATTCTTCATTTTATCTGGGTATTATACTGAAATAATGTGTATTATAAAGTTCAATAGTGTCTTAAAATGTCCGAAGCCTTTTCCATCAGAAGCCGCAAATGTTTGCCCGTTGAGGCAATAGTGATAGTTAAAAGTGTTTATTTAAAATTAGAAGGGCGAGGCCACGAAAAGTACTTTTCAATAATGGAGACATCAGCTTTACCAAGCATCCCTGAAAGTACAGTTTGGAAAATTGTAAATAATTCGATAGCGCCAAAAAAAACGAAAAGACAAAGGTGTGTCGAAATGTATTGATTTCTGTCAAGAAGACTTAATCCGCCGCAAAATTTATGAAATGTATGCAGAACAAAAAGTTCCTACGTCACTTTCACGGAGGCTGTCCGAGGATAGTTGTGACATAAAATGTTCCACTACAACTTAATGGCGCATTTTACGTCGTTTTGAGTTTTTGTTCAAAAAAGTAAACAAAAGGCAAGTTATAATGGAACCACGGCACTTACAACAACTCAGAATGAAATATCTTGAAAAAATAAATACAGCTAGATCGGAAAATCGAACGATAATCTACCAAGATCAGACTTGGTATGACACCCACCATACACCCAGTAAATGTTGGATTGATAAATTCAAAAAATGCCACACCAAAGGTCCATCAAATAAAGGTAAAAGAATAATTATTTTACATGCGGGGTTAGAAGAAGGCTGGATACCAGAATGTCTATTTCTAGCAGCCAAGAATATTTCAGGTTCCAGCTTGGATTATCATTGTGATACAAACGCTGAAGTTTTTGAAGATTGGCTTCAAAATAAATTAATGCCGAATATACCACCAAATAGCTGTATTGTAATGATCCTATCATAGTCGCCAAATGAATAGGGTACCAAGTTCTACCAGTAGAAAAAGGGAAATACAAGCCTTCTTGTGCGAGCATGACATATATTTCCATGAAAGTTGTGATAAAATTGCAAAGGAAGCAGGACACGAAATAATTCGGCTTCCACCATATTATTGTATCTTTAATGCAATCGAGTTGATATGGCATAAAATAAAGTCTAAAATACGTGCTCACAGTAATACATCTACTTTAAACAGTAGTGTGATTGAGTTGATAAAGACAAAAGTTAAAAATTTAGCCGTTGAAAACTGGAGAAACTGTATTCAACACGTCAAAAGAATTGAAAACTCATATAGATATATGTACATAATTATAAATCGTTTAGAACCTGTAAAAAAACTTATTATTGATTTGCAAGATAGTAGCGATAGCGAAATTGAACTAGATATTAATTAATAACTAAAACTGAACGCGAGGACACTGTATACTGTTTTAATATATTTGTGTAATTACTATATTGTGTATTATTCAGTACATAAAGCATTAAAATTCAACTGTCTTATCACAATAAAATTTTAAACCCAACAATTATACAATCAGGTATAGTGTGGCCCTGTACGATACCTTGTCATTAAACAGCCATAAATTAATCACTTTCGAATCTGGTTGAATTTTGAATGGGTATAGGTAGCTAAGTCACTTTCTTAGATCGTGTAAAATACTATACTGTATTTGTTGGATTCTATTCAGAAGAGAACTGTTCGCCTGATTGGAGACCCAGAATTCATCGACAATCTTGATTCCTTGAAAGGTCAAAGAACAGTTGGTGACTTGAATCTATTCTGCAAGTATTTTTATGGAAAGTGTTCGATGGATGTAGCCCCCTTAATTCCTTCCAGAGCAGTGCATGTTAGGAATACACGTCGTGCTAATACTTCACAGCCGTATGAGGTTCAGGTTGTCACTCCTCGTACAACTCTTTTCAAGGGGTCCCTTATATGAAGAACCTCATCCCTTCGGAATGATTTGTTTGGGAATGTGTGTCTCACCGAGTACAATTTACATCGATTCAAGGCCAATGTCAATCGCTTTTTCGGTACATGCGTCGCTCTGGTAGAGCTTCAGGGGTTTCTCTGCAGCTCGTGTGCTATGCCCATAACAAAAATCTCTCGTTGGCTGGAGAGGAAAGCCATAACTCATTAAGAAAGATTCAGTTTCTGAGCCTTGTTTCTCTATACTTATGGATGTATATTAAAGTCGCTGGGGACACTAATTTCGGTATTTGGATGATTTATCTGTATATAATTAATGGTAACTATATGTGTTCTAAAATTAGTATCGCTTGGAGGCCATTAGAGGCAGCAGATAAACCTTAGACAGACTGCAGTGTTACGCCTAATGTGGAAATAGAAGTCGTACCCAGAATAGAGAAAGCTGGCTGTACTGGTCGCTAAATTAATTTTAGTTTCGTTTCATATATGACTTGATGTTAAACAAAAAAATATAATCTACATATACATATATCGAAAAAATATTCTCGTATGTATTTTGTCTTCAGAAATATACATTTTAGTCATTCGTACTATTAACTGTTCTATTTATATTGGCTAATGCAAACCTAAATGATTTTGCAATTTTGAGCAATTTCCTAAAATCCGCTAAGAATGCAGTTTTAGCATAAGAAAATACTTTTTTCCGTTCTGTCGAACGTCCGGATGCTACAACACTTTTCGCCTACTTCGTTCCTTTTTACTAATTCCATTTAAACATCTCACACAAATCATTACAGATTTTCCCTTTTAGTGCCTTGTAAATAGTAAGAGCGAAGAAAACAAGTTTTCCGGAAAAGTGTGTTTATTTATCGGTTCTAATTCGATTCGACAAATACATCGCAAAAGTGCACGGCACCCTCAAAGCTACGTCACATTTAATTTCCTTTTTAAATCTTGACATCCTTTTTACTTTATACATTATACATAGAAGTGTTTCTGTTTGCTTTGAGAATCATTTATGTCATGTACAAACAGTAGTAGTATGTTCTCGACATGACAATCGAACAAACACAAAATAAATCATTTAAGTGATTTATCCAGGACTTTCATCGCAAATACGCATTTGAGAAACTGCTAGTAAATTTGACTTAGATTGAAGAGAGACCTAATCTAAGTATTTCCGCTCTCACTCTTTCTGTGTCTCTTAAATGTGCGTTCACTTGTTTACAGCACACTTACTTTGACTCACCCTACAAAGGTTTTATCACAATAGTATTGGAGTTTCATAATCATATGTTTTCCTCCCACTAGATCAAATCTACCGTGTGGTACGCATAACAAAATACGAGTAAAGCCCGTTTTGTAACATTGAGTGTATTTTCTCTCCATAGAATTTCCTTTTGATTTTTCCACGTTACAATATTTTATTTTGTAGTCGATGTTTGAAAGGAAAATATTATACATGCCTAGCTACCATCATATATTCTAAGGGGCGCGCAACTGCTTTCTTTTTCAGATATGAGGTTTACCGCGTCAAAAACTAATTTTCAAGTGGCTGGCGTATAGTTAAGTAGCGTATGATTATTATTCTATTGACCTGTTTTTACCGATCCAAGTTCCAGAACTAACACGTGTTTTACAGCTCAAAATTTCAACTTTTAGCTTTAGTTGGGTCGCTAGAACACAATCTTATTTTCTGTTTCCCCTGCTAAGCTAGGAAATTAATGAGTCATCATTATCATCATCAGCTTATACTGTCCATTACTGGTCGAAAGCATCCCTCAACTCTTGCCACCTTTTTCTGTTCTGGCACCTATACCTAATTTCCAGCCACTCTCTTGAAATCATCAGTCCACCGACTTGGTGGTCTACCTCTACTATTTTTTTGTCCATCGTCCATCCTTAAACCTAGCAACATGTCCAGTTCCATTTAAGATATAGAATAAATTTGTCTGCGTCTTATACCCCCGTTCTTTTCCTGATATTGTGATTTGAGATGTGATCTCTAAGACTAACGCCTGACATTGAGTTTTCCATTTTTCTTTGCATGACACATATTTTGTTGATATTTTTCTTTGTCGATCTAGAACGCATTTGTCAAAAACTTTTCTTTTTAAACACATCGGAAGATTAGATTTAAATATATAGTACAGTTTGCCATATACCGTCCAGGAGAGACCTATTCTCCGCTGAATTTCATGTGTTTAATCGTCTCGTCTTATGCTGACTTCATGTCCCACGTATTTATATCGGTGTATTTGCTCTATCTTCACGTTATTCAGTTTTATATTGTCGAATAATACAAGATTTGTCAAAAACTGAGTCTTAGATAGATTAATTTTTAAACCAACCCTTCCTGATGCTTCTTGAAGCGTGTGCAATCTAGTTTGTGCTTCTTGCATATTGGATGTTATTAAGACAATGTCGTCAGTAACAAAAAGGTGATTTAACTTTTTACCATCCATGTCAAGCCCCTCCCCCCCCCCACAAAAAAGGAGCTTAACAAATTAATGATTACTTTGTATAATTTTTTTAGTATTTGTTCAAATTCAAGACATTTTGTTTTTTCTGTATTAAGATACAAATCGTTTAGTTTACATCAGTCAGAGAAGATATCTACAGCAATAATATTATTCATAATAATATAATAAAAAGCATATCAACAAAGACCCAACTATTACAGAAGACAGATGCAGGAAATGCGACCAGCATAAAGAAACGATCGAACATCTAACAAGCGGATGTAGAATATTAGCCGGAACGGAATACACAGCCAGACATGATTCAGCGGCAAAAGTAGTTTACCAAGCACTAGCCACTCATAGAAAACACAGATTCCCACTACAAATACACACCAACGTCTATACTTGAAAATAAAGATTACAAGCTCTGGGACATCAGTATCTATACAGATAACACAGTGTCTACCAATAGATTCGATATTACTTTTCAATACAAAAAAGGAAAATTCACCTATCTAACTGATATAACTGTCCCCAACGACACAAACGTCCATACGAAATATATAGAAAAAATGTCGAAATACACAGCAGCCAGCCTTCCAACAGAAATAAAAAGGCTATGGAAATAATAAAAAGTCATCATTGTCCCCCTCATCATATCAGCCACAGGCCTTACACCAACAACATTCACACCACACCTAGTACAACGCAAACATACACAAAAACATTCAGAAGTCAGTGATTTTGAAAGCATGTAACATTGTCAGGTCATTCCTCAATACACAATGGTAATAGCATTTGTGCTGACTTGGCTTAGGCCAGTCAGCCAAACATGGAACCACCTTAACCAAATGTGAGAAAGAAGAACATAAACAGAAAAGAATATAATAAAAATTGTTACTGTCTAACAGAATACATCCATTTATAAGACAATATGGCATAGTATATAAAATAAGGATATAATAAAACAATATTAATTAGTAAAGTGAGAGCAAACTTATTTACAGATGTCGCAATAATCTACCTCTTATGACGTTGGTAGATTGAGATAAGAATAGGTCGCACAGATCAGTGTCACTGCAGATTTTACTAAAGATATCCATAGATTGAAATAATCGTGTTTTAATTAAAAGTTTTGTAGAAGGTGTAGGCAAGTATCAGGTCTGATAGTTCATAAAGGAACATAGGAGTTTATTTGTGATAATATCTCAGATCAACCTGTAAGGGATCTACATACTTTAAATAAAAATTAAACTAATATATGAGCATCATTTCTACGATTAAATTGAAAAAGAAGAATGCTCTAGTCCAGACCTTTAGGAGGATATACCCCATCCCACTTAAATACAAAAAATTTAACTAACTTTCATTGGAAAGTGTATTTAATGTTTCAATATTTTTAAATTCACCCGAATTTCTTAGTAAAAGTACGAGCATTCTTTTTGCATTGCCTCAGATACTATTAATATGTAATGAAAACGAAAGTTTGTGGTCAGAAATGATTCTAAGGTCTTTAAAAGTGTCGTCACTCATAATTGGTATACTCCCTATGTGATAATAAAAGTTAATAGGATCCAATTTACTTGTTAATGTCATAGTGAATCATTTATTAACATTTAGAGTTAACTTGTCGGTACTGCACCAACTATCCAGAAGACTAATATCACTTTGAATAGAATGACAATCATTTGTCCCCTGAATTTCTTTGAAAATTATTAGGTCGTCAGCAAATAGCAAAACATTACTAGAAATATTATTACTTATATCATCGATAAAAAATGAAAATGGTAGAGGAGCAAGGTTACTACCCTGAGGAACACCGCTAGTGGCTTTACATTTAATAGATAGATAGATAGAATTTCATCTGAGACAATTTTTGCAACAAAACAGAATGACTTCGTTGGTCGAAGGTCTTTCAAAAGTCTGTATAACCAACATCTACTTGTTTACGATTATCCAAGGCCTGCCCAACGTATTGGGTAAAGTAGGTTAGTATTGACACAGAAGCAAAAAAATACATAAATTGATGGAAAGCCGGCTTAAGTAAGTCTTCTAGTGTGGGTAGTAAACCAACCTCACCCACGCCCCTTGAGCTGGTATTGGCTCCATGAGACGTTGCTATAACTATAAAGTTATGATATTAAAAAAATATATGAGCTAATACTTTTTGTTACAAGTAAAGAAAAATAAAAAACAATAAATTATCTTTGTGAACTGGAAAAGGCGAAGACGTTTCAAAAACAAAATTAAATCTGATAGAAGCTTCGGGGTGTCGTATACTTTCGACTTGTATTTGTCTTGTTAAATTAGAACTGATAAATAAACACACTTTGCTTAAAAGTCTTTTCTTCTTTCATGTTATTTGTAAAGAAAGAAAAATCTGTGATGATTTGTGAGACAGTGAAAATTGAATTTGGGCTTAAGAAAAAAAGGGACTTGATTTGTTTTGAAATGTTCTTTTAAAAAAATAATAAAAAGGTATTAAGTGGTTTACACAGTAAAAATTAGCGACATCTCACTTTTCTTTATATATATTACTTACTTAGTTCTGTAGAAGTGATAAAACGAAAATTAAAAAAAAAATTAAACCAACTTCAGTAAGTAATAAATGGTACAAAATAATATCTCCGTTTAATCTTAAGTAGATAGTGCCTAAAGGTTAATAAAAAAATACAATTAACAAGAGAGGTACTTGCTGTTGTTATTATAAACAAAAAAATTAAATACAATCCGCGTGAAAACATGGAATACCAAGTCATGATCTAAAATTCATGAGAGCCAAGCGGTGAACAATCAATCTCTATTTCCTGATTATACTTCGCCACTTTAAATGGCTAGTCCGGAGATGAGTGCGAATCGTTTTATATGATATATCCAAACCTTTCCGCTTTAGTTTTTGCGCCCCTAAGCACAAAGTTAATTGAGAATTTCGGAAAAGCATTGATAATTATCATTTTCTCGTCCTTGTCCGACACTTTTCTTCTCGAACCACATCCTGGTAGATCATCAACAGCTTCAAAGTAAGAGTATTGTTTCACTTACTTGCTAATGAATTCCCTCAACGTGCTCATAAACTTGGCAGCCTCTGTAGGGGTAATTTTCGGGCCTTTTAGAAGATTACATAGGAATATACCCTCAAAGTGCTCGTGCTATGCAGCATCTATGTTCGATAATGTACTATTTAACCATACATAGGGTTAGAAATGAATCTTTTTCACAAAGTATTGTTTGTAGGGATGCCAATAATAATCTGAAAAAAAAACCGGCCAAGGGCAAGTCGGACTTGCGCATTACCGTTCTGTAGGTTTTTTAAAATAAAAAAAATTGTTACGGAGGTATAAAATGATCAATGACTTCACAAAGCACACCCCAAATGAGTTTTCACCAAAGGTTTTTCGATCTTTACTGAAAACTGATGATCTAGAAATTTTTGTTTTTTTTTATATACTAGCTAAATTATTAAATGTAATGCACTCGTGATAATTTTCGTTCAATTTACACCCTGTGGAGAATATCTCAGAATTTTTCATAATTTTTTGATCCGTACTTTTCGAGATAAGGGCAGCGATTTTTCGCAATTTTAAAAATAATACAAAAAAAAGTGTGTGCGAGTATTGCATTATATATATTTTTGAATTCATGTGTTTACAATCTTTCTTTTGACACCCTACTCGAGGATCTGGTAATTTTTTTTGCACTTCCGATTTCATGCCCCAAAACTAATTTCTGAATTCAAAATTTAACTTTTAAAACTACACGGCTCTGATGCGGCCATCAGTTCCTATATTAGTGCCAAATTTCAACTGTTTGTGTCAAATAGTTTCGGAGAAAATCGGTTGTAACAGATGGACAGACAGGCAGACAGACGGACAGACACCGAAGTTATAGGTGATAAGTTCTTACTTCACCAAATGTATACCTTATACATTTTCTATAAAAAGTAAGAATTAATATCATAAGAGATTTCGAAAAAATTAAATGGAAATCAACAACAAATAGATACATCTTTAGCAGACAATTTAATTTGTTAGAAAATTACAAACACTGTCTTGCTTTGTCAAGTCAAACTAAAACTAATTAGTGCAATTTGTCGAAAAGCTATTTTCTCCTTCGCGATGTTTAGAAAGCACTGAAAAGCAAAATGTTTAACAATTCGTGAGACTTCCAAATGAAATCAGTAAATAAAAGTAAGGCGACGAAAGTAACAGATAGGAAACTATTTGATTTCATTTTTAAGTTTTCTTAGAGCAATATTAAAGGAATATAAAATATTATTAATATCTTAAACGTGGAGGCTCTTAAAATCTTAGTTAGGTAAAAAATTATGGTTCTTGGGATTAGGACGTGTCAATTTGGACTACCTTCCCGACGTTTCCCCAACGATTATACGATGTATCTTTAGGGTCCCTTAATCTTCGAATTTAGAACACTAAACATGCCTCGTGCAATTGTAGGAGAAACCTTGGAAGATTACATCAATTTGAGATGGTCTAGTTCCAAAAACCACGATTTCTTAAGAAGTATTTTATGGTAAGGCACTAAACACAACAGCAAGTTTAGCAGAGGAAGAGTCCCAGAAATATCCACAACTGAAACTTTGGACATATTTCTTCGCATACTATTGGATATATAAATGCAGTATTCCATTGTTAGTCGAATTTCGACTTTGTATATGATTAAATGAAAGATACACAACTCTTTTTGAATACATATACAAAAATATCACTTCATAAATAATACTTGAAGAAAAAATAAGTAAAATCAAAATTAAAAGAAGAATCAGACAAAGCGGCTCGATATCCCCAAAGCTATTCCCGTCGACTCTAGAAGACATGTTTAAATATTAAAGTGAGAAAATAAAGGAACACTATGAGTAATTCACTTAAGGTTCGCACTGAACGCACTGAAACGTGGACTTAAATAAAAGTATAGTAAATAAACTCAGCTCAATATTAGACTCCAAGATCGTATTCCTAACATCGAGATTCGAAGATGATCAAAAGTGACAGATTTTTTTTTATGGGTCTAGCATACGTGCTACAGGGAAATCTCTAAAGAGCTCCAAGAGCGGCATGTGTGCGGAAAAAGCGATTCACGTTGTTCTTGAATCGCTGTAAATTGTACTCGGTGGGAAACACCACCCTGGACAAATTATTCCAAAGGAATGATGGTCTCCATATAAAAAACTGCTTGAAAAGCGTTGTACGCGTAGCAAACCGACCCTCATACGGATGTGAAGTATTAGCGTGACGTGTATTTCTAACATGCATTGCTCTGGGAGGAATTAAGCGGGCTACATCGTTCAGATGTAATAAAACGAATATATATATATATATATATATATATATATATATATATATATATATATATATATATATATATATATATATATATATACATATATATTAAGACGGATTTGGACAGGGCATATCGCAAGAATGAATGGACACACCGTGTAGTTGAAAGGAGACCTAGCGAACACAAAAGATGCAGAGGTAGACCACAGGTAAGATGGACAGACGACACAAAAAGATTAGTAGGACACGATTGGATGTAAATAGCAAACAACAAAGCTCATTGGAGACAACTTGAAGAGCCTTACCTCCGACTATAGATGGAATAAGCTAATAATGATGATATAATTAAAAGTTGTTGTCGTGAAGAAGAATGCTTTCTATTATGAAATAATATTCTCGGCTTTTGTGAAGCTCTCTTTGCTATGTTCATGGCACGATAGATTTGTTCCCAAGTTAACGCAAGGCAAGTTAAGTAACGATGCTGGAAGAATAGCATATTTCTCATAACTATGTCGGGTGAAACGTTTACTTTAAAAAAAAACTGACGTCTGAATTTTTGCACCGGTAAATTCCATTTGATTATTATCACAACATAAAAATTTTTTCAGGTCTTTGTTAAGTTCAATTACCTCCTGCTGTCTGTGGATATTTGCATGGGTACCTAATGTTCGAACGTTTATAGTAAATCAAAAAACAAGTGTACTATCATCGGCAAAGATGTAGATTGGATTCCTGGTCTCTTTTAGCAAAACGTCACTGTAAAGCAGAAAGAGAGTAGGATAAAATTTGCTGTCGGGCACACCAGAGTTAACTGTAAATGTACTAAAAAGAAATCCACTCGTAAAGTTCGCTCTCTGAGGAGACACGGGAGCCATAAAAAAAATCTTTCAGACGTACCATAAGACCGTAGCTTAGCCAACAATGCCAAACACAGTCGAATGTTTCGGATAAATCAAGTGCAACCGCTCGATATTCTTCATAAGTTAGAAGATCTCCAAATCACACTGAGGGTTTGATTGTAAATAATTAGGTTTAATTATCCTTATAAAAAGTTAAAAAAAATTCACACTGAAAATACTAAATGTATTGAACCACAAAGTTTTTTCTTACTTAAATTATAAATGTGTATTAAATATTCAATCGATTTCAATTTAATCAAGAGTTATCAGTATCAACTACTAAAAATGAACAAAGTCCATATTTCAGCACTCATCCACTGTTCTTTTATTTGTCAATCCATCTTGGAACTTGTTTCGCCTTAGCATGGCTCATCAACTAGCTTAGCTGGACAATCCTCTGTCTGTCCTGTGGCCTTAAAAGCCCCCAATGGGAGGCAGGTATGTTTGGAAATTTTAGTCTTTTACCAGCCAGAAACACAATTTATTTTATCTTACCACGATAGTGCAGTACTGCAATAGGTATTGTGAGTTTTGTTCTCTTGTTGTCGATTCTAGCTCGGTTGATAAGCCGTAATGCGGCGAAACATGTCCCGAGATAGATTGGCAAATAAGAAAATAGTGGGTTACTGCTAAAATAGGTACTGTGTTCATTTTTTAATATCAATACTGATTTTTATGTACCTATTAAATTAGCTGAAAAATATGTTGCATGTTAGTGCCCCTAAAAGCCTCCGGCGCACAGTGGGACGAAGGCGCACTGTGCCACTCAAATTACCCTACAAGTCTTAATTTTGAAGTAATCGGAAGTATATATATATATATATATATATATATATATATATATATATATATATATATATATATATATATATATATATATATATATATATATATCTATATATATATATATATATATATATATATATATATATATATATATATATATATATATATATATATATATATATATATATATATATATATATATATATATATATATAGATTTAATTATTCACTTTTTCATGACCAATCGATGTGTCGAGCTAGATTTTAAACTTTTTTCCATAGTTTTCCGGAATCTTCAGAAGAAGTATTAATTTTTATGAAAAAAAAACGGCGTTTTTCGCGGGAAAATCACTCTATAAATCGTAATTTTCATTTAATCTTGAGACATTTTTTTTCTAAATGTTCATTTTTCTATTACCAGTCGACCAGTCGGGTTGCATTTTAAATTTTCCCCCGTATTCATCAAAAATTTGAGAAAAATTTGCATTTCCATAAAAGTACGGTTTTTCCGCAATTCATTCATAGATGGTTTTCCTTCCATATTCAGGACAAATTTCTCTCAGGAATCAATTCTTTTGATGGATAATCAATCTTGTGCGTGGGCGTGTGCGTGTGCGTGTGTGTGTGTGTGTGTGTGTGTGTGTGTGTGTGTGTGTGTGTGTGTGTGTATGTGTGTGTGTGTGTGTGTGTATGTGCTGTGCGTATGTGTCTCTGTCTGTCTCTCTGTGTGTATGTGTGTGTGTTTCCTTCTGAATCACGAAGTTCTCACTCCATTTCAATTCCATCCCATTTACTCTGTTTAAGTATTGGTTCTGGTAGCAGATCTTGGACACTTTTATCAGTTATGTGTCTAAATTCTAGAATATAAAGATCGGATGATAGGAATAAAAATCTCATGATTTGTAAGTTTTGGTTTACTCTTCTTGGTGTTGTCTTCTCGGCATCTTTTAAAATCCTTATTTCGGCTTTGTTGTGATTCTTCCGATAAGATACCAATGGGTACGGAGAAGAAGTCTGTCATAGCAGATCCATGAATCAGAAATTAATGACAAGAGGAAGGCATAGGATACCATGTGTACTTTTGTACATAAGATTTTGCTGTTTTCAGGCAAAATTCTTTGAATTTATTCGAATCAGAAGAGTATTTTGCAGCTATTATTTGATTTTTGATAGAATCTTCATCCACATCAGTAATCTCAGCAACTTTCTCATAATTTTGGGTGAATTTTCTTGCTCTATTTCCATTATTGGTGTTACCTTTTCTTTGTTTGACGCATATTTAACTCATTTTTAAAGTTGTTTAAATAATCTTTAGCTCTTGTAATTTCTCTTCTTCAGTTAGTCTTGCATTACATCTTTTTATTGGAAGTTTGTATGCCAAGTGTAGTACCCATTCAATATTTCTTATCCAAAAATGCAATGATGAGAGACCGTATTCACAGACTTTTTGTTTTGCTGGCCTTTTTGATATTTCCTCCAGATTATTCATCTCCTTCGGAAGAGCATCTTAATGAAGACACGGTCTCTGTTACAGTTTGGCGAACCTTGCCGTCTACCATTGTACAGGAAAGGGTATGCTTGATTGTAATTTCTATTTTATTTAACATAATTTTAGTAGGTGAAGGTTTATCTATCTGATTCTGTATACTATCTATTTTAGACTGTATTATTGCAGACATTTCTTTCTGATACGCAAATTTAATTGGTCTGCAGAGTCTGGCAGAAGACGAATTATCATTTCGCCAGAAATTAAATGTGGCTCTCCTATTTTGGATAGATTTTAATTACGACGGAACCATATATATGAGGAAAACGGTGTTATTTTCCAGACTTTTAGCTTCAGTAAATGCTTGTTTGTATTGAAATTCCACCACAACCATACTTCAATATCAACTCAAGACGAATTATTCGTTTTTCAAGAATTGATTGTTTCACTTGGTCAATCTCTAGAATTCTGTTGACTGTATGATCAAGAACAAATTGTAATTGTAAACAAGCACCAATTTCCGTTACTTCGAAACTTGGACAGCACTTTGTTTTAGTTCTAGTTTTGTTCCGATATTCAGGTAGAAAATCTACACCTTTTGTATAATAATGCTGTATAGATTCTTTGTTAACTTTGCATCTATAAATAATGCTAATGCTTCGTCAGGAGATTTACTTTCATTATACTGAATATCATGCGAATCACTATCAGCCTTCTTGTAGCTATCTGAGATACGAGTTTTCTTGACGCAAGCATCTAATAAATCAACCATGGGAATATTACTCAGGACTTCATTAATCCTTCTCTTCTTGCTACAATCACTAACACCCTTAAAAGATCTCGCTATCTTAGGACCCGAAGTTGATACATGGAAGTTAAAGATTTCATTCAACCATTTTTTATGAAACCAATTTTCTGAATAAAATGATTTTTTCCGTTTCTTTAAGAAAATCGGTAAGAAAAGACGATTTAACTTGGTTTTGAAAGACTCTTGTGTATAGATTGGAATATTATACTCTTTATTCAGATAATCCAGAAGAATACTAGTGTCCTTGCTTTTTGACTTTAAAAGAATGGACGCGAATTGCTCATGTTTCACTTATTATTCATTCTAAAAATATCCAGTAATAATCATGGACACATTTATAAAAAATCTTCTTTTCATTTCAAACACTTTAATCACGAAATCCATAAAACGTATTGCAATTAAGAAATATTAAAATAAAAATATTAATATAAATAAACTTGTTCAATATTGACCGTACAAAAAAGTTTAATACCAAAAAAAATCAAAAAAATTATATAATAATTTTGAATTAAATTAATGCGAATTTAAGCCAATTCAAATTCAACTCTCCGCAAAATTATTCAATATTCATTGAAATATTTTGAATTTTGGTTAGCAAGACTTGGAACTTTGTTTAGATTAGTAGCGATTAGCAAATATTCTACCAAATTTACCTAAAATTTGCCCAAATTTAATCGAAACTATTTGAATTTGCTCAGTTGCACGTAAAATTTTTCTGATAAATTTAAGTAAATTTATTTAATAAGCTAGCGATTTTCTTAAATTGTAAGTTATTTCTTCGACATGAATGAAATGAAATCATTTAGATTTAACTTGATTCTTCTGCATCGGAACTGTCCTGCAATAAATTTGAGGGATATTTCTAAATTCATTCATGATTATTTCTCGAATTCCTGACAATGAAAATTGTGTAAAATTTGAAAAATTTGCATGCGTTCGTTTAAAGTCCAAAACTAAAAACAGCAGTATTCTCTGCAGGTACTTGAGTTATCGTAGGCAATACACACACACACACATACACACACACACACACACACACACACACACACACACACACACACACACACATATACACACATACACACACATACACACACATACACACACATACACACACATACACACACATACACACACATACGTACAGGCATACACACATATACATACACACACACAAGCGCACGCATTCATACATACATAACCATAATTACTGTACATACACACAGACAGACACACATACATACAAAGGGATACCAGTAGACACTACCACGATGTATTGTACCCTGACTAATGCTAAAGATGTCTACAATTTATGAAATATCTGGGGCAAAAATGACCATCCGAGGTCAGTAGATTGATTGTCAATCAAAAGAATTAATTTTTGAGAAAAAATTGTCCTGAATATGTAAGGAAAACCGTACTTCCATGGAAATATTTATTTTTTTTTCAAATTTTTGAAAAACAAGGGGGGAAAAATCAAAAATTTGACTCGACCGATCGATTGGCAATAAAAAACGAACATTAAAAAAAAATGTGTCATGATTAAATAAAAATTACGATCTATACTTAAGAGTGATTTTCTCGCCAAAAACATTTTTTCATAAAAATTAATACTTCTTCTGAAGATTCCAAAAAACTGTGGAAAAAAACTAAAATCTAGCTCGGCAGATCGACTGGTCATGAAAAAACGAATAATTAAAAAAATGAATATTTCCGATTTTTTCAAAATCAAGCCCTGTAGGGTAATTTGAGTGACACAGTGCGGCTTCGTCCCATTGTGCGGCGAAGCGCAGGTATTTTGTTTAAGAATAGAATAAACATAAAATTCTACGAAACATTTTTATAGGCCATTTAACATAAGGTTAACATAAAGTTTCTAATACTAAATTTGCTTCCAAAATAAGTATTATGGACATAAAAGAGATAATATATAACGTTACAGACTAAAGGTCTCCCAAAAACCAAAACACCATATTTTTTCGTGCATTCTACAATTTCCAAATATACCCTAACTTGTACACATAAATTTTAACTATAATTTAAATATTTTATAGCCAAGAAAATCTAAAGGCTACAGGATTTATGGTTTGAGCTAGTGTACTTTTGGGAATAATAAGAGATAAAAAGGATACGATAGTAGCAATTGAGAACTATGGTCACTCTCGTAAAGTTGTATAAAAATTTTAGATCAAATTTTACTGACTGTTTATATATGTTTTTATGTTACTCTGTAACAAAGTTGTTGCTTTTTATTTTTCTTCAAAGTCTAACGCAGTGCTAATGTAGTAATAATTTTAGCCGTTAGCCTATGAGAGATTCAACAAGTACAAATTAATATCTTTTTTTACTATAAATAATTACTACCTATTTTCTGATAAAAGAAAATTAAATTAACAATATAAATCTTTGTTGTTCGTAGATAGTTTTTGAGTAGAGTGATGGATATTTCTTAACTTACTAGTATTTAGAGCTCCATTACTATCACGTAGACTGAAAAGTTTTTGGTCTAGCTACTTAAACACATTTTTTTTTTTGCAAAATTCGACTTTATTATAGTCTCCTTCAAAAGCGATAGAATCAATCCAACGCTTTTCTAACATTTCTATACCTTTCTTGTAGAGGGATTTGTGTTTGCCTTCAAAATAGGCCTCAGTTTCGGCAATAACTTCTTCATTGGAGCCAAATCTCTTCCCTGCGAGCATTTTTTTGAAGTTTGCGAATAGATAAAAGTCGCTGGGAGCGAAATCTGGAGGATACGGTGGATGAGGAAGCAATTCGAACTTCAGTTCATGGAATTTTGCCATCGTAACAATTGACTTGTGACACAGTACGTTGTCTTGATTATTAATTTTGGGCCATTTCTTCGCGATCTCTGCCTTCAAACGCACAAAGAACTTTATATAATATTCGCTATTGATGGTTTTTCCCTTCTTAGCACGGTCGATGAAAATTATTCCATGCGCTTCCCAAAATACAGAGGCTAAAACCTTTCCAGCTGATTCTTGTGTCTTTGGTCGCTTCGGGCGGCTTTCACCGGCTGCTGTCCAGTCAGCTGACTGCCGATTTGATTTCGGTGTGTAGTGGTGGATCCATATTTCATCCATTGTCACATATCGTATGAAAAAATCCTTTATATTGCGCTTAAACAGTTCCAAACAGCGCTTAGAATCATCAACACGTGGTTGTTTTTGGTCCACTGTTAGCAACCGCGGTGCTCATTTCGAACAGAGCTTCCCCATGCCCAAATGTTCATGCAAAATATGACCAACACTTTCTTTTGATATCTTTAGGGTGTCAGCTATCTCACGCAATTTCACTTTACGGTCATCCAAAACAATTTTGTGGATTTTTGTTATGCTTTCCGGGTGTAACCAACTCATTTGGGCGTCCAGAGAGTTCAGCATCATTTGTATCTGTATGATCGCATTTAAATTCAGCACACCTGTAAATGATGAGTGATTTTCCAGGGACAGAGTCCCTGTAACACTTTTCAAGCCATTACTTTGCTTGAACAGTATTTTTTTCCATAAAAAAACAGTGTTTAATCAATACACTAAATTCGTTTTTTCCCATCGTTTTGAAAATATCAAAAGTAGCGTTACCTAAACCACTGTAACTTGTAAACTAATAGTTGAAATGTCATGAAATTTTGACACGTATCGTTTGAAGGTTGGATCATATGATTTTTTGAAAAGGGCGACATCTATGTGTCAGACCAAAAACTTTTCAGCCTACGTAATATGTGATGAATATTCTATTTTATTAGAAAGAGATAAACTGACCAGTGCTCGTTTGTTTAAATAGATATAATGCATCTGGAATTCTCCAGTGTCGATTAAATAAGTGCTTTTTTATGGGCACAGCACACGTGCTGCAGAAATATCACTAAAGTGCTACAGGATCGACGCGTTTAAGGAATAAGCGATTCAAGTTGGCCTTGAATCGCGGTAAAAGGGATGAGCTTCTCCACATACGAGGCTGGTTTGAAAAGTCCGTGCAAAAATAAAAACTACTTATGTGTTTGGGGTAAACCTTTTTTATTTTTCGACATAGTCTCCTTTTAGGCTTATACACTTCGTCCAACGATGTTCTAGTTTGTTGATCCCTTCCGAATAATAGGATTTGTCCAAGTCTGCAAAATATCCATTAGTGTCTGCAATCACCTCCTCGTTTGAATAAAATCTTTGTCCCGCCAGCCATTTCTTCAAATTGGGGAAAAAATAGTAGTCTGAGGGAGACAAGTCTGGAAAATAGGGGGGATGTGAAACGAGTTGGAATCCTATTTCTATTAATTTTGCGACCACAATTGCTAAGGTGTGTGCTGGTGCGTTGTTGTGATGGAAAAGGACTTTCTTGTGGGCCAATCGCGGGCGTTTTTCTTGCAGCTCGGTTTTCAAACGGTCCAATAACGATGAATAATATTCACCTGTAATAATTTTACCCTTTTCCAGCTAGTCGATGAGGATTATCCCTTGCGAATCCCAAAAGACAGTCGCCATAACCTTTCCGGCCGAGGGTAACCCATTGTTTAGATTGTTGTTTGGTCTCAGGAGTATAGTAATGTATCCATGTTTCATCCACAGTGACGAAACGACGCTTAAAGTCCTCCGGATTCTCCTGGAACAGCTGCAAACCATTCTTGCAACACTTCACACAATTCCGTTTTTGGTCAAGCGTGAGCAATCGCGGCACCCATCTTGCGGATAGCTTTCTCATGTCCAAATGTTTACGCAAAATATTATGTACCCGTTCAGTCGAGATGCCCACAGCACTAGCAATCTCATGCACCTTAACTCTTCTGTCATCCATCACCATATCATGGATTTGATCAATGATTTCTGGAGTCGTAACCTCCACAGGCCGTCCAGAACGTTCAGCGTCACTTGTGCCCATATGGCCAGTCCGAAAATTTTGAAACCACTTATGAACTGTTCTAATCGAAGGTGCAGAGTCACCATAATGTTTATCAAGCTTCTCTTTAGTCTCCTGAGGCTTTCATAAAGTAATGTTTAATCACCACACGAAATTCTTTTTCGTCCATTTCTTGAAAATCACTCGACTTCCTTGATTCACACGAATGCCAAACACAAAGAAATAGACCAATATGGCTGAAACTTGGTGTGCGTTCATTCTAGAGATGCTACTAACTAAACATGACCTCGATACGCGCCGGTGGTGCCATCTCTCGGACTTTGCACGGACTGTTCAAACCAGCCTCGTAAAAGACTGGTTGAAAAGGGTTGTACAAGGAGTAACAGGCTGATCCTCATACAGATGTGAAGGATTAGCGCGATATGTATGCCTAGCATGCAGCTCTGGAAGGAATTAAGCGGGTTACATTCATCGAACACTTTCCAGGAAAATACTTGTAAAATAGACTCTCAAGTCGTCAGCTGTTCGACGATGTTCCAAGGAACCAAGGTTGCTGGTAAGTTCTGGGCCTCCAATCAGGCGAACAGCTCTCTTCTAAATAGAATCAACTATTGCATGTATGTCTAGGAGCAGAGCCCCAAACATGGGCAGCAGTATTCCATGGGTGAACGAATTTGATCTTTGTACAGAATTAAGAGTTTTTGTGGGGTGCAACGTGTAATGCTGACGTTTCACTGGTCATCCAGCCGGCTTCTTCAGAGCTTGTTTCGAGAAGTATCTTCTTCGGAATGTATCACAAAACTGTTCGCTTCAATGCTTTAAAAACCTGATAGATGGTAATAGGGATGCGCCAACAGAGAGTCCAGTTTTGCGTTACGGTAATATAGATAAAATAGCCAAAATCTAAAGGTGTTTTTAAAGTTCCATATTCGTATAGGCATATATAGAAGAACGTGAAAGATGCAAGATGAATTCTTCTGAATGTCGGTTAAATTAGTGATGTTAAAGTTTCGCCAATCATTGTGCCGACTTCCTCAGAGCTTGTTTCGAGGGCTGACTTCTTCGGATTGTGGCACGAAACTGTAGCCTCGTGCAGCAGTAGGCCAAAGATCTAACTAAACACTGTCTAATTCAAAAACCTTCAATTTCTTATCTAACCAAAACTGTCACAACTTCCGTTACATGTTCATATTTTGGATTGTTTTAATTACTTCTATTATACGTGCTTGTCTTCGCAAGAACTAACTAAAATGACTGCAGATGAAGAAAGTGTTTTATTTATGAATGTGCCAGATGTAAAAATGCAACGGATTTTTACAGTTCTTAAATTATATTATATCGAATTTAATCGAAAATAAGCTGCTGTTCCCCTGAACCATACGACTAGCGCCTATAAGCGGGGGTAGGTCCAATTCTAATAACACTAGGCGGCAAGTTCTAACTTGCTAGCTGGTTAAGTTTATTTATGGACGTTTACGTAAAGATCCAATCTACACCTGAAATAATCGCCAAATTTTAAAAAATTATTTCTGAAAACCATCGTAGAACAATTCTGAAAATATCCGACGAACTTTCTATTGGTTATCAAACGGCCTTGGAGCGAGCAGAGTTTCGTTCTGCATTACGACATTGCACCGGCCTACAACTCTTACAGTATGCTACAGTTTTTGGCGAGGAATTCCATGACTATGATATTCTGTACCCTTTGTTCGTCTGGTTTGATACCCTGTGATTGAGGCTTTTACTACATATGAAGATGTAGGGGAGATAAAATTCGAATCACAGCCATGAAGCCTAAAAGTAACTAGCTGCTCTAGATTTTTTAGTGTTGGTCCGGTCACTTTTAGGTCGTACCACTTATAGATTCTATCAATTTTCGTGACGTGTGCAAAATAATTTGCATTCTAAAAAATTTCATGTACTTTGTGGTGGTAACGTTAAAAAATATTTTCGATGAAAAATAAAGGGTCATTTTGTACACTGATATTAAAGTGCATCTCTCATTTTGTAGAATTTTTTTTTATTTACTTAGTTGCTCTTTTACTATCATCATCATCAACTTATACTGTCCACGGCTGGATGAAAGCCTCCCTCAAGTCTTCCGACCTTCTTCTGTTCTGGGCCACTTGTACCCAATTTCCAGAGACTTTCTTCAAATCATCAGTCTACCGATTTGGTGGTCTACCTCTACTTTGACAGGCTTCGGATCTTGGTAGCTACTCTCTAACTAATTTGTCCATCGTCTATAATTAAACACAGCAACGTACCCAGCCCAGTTCTGCTTAAGATGTAGAATGAATTTGACTGTCTCGTATCCCCGTTCTTTTCCTGATAATGTGATTTGGAATGTGATCTCTAAAAGTAACGTCTAATATTGACCTCTCCATTTTTTTTTTGCATGAGACATATTTTGTGATATTTTTCTTCGTCAGTGTGAGAGTATCTGCTTCGAACAGAAGAACGGGTAGTACGCATCTGTCAAAAACTTTTCTCTTTAAACACATCGATTTAAATATATAGCCCAGTTTGCCACATGCCTATTCTCCGCTGGATTTCATGTGTTTGGTTGTCTCGTCCTATGCTGTCTTCATGTCCTAGGTATTATATCCGTGTACTTGCTCGATCTACACGTTATTCAGTTTTATAGTGTCATTTAATGCAAGATTTATCATAAACTAAGTCGTGAATAGATTGATTTTTAAGCCAATCCTTCCTGAAGCTTCTTGAAATATGTGTAGCATAGTTTGTGCTTCTTGCATATTGCCTGTTACTAAGACAATGTTGCCCGCAAAACAAATTCAACTTTTCTCCATCAATGTTAAGAGTCTCATTTTTTCTCATTTTATTAATTCTAGCATACTTTCTAGAAGTGTTACGAAAAGCTTGGGAAAGGGCGTATCACCCTGGCGCACTCCTCTTTTGACTTGAAACTTGCTGGCGGATTGGCTAGTTTGGGATTTGTTATTAGCGGTGGCATTTTCATATATGTATTTAATTACACTGCAGTAACGATGATCAATATGACAATCAGCAAGAACTTCCAAGAGTCTCTCCTGGTTTACAGAATGAAAAGCTTTTTCGAAGTCCACGAATATGAGCATCAGAGGCTTATTATATATTATACTTGTATATTGTATGTCTTTGACTATAAATATTTTAAAAAACACAGCTTTCTAGGACACCTTGTAGTTACTAACAATAAGAGAGATTCGCTACTCTTATGTAAAGAAGGCCATAGTCCTCTATTATCAAAATTGTATCTCTAAAAGCTCCGCGAATCCATCTTAAGGGGCCTCTTTTAAAATAATAGGAGCATAAAAAATGATTTGTGCGCGAACATTCTTAAGTTAAAAAAGCTATTCTGGATGAAGGAACAGGGCTGCTTGTCTTTTTATTTGCTAAATGAGGTGTAACAGATTTTTTTAAACAGCCGAGGTTTATGTTTTAGCAGTTGACTTAACCCGTCGTTTTTGTTATATGGCTATTCCTTTATTATTTTTTGCGTCAAATTGTTCGAAATTTTATCAAAAGGATACAGATAATGAATGAAGTCTCTGACTTAAGCTTACTATTGTTTGCTTCATGCGGTTAAAATTGAAAAAAAAATAGTGATTTTTTTGAGTACTCGTTATTTTAATAATCATTCGAGAAATGATGACTTGAAAATACCCGTTAAATCGGCTTTGTTTTTAGAAATAATAATAAAAGGATAGAGTATGTCATTTATAACATCGTTTCACGCCAACTCAATGATCCTTTAGAAAGGGCAGCGAGTGCGGTGAGAACAAGTAGAAAACATCGGACAGAATCCCAATGTTGCCTTACGGAAAAAAATCACCATAACCGTAAACGTTCAGCGCCTGCAAAAACCCGAATGATTGCACGTGATCTGGTAGTACACCTCGTTGGGATTCCAGCACTTCAAAAATGTTATATACGAGCGTGGATTTAAAAGTCTTAGGTAAATAATTTTTTCTTACAAAAACAAAAATTTATTTCTCAACATAATCTCCATTGAGCTCAATACATTTAGTCCAGCCAGATATCAATTTTTTTATTCCCTTTAAAAAAAAAAATGTTACGAGCTGTGCACAATATGTGTTTGCGGCACCGATAACCTCTTCACACAATTTCTTCTCCTCAAACAAATTTTTGAGGTCAGGAAACGAAAAGACGTCACTTGTGGCCAAATCTGGGGAATGAGGTATGTGGGGAACTATTTTGACGCCTAGATCTTGAACTTTTGCCGTTGCAACGGCAGAAGTGTGTGCAGGGGTGTGTCCTGATGAGGAAGGACCTTTTTACATGCTCATCTTGATCGCTTCTGCTTCAATTCACTCAAGTAAAATAGTCAATCATTATGATGCCCTGTGAGCTCCATAAAAATAGTTGCCATCACTTTTCCAGCCGACAAAACTGTATTCACTCTTCTCTGTGCACTTTCACCTTTACCAACCCACTGTTTTTACTGTCATTTTGTTCCAGGGATGTAATGGTGGATCCACGTTTTGTCTATACTAAAAACGAAGCCGGTGTTTCAAATGTCCTTCTTCATGCGTTTTTGGACTCAACAAATGCAGGACTTGTCGCGTACTTAGCTTTTTCATTTTTAGAACTTCATGCAGGAGATTATGTACTTATTCACATGAAATGCCTACCATCTCAGCAATCTCACAAAGCTTGATACAGTGATCTTCCACCAAGACGCCACCAATTTAATCGACCATTTCTTCAGGAGAAACCTCAATCAGGCGTCCTGAACGTGTGCGGCCACTTTTAAATTCATTTCTCCAGTAATAAATGGGCTTGAGTACTGGCGCAGAGTCCCTATGAACTTCCTTGAATTCAGCTTCTAGCTAGGCCGCAGTCCACTTTTTAAAATAAAAATGTTTTATCACTACACGATACTCGGCTTTATTCATTTCTGCGAAAAGTTAACACCAATCACTTACGATAGCTGCCAAGAAAGAACTGCGCGTTACATCTGTTTGAACGTTCGAATACAACCGTTACAAGAATGCCGCTTACCAACAATCACGCTTCTTAACAAAATGTCCCGCCATTTCATCAAATTTACCAATCTTATCAGTTCACCTCAGATGACAGATGACATTTTAAGACTAACAGATGAAAGATGGCTACACAAAAACAGAGGTAACAACAGAGAATATAGCAGACTACACACACAAATACAGAAAGAAATTCGAACAGCTAAAGATAGGTGAGATAGGGAAAGATGTAAAGAGATAGAGGAGTTGCAGGGAAAGTATATTTATCGAAAAATTAAAGACTCAACTGGTGAACGGAGAACGAAATCAAATGGACGTTTAATAGATCATAAAGGAAACTTTGATACCGATAAGAAAGAGGAACTGAAGATATGGCAGGACTATATCACAGAGTTATTTTCTGATGCAAGACCAAATCAACCACAATGTTCAATAGACTTGTTTGGGCTCTGTATTACCACCGATGAAATGCGCATTGAAATAAATCACCTAAAAAATAGAAAAGCTACCGGTCCCGATGAATTCCATGGAGAATTTCTTAAGCTCTTAGATGAGGATGGGATTGAGTGGCTTACGATGATCTACAATAAAATCTATGATTTAAGCAGAATACCAGAAACCAGGTTAAAGTCTGAATTTATAACGATCCCAAAAAATGCAGGCGCTAAAAAATGCGGAGTATATCGAACAATAAGCCTCATAAACCACCTTTTAAAACTATTTCTGAAAATCATTCACAGAACAATATACAAGTTGTGTGAAGAAAACATCTCAGTTACACACTCGGCTTTCGTGATGCCATGGGAACCAAAGAGGCCTTATTTTCAATGCAAGTTCTGATTCAGCGATGTAGAGACGTCAATTGTGACGTATATCTATGCCTGATCGACTACCAAAAGGCTTTTGATAGAGTGCAACATCACAAAATGGTCGGACTTCTGAAAAACCTTGGGCTAAATGGATCTGTGGATTATTAGCAAACTCTACTGAAACCAGATGGCATTTATTAAGGCAGAATTGGAGCGTTCAGAAGCAATGTCAAATAAGGGAACAGTAAGGTGTCTTGTCTCCATTATTGTTTAATATATATTCTGAGCAAATCTTCAAAGAGGCACTGGAAGAGGCTGTTGAATACTGCTTAATAAGGAGTGGATAAATAATATTCATTATGCTGACTATACGGTGGTTATAGCTGATAAAGGGTCTACAACATCTTATGACAAAAAAACACGAAGTCAGTAATCGATATGGCCTCGAATTTAATATCAGCTAAACGAAGTACCTGGTAATCAGCAAGTCTCCGGTTCCTGCTACCTTGTTGACGATTAACAATCAACAAATACAAAAAGTTCCACAATATTCATATTCACAGTGGGATCACTCTCAGGAAATTCTTTGCCGTATCGAAAGAGCTACAGCAGTGTTCCTCAAAATGATATCACTTTTCCAAAGCTCAGCAATAAAATTAAGCACTTCTAAGACGTTATGTCGTTAGTGTCCTTCTTTGTGGTGTGGAATCTTGAAGCCACTTCTAAGAAACTTGAAGCATTTGGATTATAGTTATGAATGACCATATTACCAACGCGGATATCTTATGTCGCATGAGCAAGAAACTGGAAATTATGGAAACTGTTAAAGTAAGAAAATTGGAGTACTTAGGATACATAACGAGAAATTCCTACATATATGGATTACTACAGCAGATACTCCAAGGAAAAGTTTTTGAAAAAAAGGGGACCAAGACGCAAATGTACGTCTATTATTGGAATTCTTACATTTTATTTAATGTTGGGTATACAAATTAATTGTGTACCATCTTTGCGTTAATAAAATGTTCATAATAATACAACTAGATCAAGGACTCCCTAATATTTTTCACTCACTTTGCAAATTTTTCAAGCACCTGGTGAATTTCTTCTTTGAAAAAAGATGGTGCTTTCAAGTTGATAAATTCGGTTGTGTTTTTTTTTAACATCTTTCAATGAAGTAACGTCAGAGTGGGCGAGATGATGTTAAAGTGGCCGAAGTAAAGAGTAATCGAATGCCTGCATGTCTGGAAAATACGCGGCATGCAGGTGCTGTCCAGACCCTTCATGCTTCAAAATATCAAAGTCATCGCTTAGAAATTGCTGGCACGACTTGTGTGTCACCACATCTTCTTCTAAAGTTTAAAAAATCATTTGTGCAGTTACATATCATTTTTTGCGTTTTAGATGCCTTATTTTCTATGAAAAGTTTGTTTTTTAGGTAGAAAGTGTACAGAAAAGAAATCCACTGTCATGTCACACGTCACAACTTTAATTTTGTGCTATCTATATATAAGTAAGAAAACTATATTTTCATTAAATAACAAATTATTATTTGCAGGGGAGGTCTCTATATTTATTTTGTTCTCTTGTGATTGTTGGCAATGATAATATAAATATTTTTGTATGAAAACTTGAAGAAAAGCCGTTTTAAATTAACTTCAAATATTCATGAAATTATGTTGTTTAAATTTTATACAAATATTTACGGTTTTAGATAGATAATTTAAAAATACCTTTCACTTTCATAACGTAAATTCAAGAACGTTTTGCCAGGATGTTTGCTTTCTGTAAAAACCATAATATGTAGTATTATTTCGTGTTACCTTGAGCATTATGTTTACGAAGCGTATGTCCCATATGCATATTAGATACGATAAAGAAAGATGTCCGCTTTTCTCTGATGCGATGTGTTTTTATTAGGCCACTGTTTAAGAAGCTGCATAGCTAATGAGATCGAGGCGATACCTCTTCGTGTGTAGTCAGTGCTTACATCATCAGGCTATAATTTCTACATTTCTACCTAGTAGCTGACTTGCGTATCTACCTTTGGTTTATCATCTCTCTACTATAACTAACAAATTATCTGCGGTCGAAGTGCCCCTTATCATGCGAATCAAAACGATGATATCCGAGATTAGCCGATTTCAGCCTGAAAGTTATTCGACCAATAGAAAAGCGAAATTTACTGCACAGATAGTAAAACAGTATTATAAACATATATATATATATATATATATATATATATATATATATATATATATATATATATATATATATATATATATATATATATATATATATAAGGTGGTATGAAATTCACAGCATTTATTGATACGAATGACTCGTGGGGTCATGTCGAAGTACATTGAATACTCTTTTTTTTAATTAGAATATACGTGAAAAATTTAAAAAAGGACACAGCTTGATTTTACCAGCCTAAACTACCCACTCCTGAAAGGCTATCATTGTACGAACTAGCTCAAGCGTAGGCCTGTGTTACTAAACATACGATTTTCTTCGTATAACTTCAGGTAAAATTAATCTAATACGAAATGAAAACAATAGTAAAAATAATATTTAAATATAATTAAGAATTTTTTTTCTATTATTTGAAAAGAAATAATTCCTTTGGACAACTGGATCATTACCCCTTAAAGTTAATTTTGACTTTTCTGTTAACAGCTGTTTGGACAAAATAAAAACAGAATTTCAAATAGGTTTTTTCTCTTAACATTAATACTAAAATGGTTAACGATTCTCTTTTAAGAAACGTAAGATTTTTTTTTAGTGCTAAAGTGAAAAACAAAGTAGGTTTAAAAACGTATTTCTTTATTATTTTTATATATCTTAAATGTAGTCGATCTCCTATAAAATATCTCCGGTTGTGCGTGACATACTATATTTATAACTAAATCAACTGTACCGAACGACACGAACTATCACACTTGTTGCTTTATTTTACACTCTCTACAAATTTTTTAATTAACATCACTATAGTAGTCTATGGATATCTTTAAAAAAAACCTGCAAATTATTGCATATTGCATATTAATTGATCTTTATCTCATTTTACCCACGATATATTGTAAAATTTGTAAATGTTTGCCATAAATAAACAAACTAAACGTGAATTTGACGTTTTGCTAGAGGGCGTTGTCACTTGACCACCGCCAAGCTGAGAGAGAGCCACTAAAAAACCACCAACAAAATCACCCGATGCCGACAATAAATCCTTTGTTGTCAGCCTCGGATGCCGACAACAAATCCTGTGTCGGTTTTAGAATCTTTCCAACCTACCTCAACAATTTCTTTATTGTGCCGTCGTTTTTACAATAAAACAAATAAAATTTTAGTGAATGTGTGGTAAAATTTTTACTTTTTATAACAAAATATTGAAATATGAAACGAGGGGAAGTAATTATTTTAAGAAGTAACAATTCTTATATCTTTTTTTTTTATTAAATTTGTCCGGAAAAGCCAAGCCAAATCTCGCAATACTGTAAACCTGACCTTTTGGTTAATGATCGACTCTATTCTGTTTCTTCAGTGTCGATTCTTCCTTTATTCTATTTAAAGTGAATTTTCTGTAATCGGTCTAACTACAAGAAGGCACCAGTTCCAATATATACAGTCAATTCCATAACACCCTAGATATATATATATATATATATATATATATATATATATATATGCTGCGCGGAGTCCTGACCATAATTCAATCGAACCCTTGTGGGATGAGCTCAAAATAAGGGTTCGAGCCAGAAATCCAACCCCTACATCGCTGAGGAACTTAAAGGTTGCGATGGCGGAAGAGTGGGAATGAATCTCACAGACAATGGTGAAAAAGCTCATGAAAAACCAGCTGGAAGAAGTTGTACCGTTTGAAAATTTGTTCGCCCCAAGCTTGAGCGCAATTTTGTAGCCTATGAAAAGGTGTTTAATTTAATTGCGCCCCACGTAGACTGCGTCATTTAGTAAGGTGTTAACTCGCCTGCTTTTTGTGGCGTCATTTTTGTACCCTGTGGAAAGTTGTTTGTCCCACGCTTGAGCGCAATTTTCTTGCAGCCCCGCTTTAATTTCTGATAATGAATTGAGTGAATCCTGATTTTAAAAGAACTAAAGAAATTAAACACACACTAGCTCAGTTTTCCTTGGTAGAGAAATATGGGTAAGAGATAATTTTTGTACGTCTTTTTGGAATTATTTTCTATTTTTAAAAAGCTGTAGCTGTACGATTTTTTGGGCACCATTCATTTTAAAATAGAAAGGATCTAACTTCAGCTAAGAAAATGAAAAAATACTGAAGGGTTTTATGGTTATTAAATAAAAAAGTTAGTTTGGTACAGCCGTCCTTATCCTGAAAAGAAAGATAGGTATTCAGTGAGACACTAGCTTTAATCAACAAAAAGAAAATTTATTCATGATTTTAAAAATAAAAAGTTCTAACCTTTGCAGTTTTACAGGATTACAAAAAATTTTAGCCTAACAGGTAGTTATGACATTTAAATTCTAAACTCTGACTTCTCCCGAAGACGAAAAATAGTGCTTTTCACTTCACTTTTTAGTCAGTTCAAATTGCTGTTAAGGCACTACTCAGGGATAAGTCTATGGAAGGATGTTTTGGTAACTTACTGTTTTTATTTCGGCTTCGATGGAACACGACCGATTTCACACTTTTCTAGTAAACACTTAGAGAGTCCACTACGGCTTTTCGTTAAAAAAAACTTGTGCTTTATTTAGCTCTCATGATTGTTGTTATGAGCCTTTACTGCAGCTCTGTCGAAGGAAGCCTACTTGGCGGCTCCGATGAAAATTAGCCTGGCTGCGGCTTGATGGTACTCAGCCTACTTGGCGGTTCGGTGGAAATGAACCCCGATCCGAGTCCTCCGGACGCTTAAATAAGTCGTCGCCTTCTCTCGGTCATCTCGCGACGCCGGAACCAAAAATCCGGATACACATTTTCAACCAATCGGCGTGCCGATAGATCCGGTCAGAAACCCGCACAGCACACTAATATACCGAACGTCTTGGAATCTCTTGTTAATATACCGTTCGATATAAAAATGAAAATAAGTACAATTTGAAGTGAAAAATCAGTAACATTACATGGTCTTAAAATCTAGGAAAAAATGAATGTTACAAAGTAATAAGGATTAGTGGGTAATACAAAATATTGATTTTTTGGTTATCAATAAATTTAATTGTTATACTTTAAGTTTGTTTAATTTTTCCTTTCTCTTACCCCTATTTTCCCCTTTCAATCATTTTAATCAGTAAAAAGCATGAGGTATACTATGGAATTTGGTATCATTAAAAAGAGAATAGAATGGGCTTTCAAATAATACTAAAATCCGTAAAAATATATGGAAATTTTAGGATCCGTCTTAAATGAAACCAAATAGTTTGAGCCGATTTTTTAGCTCACCAGTGTATATATATATATATATATATATATATATATATATATATATATATATATATATATATATATATATATATCTTAGTTGGGGAACTCGGCAAAAAGGGGCGTGATAAGAGATCAAACAATTTTCATTAAGCCAATATTTCGGTTCTAGATTGGGACCTTCTTCAGAGCAAGCACTGAAAAGGAGAATAAAGCATATTCACTGATAGTGTTTGGGACAAATTTAAATTAATGATGTTGTAATTAAGTTGTTATAATTAATAAAATTAGTGTAGAACAAGAATAAGATATTAGTCATAATAAAGTCAAAAACTCACATGAGTAGCGTGAAGTTGAGTTAGCTTGAATGGCCGTAGATAGCTTATACATAAAAACGTTGGTTAATCCATAAAATACACACTATAACACTGTAGATAAAATTACACAAACAAAATTTAAAACATGGATGTGATTGAGAACCTTGGATGTTGAAAACATTGTTAATTAATTTCACCTGAGACAACCATCCATGGCCACCGCCATATGGGAAGAATTGACAAAGACGACAGGAGACAACTAACCGACAGAGATAAACGGCTTATTAAGAAAACTCAATTAACCAGAAAAAGGGGTCGACACCCGGAAGGAAAATTTGTAAATTTATTGTTGAAATATGACTGGAGGAAGAGATTGTTTGCAGAAATAAATGACGATTGAAACTAACAGGAGGTAATGAAGGGGTGACGCTAAATACTGTCAGTGGAAGGAGGACAGTAATCCATAAGTGCACGAGATGGTCCAGATAAAGTGGAAGGAAACTGTGGAACTCAGGATCAAAGAGAGAACCGTAAACAAAGAGAGGAAGGGGGAAAGAAAACCCTGAAGGTTACACAGCTAAGAGAGAGATGACTACTATTTCAATTCAGTTGGATTATAAAACACTTGAAGGCAGGGAATTATCGTGTGGTGTTGATTTATCACAAGAGAGGAGGAAACTATATATACTACTGAGACCATCTAGGTCGGTTCTCTTGGAAAGATTTTTAGAGAAATGAAGAATTTTGGGTTCCCTGAAATTAAAGGAATGACCATTGTCAACAGAATGGGTTGACAAAGCATATCTGTGTGGATGGCATCTGGTATCACTTTTATGGAGTGCAATACGACGATTCAAGGATTGAGAAGTCTGGCCAATATAGATTGATGGACAATTGAGGCAGGAAATTGAGTACACTAAGTCTGACATGGAAAGAACTGGCAACGGGGCCTTGAGCTTGCTGAAAACACGTCTGTTTTTAAAGAAAATAATATTTGGCAATTTTAATGTTAGGAATAACTCGCAAAATATGGACCAATTTGTTGGTAAGTCCAGGAACGAACGGTAAAGAAAGCAACGACCAATATATTTCGACTGGAGGAGTTAGAGGAGGAGGGGAGATTTGCGGTAGGTGAAGGGGAGGGGGTTCTGGAGGAATTTGGTGGATATGAGCAAGCTTGTTGACTTCGTCTTTGGTTCTTAGCAAGAGTTTACGATTGTATCCATTGTCTATGAAAAGGTTTGTAAGTGTTTCTTGTGACTGGTGTAAGAAATCAGAATGGACTATTGTCTTCAGTCTTCTATATAGGCCTTTGATGACGTTGACTTTGACCTACCAATCATGGCCAGAATTTGCATGGATATATCTCCCAGAAGAAGTAGGTTTTCTATACCAATGAAGTTTGATGATATTATGGGAGTCTCTAACGACTCTTGTGTCCAGAAATGGAACAGCATTGTTGGTTTTTTATTCCATAGTGAATTGTAAATGTGCGTCGAAAGAATTGAAAACATGAAGAACTTCTTCTTTGCCATCAGCTGGTATGGATAGAATTAAATCGTCTACGTACTGATATAAGAAGGGAAGTCGAAAGGATAATCTTTGAGTGCAGTTTTTTAAAACATACGACATGACAATTGAAGCAAGAACATGACTGAGATTACTGCCCATAGGGCATCCAAATATTTGAGAGTAGAAAGAGTCTTTAAATTTGAAGAAGGTTGAATGGAAGAGAAATTCTATTATTGATAAGAGGAAGGATTTGCTGATTTTGGTGTTGGGTGAGATTAATGCCCATTCAGAGTCAATTATTTGGCTGGTTAACTGCCATGAAATATTCGTGAAGAGACTGACTACATCAAGTGATATAATAACGTGGTTTTCTGGTAATTGGAAATTATTAATTATTGCACTAAACGCAAAAGAGTCTTTAATAGCAAATGTATGAAAATTGAGGAAGGACTTTTCAAGAAGATTAGCACAGAATTTACTAAGTTTTGAAGTGGGAGAGCAAGTAGTGGAGACGATGGGTCTGAGCGGTACCCCTTCTTTATGTATCTTGGGTAAACCATAAATCCTTGGTGGAATCGCCTTATAGTTATAAAGTTGTCTGGTTGTTATATCGTTAATACATTTTTTGGTCTTCAACTGCTTGATAAAACTGTTGCTTTTGTTTTGATGTTGAGTAGTGGGATCATGAGAGAGCTTCTTGTAAACTAGTTCATCATTAATAAGTTCCAACATCTTAGTTTCATAGTGTAGTCTCTCTAAGGCTACTGTGACCGAGCCTTTATCTGAAGGTGCAATTAAGATCTCACTGTGTTGTTTGAGAAATTTGTGTGTCTGGATGAACAGAGTCTTCTCAAAAGAAGTATTACGGTTTAGTAAAACAGTCTTGGTAACTGCATTGGTGCATTTGGCCCTGAGAATATCTTGAATGGAGGCTGGTGCAAGTTTAATGAAGGATTCAATGTCAGAAAGGATTGTTTTTATAGGGATATCAGTACCTGGAATAGAATCATAAACAAATTTTGGACCCAAAGCAAGAATTTTATGAACCTCAGGAGGAAAATCAACTGTAATTAAATTGGTAAACCATTGGGGACAGACTTTTAATTTATCAGTTTTTGATCTAATCAAATTATTGAATTTATTGAAGAGAGTATTAGACAGAGATCTAGTGGTGATTTGAAATGATTTTTCTGTCACGAAAGCGTTGCACGATGGAACTGGAACTCTATTTTCTGCTAAACGAACAACACGGTTGATAAGAGTTTTGAGGTTGTTAATCTCTTTGAAGGTGAAAGAAATTTCATAGGAAAGAATTCTGACAGATATCTTACTCTCGAAACGCTGTATCCTGTTGTTGTCATTGGATCTGTCGGACATCAGATTGTTCATGCATCCAAAGTTCTGTACAATATGTTTAGGGACAAGTCCCGTTGAACGACATTTCAATAAAAAATTTCTTCTACAGGTCATCGTAACTAACTTATTGTTATATTTGGCCCAGTTACGGAAAAGGTTAGTAGTTTCCGCTCCATATCTATTATGTTAATCTTGAAAAAACCCCATTTCTATAATAGAATAAGGAAAGAAAGCAAAAAATTGCCGTATCTACCAAAATTCTTAAACATAAAATCTTAGTTGGGAACTCGGCAAAAAGAGGCGTGATAAGAGATCACGCAATTTTCATTAAGCCAATATTTCGGTCCTAGATTGGGACCTTCTTCAGGGCAAGCACTGAAAAGGAGAATAAAGCATATTCACTGATAGTGTTTGGGACAAATTTAAATTAATGATGTTGTAATTAAGTTGTTATAATTAATAAAATTAGTGTAGAACAAGAAAGAATAAGATATTAGTCATAATAAAGTCAAAAAACTCACATGAGTAGCCTGAAGTTGAGTTAGCCTGAATGGCCATAGGTAGCTTATACATAAAAACGTATATAAAATATTTTGTGAGTCATTCCTAACATTAAAATTGCCAAATATTATTTCTTTAAAAACAGACGTGTTTTTTCCATGTCAGACTTAGTGTACTCAATTTCCTGCCTCAACTGTCCATCAATCTATATTGGCCAGACTTCTCAATCCTTGAATCGTCGTATTGCACTCCATAAAAGTGATACCAGATGCCATCCACACAGATGTGCTTTGGCGACCCATTCTGTTGACAATGGTCATTCCTTTAATTTCAGGGAACCCAAAATTCTTCATTTCTCTAAAAATCTTTCCAAGAGAGAATTCCTTGAAATGTGTTACATCCAGGAGAATCACCTTAATATCAATAAAAGAACCGACCTAGATGGTCTCAGTAGCATATATAGTTTCCTCCTCTCTTGTGATAAATCAACACCACAAGATAATTCCCTGTCTTCAAGTGATCCATCTGAATTGAAATAGTATTCATCTCTCTCTTAGCTGTGTAACCTTCAGGGTTTTCTTTCCTCCTTCCTCTCTTTGTTTACGGTTCTCTCTTTGATCTTGAGTTCCACAGTTTCCTTCCACTTTATCTGGGACATCTCGTGCACTTATGGATTACTGTCCTCCTTCCACTGACAGTGTCTAGCGTCACCCCTTCATTGCCTCCTGTTACTTTCAATCTTCATTTATTTCTGCAAACAATCTCTTCCTCCAGTCATATTTCAACAATAAATTTACAAATTAATAATTAATATTATAGACGATCTTTCTCATTGTTGCTCCCATTATTCTCTTTCTCTCTCTCTCTCGCTCACCCTTTACTTAAAATTAGGTTATGATTTATCCTTCCTCGGTTCCATACCGGTTCTTGGTCGCTAAGTTGGCTATCTATTTCTTACTTTAAAGGTCCAAACATGCACTTCCTATTTTGATCGGTTTTCTTCCGGGTGTCGACCCCTTTTTCTGGTTAATTGAGTTTTCTTAATAAGCCCTTTATCTCTGTCGGTTAGCTGTCTCCTGTCGTCTTTGTCAATTCTTCCCATATGGCAGTGGCCATGGGTGGTTGTCTCAGGTGAAATTAATTAACAATGTTTTCAACTTCCAAGGTTCTCAGTCACATCCATGTTTTAAATTTTGTTTGTGTAATTTTATCTACAGTGTTATAGTGTGTATTTTATGGATTAACCAACGTTTTTTGTATAAGCTACCTACGGCCATTCAGGCTAACTCAACTTCACGCTACTCATGTGAGTTTTTGACTTTATTATGACTAATATCTTATTCTTTGTTCTACACTAATTTTATTAATTATAACAACTTAATTACAACATCATTAATTTAAATTTATCCCAAACACTATCAGTGAATATGCTTTATTCTCCTTTTCAGTGCTTGCCCTGAAGAAGGTCCCAATCTAGGACCGAAATATTGGCTTAGTAAAAATTTGTGTGATCTCTTATTACGCCCCTTTTTGCCGAGTTCCCCAACTAAGATTTTATTTTTAAGAATTTTTGGTAGATACGGCAATTTTTTGCTTTCTTTCTTTATTCTATATATATATATATATATATATATATATATATATATATATATATATATATATATATATATATATATATATATATATATATATATATATATATATATATATATATACATATATATATACTAAGTTGGGAATGTGGAATCTTTGGCACAATGACACTACTCAGTATATATCACCACTACACCAAACACTTTATTTTTGCACTCGACGCGCGTTTCGCTAACCATGTTAGCTTCATCAGGAGCGATGATGAAGCTAACATGGTTAGCGAAACGCGCGTCGAGTGCAAAAATAAAGTGTTTGTTGGTGTAGTGGTGATATATATATATATATATATATATATATATATATATATATATATATATATACATATATATATATACATATATATATATATATATATATATATATATATATATATATATATATATATATATATATATATATATATATAAATATATAAATATAAATCTTTTTGATGTATCTTGAGTTTTGGTTCATCAAATGAATATCTTTGAGTTCTTTTGAATTTTTTTTATTATTTTGACATTTCGCCCCCTGTTTGGGCATTTTCAAAAGAGTCTTAACACTAACCATCGACTGAAATACATCAATCACGGTCACTTATTTTCGAGACATGGCAAAATAAGACTATTTTTTGAAAATGCCCAAAACCGGGGGGCGAAACGTCAAAACAATAAAAAAAATTCAAAAGAACTCAAAGATATTCATTTGATGAACCAAAACCCAAGATACATCAAAAAGATTTATTTACATAAAGGTTCAAGAACTATATATATATATATATATATATATATATATATATATATATATATATATATATATATATATATATATATATATATATATGTATATGTATATATATATATATATATATATATATATATATATATATATATATATATATATGTATATGTATATATATATATATATATATATATATATATATATATATATATATATATATATATATATATATATATATATATGTATATATATAGGTATATGTATATATATATATATATATATATATATATATATATATATATATATATGTATATATATATATATGTATATATATATATATATTATATATATATATATATATATATATAGATATATATATATATATATATATATATATATATATATATATATATATATCCTTCTTTTAGCAAGTAAAGTAAATAAACAAAGTGTTATAGTTAAAAATAATAAATAATACTTTTTCATTCGTTTTACGCTTCAATTGTTTGATTTATTTTAAAAAATACAGGTTTTATATTCTTGCCTTTTACTGCAAAGTTTATTAGGTGATAAGTAGGTTATCATGTAATGAAAACCCTAAATTTTACCTATTGGAACACAGTATTTAAAAAATGTCAGGTTAATCTTTAACATAAACGCGTGTTAAGTTATTTACAACAAATGCATTGTGTTATATCTTTCTCAGTCTCACATTTAAAATAATACGGACATTCTAAGAAAAAATAAACGCATTCTCTGATTTTAATCTCAGTTTAACCTGGATATTTATCAAGATAAATAAAATCGCCATTGATCCTCGAAATAGGTCAATTTGGAATGTGAAACGTAAACGTAAATCAAATGAATAGATCGAGTAGTGGCAATCTAATAAATTAGCTCTAAATGTAGTTTGGTCTGATTTGGATCTAAGTTTGGAGTTATTGAATTTCTCATAGCTGCTAATTTAACTTCCAAGGCTTCCAGTCTTAAAAGTTTTACTTAGTCTAATTTTGTGTCTTTTTTGTTCGAATATGATGATGAGTGCTATTTTTCGTATGTACAATCGATCAAGTAAGAACATGTCGGTAAAATAAACTCCTTGTTTTTTGAGGTTATTGTTGGCATCCCTAGCAAGAATGCTTTGTGGAAAGAGATTCATTTCTAACCTTATTTATGGTCAAATAGTACATTATCGTACATGAGTGCTGCATACGCTTCGCGCTTCGAGGGTGTGTTCACACGTAATCATCTAATTCATTAGCAAGTAGGTGAAACGATACTCTTAGTTAAAAAGTGTTGATGATCTACAAGAATATGATTCGAGAAGAAGAGTGTCGGACAAGCACGAAAAAATGATTATTAACATTTTTTCGCGAAATCCTTATATAACTTTGCGCAGCGGACAGAAAAGCTTAGATATATGGTATGAAACGATTCGTCCTCATCTCAGGGCTAACGAGTTGAAGTGGCAGAGTACAATCAAGAAACTATTGCAGAACGAAAAACACAAAGAGAAGCGGCTCGCGTGACCAGAGAAACATCAATCGAGACAGGAGTAGTGTAATTTTTTTCGAAGAAGGTTCAATTTGGGGTTATGTTATCACTACCTGGCCATTTTCCACTAACCGACCCTGTGAAGATCCATATTTGGGGATGTCTTGCGGAAAAAAGTTCTGGGAAACTCTTCATGTTTACTTATAATTTTAATGCTGAAAAAAATGGCAGGAAAAATGAGGAGTGGATTTTTCAACGACCCAAAACATCGAAGTAAAAAGTATAGCCAGGGGAAAGGTGACCGTCACACTAGATTAGCCATCCCAGTCACCCAAGGCAAACCCAATCAAGAACCTGCGGTTATACATCAAGCAGTCGCTTGGTAGTAAAAAGGTGTACACAGTGACGAAGCTGTCATGGCAAATTTGGGTAATTTGGAAATCTTTGTCCCAAGAGTACGCGGAAAATATCATCGAAATTATGCTCCAAATGAGGACTGGACCAACTACTGAATCATTAGCATTTCAATGGCAGTCCTTTACTATCAAATGATGTAAAAAACTTTTAAATAAATACGTTAAATGAAGACTCGTAGAGCTTAAGAAGAAAATAACTAACGTCTACACTAATCTACTTAGTATAAGGTTTCTCGAGTTGTTTTATTCCATCGAGAAAAATCTTTTGTTTGTGCCTCAAGAAACGACGCTACGACGGCCTTCAACTTATCATCTGAGGAAAATTTTCATTCACTGAAGTCTTTGTGTAGATGTTTGAAGAAAAAAAGTCGTAAGACGTTAAATCAATGCTATAGGGTGGAAGCTGTAAGTCGGTGAATAAGCTAAGGCTGAGCGAGTTTTGTGGATCTCGGAGTTGTCGTGCAACACCAAGATTATGGTTCTTCATGAATTAGTACATTTTTCTCTAATAATCGGCTTCAGGTTTTCGATTATCCTTCCGTAAATTGTTTAATTAATCGTGGACTCTTTTTCCAAATCTGCAGTAATCAACTTTTCAGAAGATGGCTGACTTTTCGACTTCTTTGGAGATGGAGAGTACTTATGAATCCATTGCATGGACTCCTGTTTCGTGGGAGGATCCCAACTGAACAACCTGTTATTGAAAAATAACTCTCATCGTTTTTTAGAGGGACCAAATGTTCTTAAAAAATTTCCGTTCTTGCCAGTTTTTGGTCTGGCGTAAAGATTTTGTGCTCCATCGCGTTTTAGTTTTTTTTATTTCTAATCTTCGTGCGCAATCTTGAAAATAGTATTTTCGGATACTCCAATTTGTTTAGCAAGTACTGGAATCTACATTCGTCGATTTCACAGCAACAAATCCACACTAATCCTAATGGTTTCCTTACTTCTTGTTTCAATAGATCTTCTTAATAAGGACAGAGTATCTTTTCTTTATAGTTCTCTGTACTGGTTACGTGACCGGAACTAAAAAATCGTCTAGTCTAATTTTTCATCTTTAGTGCCAAAATAAAGTGTTTTAACTAATGGTGCTAAATATGCAATAACAAAATGTCTAGAAATACAAGATTCCGCCGATGACGCCCAAAAAGTGCGAAACATGTGTCTTTAGCACTAGCATCATTTCACCCCTTTCTCCTAAAGTGGTATCTCTCAAAAACTATAGTTTCCTTTGCTGCTGTTGTACGTGCACTAAAATTGGGATCGATATCTCTTTTCGTTAGAGAGTCATGGCGCCAACAGACCGAAAGAATGATATAAATGAGAAAATATATTTCTCATTATTTAGAGAATATACTTCACGAGAGCCGTTTCATAAGTTCCCGGCCTAACAAAGAAAGCAAAAGAAAATGAAAACCTTGCAAACAATACATTTACTTCAACGACTGTCAAATTTTTTAATACCCTCATTATAATAAGATTTATCCAACTCTGCAACATAAGCATTCGTCTCCGTTTTTAATTTCATCATTCGAAGAGAATCTTCGTCCAGCCAGCTATCCTTTCAGGTTTGGAAACAAGAAGTAATGGCTGGGAGTCAAATCGGGTGAAATGAATGAAATTGCAGCAATAATTCGAGACGTGGTATGATGAATCCATGTTCTAATACCCAAAACATTGTGTAAAATATGGTATAAAGGATCTATCGAGATTTTTTACAATGTCAACGAGCTCGTTTACCATTAGTCGATAATCATTTAGTATGCTATTGTGAATTTTTATCACAATCTCGTCGGTCGTGGGGTTTTCGGGCGTCTTGAAGGTTTATTATCTTAAATGGAGGTACGAAGACGTTTAAATTCAGCCGCACACTTTTTGATAGTCAAAACGAAGAGGAAGAATCATTTAGTGTGATATTTAAATTTTTTTAAATGTCCGTAAGTCCGTTTAAAACAAAGTATTTTATAACAGGAGACACTTTTTATCAATTTTTTAGAAAATGTTAAAACTTGTTTGTCTAGGCGATCGCTACAAAAAGACAGCTAACACACCTGTTTGAAACTTCACAGCACGCCATCTAGTAGATGACACTTAACAAAAACAATTTTTGGTCATCTTAGCGCCATATCTGCGTCGGGCAGAGAACTTTTGGAATGTTTTGAAAGAAAGTTCGCGAGCACCGAACTCTGGAACTTCTACTGCTTTCTAAATTTTAGTCTTCTAAGATTGATTGGTTGATTAATTTCAGGCAGTCATTTATATGAAATTGTCAAAATTAACTTCTTTTATCAAAAATGATTTAGCTGAATTTGGAAAATATCTAACGCTAAAACGACTAGGTAACAAAAAGATTATGAACTTGCCGCAAAAAGCATAAAGAGCAGTTTTCTATTGCAAAATTTGACGTGAGCTTCTTGTTTGAGGTGTGAACTAATTAAATAAGAGAAATTCATCTCAATGATTGGATAGAAACTTTTATGTAATAAGTATCCTTAAATATGTATTAGTAATCAGTTGTAGCTACGAAGGTTTTCTTCTAGGTATTTATTATTTACTGGGACGTGTTTACTTCTTTTCTCGATCTTCATTAATTATTTTTAAACTTCAGTACAAACCACCATATTTGATTGATTTCAATGTATGGTAAAGGAGGGTTATTACATTTTTTTACCAGTTTCAGGGAATTCCGTGGGGCAGTAGTGATTTCACTGTAGTAAGTAGATCAAGCTGTTGACTGATCTGTTTTGTTTTTCTAATATTCTTCTACGTTTTCTCAACTCCAAAACTATAACTGCTTTCGATAAAATTTCAACCTAACTGAGGGCCTGATTTATTTCGGAGACCGTATACAACCCTCTCATTGCCACTTAAAACTTTAACCCGTTCTAAATTATTTTTGTTCTATTTAACTCTATTAGTTTCATTCGGCTGATTCTAACGTAATTTAATGTTTCAATTGTTGTTTTTCCGTTTTTGTTTGTCGATTTCCTTCTTTCTGCGGTGCTGCACTAAAGCAAAAGTTTTTGGATGTTTGTTTCTCCATTTTTTTCTTCCATTTTTGCCATTAGCCCGAGTAATGCTGAAAGCACAAGGAAATTATGACTAGAAGTTTTCCCAGTAATTTGTCTAGTTTTCTCTTAAATTTACGGTTTGGACGTTTTAATACAATATGAATTCTGTTTTTGTGCTGAAAGATAATAACTTAGAAAGTTACATATCCGTAAAAGAAATATATTTTATTTTAACGAAGGAAGGAAAATGAAATAAATTCTTTATTTATCCTTTACCTATATATAAAGTTAGACTAAACGTCAGTTATAATTCATTTGGTTAAATTACTGGAAAATTAGTGCAAGATTCTTAAAGCGACAACAGTATTTATGTTTCGCGATATTTCAACCCAAAGATCACTGGACAAAAATGTATGAATTTTAGCCTGTTTTTGCAACCTTCATAACTTAAAACAAAAAAAGCAAACTTAACGTAAAAGGTCTTAAATTAAAGTTAATTAACTACCCCCTATTTTGGGGGTTAAATTATGAAAATAAATAAGTTTTTAGCAGAAAATAAAAAACATATGCATGATGTGTAATTCACGAAAATAGGTCAAGAATTTCAATTATTTACATATTTTCAACCAACTACAGTATACCTAGTAAATTAAAAAGCACCCTTTAAAAGGGGATTGCAATAAGAAGGGTATTATGATTATTTCTTTGTGCTCGCTCTCTGTGAAACCAAGGTCAGTTCACCGACCAGCACAGTAAACTATCTTTATCCTGGGTACGACTTCTATTCCCGATTTAGGCGTAACTTTGGAATCTTTTTTTTTGTCAGAAGCGACCTCTCTTGCCAACGAGAAGAGGCTCTGGAACTTTGATGTCATGTGGTTGAAAATAACGACACAACAAACCACAAGGTTCATCTGCATCCTCTATCGACCGCCAAGTGATACTAACTTTAGAACACTTTTCGCTTCTCTTGCAGACACCATCGATCATTTACAAATTAACTATCCAAATGCCGAAATTGCCATCCTGGGCGCCTTTAATGTCCACAACATCAACTGGCTTAAATATTCAAATACTACCGACGAACAAGGTCGTGAAGCTGAATCATTCTCAATCAGTTGTGGTTTAACTCAGCTTATTGACGAACCAAAACGGATCCCTGATCGAGACGGGGAGTTCGCCAGTCTTCTTGATCTGTTTTTAACCACCAATTCGGAGATTTTACAAGGTCATCGTAAATCCGCCGTTGAGTTCTTCCGACCTTACACTGCTTTCAACATCGAGTGTCCTACCAGTCAGTGACAGAGAAGCGCGTAAACCGCACAAGATTTGGCATTACAAATCTGCTAAATGGGAAGATCTCACGGAATATTTTCGAACTTTCCCTTGGTTGGACGTTTGTTTTCGATCCGACGACCCATCTGTCTGCGCCAGGGAGGTTTCCGATGTTATCTTAGCTAGTACCGAAGCTTACATACCATTTTCGAAGAAATTTCCTTCTAACGGCAAGCCTTGGTTTGACCGAAAATGCAAAGAAGCTGTTGCTTCTAAACATCTTACCTACCGACAATGGCATGAAAATCCTAACACCATAAATCTTTTACTTACCTTTGTTCGTGCCCGGAACAGATACAAAGAAATTATCGACGAAACCAAGGAGGCATACAATCAGCGAATTAGAAACAAACTTCTCGCGTGTCCCAACAATTCCAGGTCCTTTTGGTCAGTCGTTAAGGCAGTTAGTCAAAATTTCACAAAATCCACCATACCACCACTCACACGGCTAGATAGTTCTATTGCAACGACACCTGTTGAGAAAGCAAACTTGTTGGCCGAACTGTTTGCTTCACATTGTATTGCTGATTTCCAAGGAAAAACACCACCTACTATTCCCACAGTGCAGTCAAGGATGCCCGATGTTGTCTTCAGACAGGGTATCATAAAACGTATTTTAATGAAGCTAGACACCAAAAAAGCTTCTGGCGCTGACGGAATACCTGCCATAGTTCTCAAAAAACTGTACAAACGAACTAACACCAGTTTTCTGTAGACTTTTCAACCTATCCTACAGAAAGGAAATATTTCCTTCCTACTGGAAATGTGCCACAATTCAGCCGATACCTAAGAAAGGCAAGAAGACCTTGCCAAACAACTACCGACCAGTCGCACTTTCAATAATATCGAAAGTCATGGAAAGGCTGTCAATCAGCATCTTCTAAAATACCTTGAAGGATTCAACATTATTAGCGATCACCAATATTGCTTTCGTAAACATAGATCAACAGGAGATCTTCTGACTTATGTAACACATGTTTGGAACAACGCAACTGAACACTTCGGAGAATCTCGAGCGGTTGCTCTTGACATATCCAAGGCATTCGACCGTGTTTGGCACGATGGACTGTTGGCTAAGCTACACTCTTATGGTATGTCTGAAAAGTTCTCTTTGTGGCTCTCATGTTTCCTCAGAGAGCGTTCTTTACGAGTCGCAGTCGACGGATTTCTTTCTAACACTTTTACTGTTAATTCCGGTGTGCCCCAAGGCTCCATATTGTCTCCTACTCTCTTTCTGATTTACATCAACGATCTGCTGGAAAAGACCGAGAATCCAATCTACAGCTTTGCAGATGGCAGTACGCTTATATCTTCATTCACTTTGAATGCTCGGACATCGGCTGCTCAGGCGAATATCCGCAGACAGCAGGACGTCATTCAACTTAACAAAGACCTGGAAGAAATTCTATTTTGGGGTGACAGTAACCAAGTGGAATTTAACGCTACAAAAACCCACGCAGCAGTTTTTTCTAAAAAAGTTAACGTTGCTGAACCCGACATAGTTATGTCGGGGCACTCCATTCCCCTAGCATCGTCACTCAATTTGTTGGGCATTAATTTGGGAGCAAATATGTCCTGGCATGAACATGTTGCAGGCATAGCAAGGAGAGCTTCTCAAAAGTTGGGAATATTATTTCGAACCAGAAAGCTTTACACTCCACAACAACTGTTAATTCTTTACAAAGCTCAAATTCGACCAACTATGGAATACTGCTCCTATGTTTGGGGCTCCGCTCCCAAACATACACTGCATTTGTTGGATTCTGTTCAGAGGAGGGCTTTTCGTCTGATTGGAGACCCAGAAGTCACCGGCTGCCTTGATTCGCTGGAACATCGAAGAACGGTTAGCGACTTGAGTCTATTCTACAAGTATTTTCATGGAGAGTGTTCGAAGGATGTAGCCCGTTTAATTCCTCCCAGAGCGGGGCATGTTAGAAGTACACGTCGCGCTGATAATTCACATCTGTATGAGGTTCAGCTTGTCACTCCTCGTACAACGCTTTTCAAGCAGTCTTTTATATGGAGAACATCATCACTTTGGAATGGCTTACCCAGGACTGTGTTTCCCACCGAGTACAATTTACAGCGATTCAAGAACAACGTGAATCGCTTTTTCCGCACAAGTTGTCGCTCCTGTAGCGCTTTAGGGACTTTTCCTAGTCTTGGGAATCATGTTTTTGAGTATGGCAGGATCCCCTATTAATTGCGACCCCCCCCCCCCCCCTTTTAGAGGGTGGTTTTTGATTAAATATACAGTATTGCGTAGAGAATATGTAATTAATTAAAGTGACCTATGTTCATGAATTATGAATTGCACATCATAAATGTCTTTTTTATTTTCTGTTAAAAACTTTTTTATTTTCACCCTTTTAACCCTCAAAATAGGGGGTAGTAAATAAAAAAAAAATGGAAAATATTTCTTAGATTTTTAGATTTAGATAATTAATTTAAGAAGAGAGAAGAAAAGAATGTTAGTTTTGCTTTTTTGTCTCAAAGTTATGCAGGTTACAAAAACGGGTTAATTTTGCGGTCACTATTTAAGTATTTAGACAGGGATATAAGGATGTAAAAAAGAGGCCCTCTTCGAAACAGGGCATTTCAGCAAGTTTACAAATAAGAGAAACTAAGGACTTGCATATTACTAAGCATGAAAAAGTTAAACTTTGTATGTAACTTGAAACTTACGAGGGCGTATTGATAACTTTCTAGCCTACCATAAAAAGAACTAGTAAATATCAACAACAAAACTTGTTTATTCAAGGTAATCACCTTTCAACACAAGGCAAAATGTAGCTATCGCTAGAGAACCATAAACACGTGGAACAAAACGTCACCGCATAACGAAGCCGGCTAGCTATCGCCGCCGCTGTAAAATGTGCTTCGTTGAAATTCTCAGAGATGCCGCGCAAGTAGAAGTTGTATTATATGTAACAATAATAGGGAAAAATATGAGCGGCATTTTTGAGAAACTCGACGACGGTCATTTAACGTGCCGGCGCTAGCCAGCCGGCTTCGTTTCATGGCGACGTTTTGTTCTACATATTTGCCTTTCCGTAGGGAAAAGTATAACAATTTTTAAAGAAGCGTTTCAAAATTTCATTCCGCTCTACAAGTTTAAATAGATGTGAAAACGTATAAAATATGAAAAGGTTGTAAAATTTAACACAAATTTTCCATCCCCAATGAAAATATTCTATATGGAATTTTGTATTAAAGATTTTATGCAGGGTGGTGGTTGGTTTTCGTTAAAAGTCTCAAAAAATTTATCCAATCAAAACTTGTCAGAAGGGATAAATAGTTAGTGCAGGATTTCTAAACATGTACCATGTTTTAATGCTGAATCACTCATTATATCACTATAAGCCTAGTTCTATCCAAGGCTGGATGAGACCTTCCCCCTGAATTTCCATCTCAATCTATTTGCAGCTATTGTCATCCATCCAATGCTCGCAATCCTCTGTATATCATCTCACTATCTTGTTTTAGGAGGTTCTAAGCTCATTTTCTGTCCTTGTAGTATCTATTCTATTGTTCGCTTGATCTACCAATCATCACTTGTGCGTGCTACATGTCCAGCCTATTGCCACTTTCTTCCTGGTACATTCTCTATAATATCCCTTACTTTCGGTTGTTCACGTATCCAATGGTTTCTTTTTTTATCATTAAGTTTTATACGATCAGCTGTCTTTCGTGTGCTTTCTTGGTCCAAGCTAGTTTTTGCATATGGGCTTTATTCAGTGTCCAAGTTTCACTGCTATATGTAATCAAGGGTAGGATGCACTCATTGTAAACTTTGGGATCACTTCATCTTTGAATATATAATTTAATATTCCGAATTCCTAGCCTGATTCTTCTTGAAATTTTATCCGAGACACTGTCTTTCGTCGTAGTAGTTTTTGACTCCAGATCAAGATAATTCTCAACAATCTCGAGAGCTGTTCTTTCTAAATTTGTGACTATGTATATTGTTATTAGTGCTGGTTAATATTTTTGTTTTACTTTTATTCATCTTAAGACGGCAACTGTCTAACTTTCTGATATCACCCTTTTTGTGTACAAGCATTACTTCTGATATATGCCGTAATGTTGGTATTTTGCCAGTTTCTAGACACATGTTAACAATTCTTGTTTTAAGTCATCTCCTCCTTCTAGTAGCATTTCCGATAAAACACGATCAGATCTTACTGCTTTGTGACGGTTCATTTCCTTCAGTGCGTTGTTGTGCTTCTCTACAGTAATTTCTGGTAGTTCTTCTGAACTTATATTTTGTATTTTCTTTATAGTCTGTTTTTTTTCTTTTTCATGGGGTGTTGTGTTAGACCTGTAGAGTTCATTATAGTAGGTGTATATTTCTGAGTTTATTTTGTCCCTATTCAGTATTACTTGTCCCTCACTATTTTGCAATGTATTAATCTCTTTTTCGTCTGTTATTCAGTTTCTTGTTTATTACTTTCGGGCCTTTATTTCGTTCAATGGTTTCCGAAAACACTTTATGCTTGGGCGTTCTTATATCTTTCCTAACCTTTTTTCTAATTAACTTGTTAAGCTAAGTCCACTCTAGCTTGTGTTCATCTCTATTCATATTTCTCCTTCTTTCCATAAGTCGTTTCGTGTTTTCATTATTTTATTCTGAAATACAACAGTTTTCGTGGCTACTTTAATTATGGATGTAAGTGCCTCAGCTTTTGTATCTGTTGCTTCGATGATTGCATTATCCTTAATATTTTGTAGCAGTTATGTTGTTCTTAGCTGGTCCTCTGTTCCCTTTTTTTTGATAACTTAGTGGTTTTGAACTATTGATAAAGGATTTTGCTCTTAGAGTTTTCAAATTTATGGATACTCTAGCCCAAACGAGTCTGTGGCTGCTCCCTATTGTACACCTATTCAGCCCTGTCACATTTGAATGAAATTGGTGTCCATTCAAAAGTTTTTTTCGGTCTTAAGAATAGGGACGAGTAATGATCCTAGAGAGCTAAATCTGGAGAATATGGGGGATAATCAATCAGTTCAAAGCCTAATTCCTTTATTTTTTTTGGAAAACTAGAGATTTGTGAGCAAGCGCATTATCTTACGAAAAAAGCACCACTTTAGATATTTTTCCCGTTTTCCCACAGTTTTCTGGTAAAGTTTAGATAATAATAAATAAAAATATTTTCTAGGCACTGTTTTGCGTCTTCTAAGTAATCTGTAAGGAGTATCTCATCCTTGTCCCAAAAAAACGAAAGCCAGAACTTTTTTGTTGATCTTTGTAAGCGACACATCCCGGGGAGAGTTGCGCCAGCATGTTTCGACACCTCCCTGACTATTCTTTTGCCTATGTATTATAATGATGGACTCATGTTACTGGTTGATTCAAAAAATTAGATGTATCTCATTCACAACAGTGGCAAATCAATTTGGATGTTATAACTCTCAGTCGGTCTTAGTTGCCAGCTGATAAATTTCTTCTACTCATATCAGAATGGACAATGTGAAAAAGAACCTTCGTATGAAATTTTCATTCTCTGGTATACGTTTCAGGCCAATTCGTCGATTTTTAACCGACTTCTCAATTCGACGCGTATTTTTTTAATGTATGTTCCTGCATAACTGGCAAATTTGTACCGATTTGAATGATTATTTTTTTTTGTTCGAGAGAGTACATATTCGAGATGGTCCCATATAAATTTTATTGAAATTGGTAATGAAGTTTCTAAGTTGGGAATGTGGAATCTTTGGCAGAATGACACTACTCACTATATATCACCACTACAGGAAACACTTTATTTTTGTCCTCGATGCGCGTTTCGCTAACCATGTTAGCTTCATCAGAAGCGACAATTAACTACCTGAGTACATCGAGTACAAAAATGAAGTGTTTGGTGTAGTGGTGATATATACTGAGTAGTATGTAGTTTCTGAAAAAATCCTGAAAAACTTAAATTTCTATAATAAAACATCGATAACTCTGGCAAATATGTACCGATTTGGATGTCTCTTTTTAGTGTTCCGTACGGAACACTTATGGGATCACTTCGGTGTCCATCTGTCTGTCCGTTTGTCTGTCGATCTGCCTGTCACACCTGATTTTTCTCCGAAACTATTTGATATAGAAAGTTGGAATTTGGCACAAATATAGGAATTCATGTCCCAAACGAAGCCGTGTAGTTTTTCAATAAGGGGTTAGTTTTTGGGGTGAAATCGAAAGCGAAAAAAAAAAGTCGTCGAGTGAATGAAAGTTTGCGAAAAAGTTCAAAAATATATATTATCTCGAAAAGTACTAAACAAAAATTTTTGAAAAAACCCTGAAATATTCTCCATAAAGTGTAGATTGAATGAAAATTATCACGAGTGCGCTACCTTTAATAATTTATCTGGTATATAAAAAAAAAATTCAAGGTCATCAGTTTCAACAAAGATCGAAAAAAAACTTTGTTGAAAACTTATTTACAGTGTGTTTTTGTGAAGTCACTGATCATTTTATACCTCCATAACAAAATTTTTTATTTCGAAAGCTAAAATATACTAATTGCACAAGTCCAACTTGCACTTGGTTGTTTTTAGTGTTCCGTACGGAACACTTATAAGATCTGTCTGTCTGTCTGTCTGTCACACCCGATTTTCTCCGAAAACTATTTGACATACAAAGGTGAAATTTGGTAATAATATAGGAATTGATGGCCTCATCAGAGCCATGTTGTTTTGAGAGTTAAATTTTGACTTAAGGGATTAGTTTTGGGGGGTGAAGTCGGAAGTGAAAAAAAAAATTTTTTACTAGATCATCGAGTGTGGTGTCAAATGAAAGCTTGTGAAAACACGAGTAAAAAATATATATATAATGTTATACTTGCGCGCACTTTTCTTTGTATTATTTTTAAAAATTCGCGAAAAATCGCTGTCCCGCGCCTTATCGCGAAAAGTACTTATCAAAAAATTTCGAAAAAATTCTGGAATGTTCTCCACGGGGTGTAGATTGATCGAAAATTATCACGAGTGCATTACCTTTAATAATTTATCTGGTATATAAAAAAAAACAAAAATTTCAAGGTCATCAGATTTCAGTAAAGATTGGAAACGAACTTTGTTGAAAACTCATTTGGGGCGTATTTTGTGAAGTCACTGATCACTTTATACCTCTGTAACAAAATTTTTTATTTAAAAAGCAGTCAACGTACGGAACACTAATTGCGAAAGTTCAACTTGCACTTGACCGGTTATATTTTATTCGAGAGAGTACACATTCGAAATAGTCCCATATAAGTTTTATTAAAATTGGTTACGTAGTTTCAGAAAGAATCCTGAAAAACTTACATTTTTGAAATAAAACTCTGGCAAATATGTATCGATTGATTCTTTTTAGTGTTCCGTACAGAGCATTTATAAGATCACTTCGGTGTCCGTCCGTCTGTCTGTCCGTTTGTCTGTCTGTCTGTCTGTCCGTTTGTCTGTCTGTCTGTCTGTCCGTCTGTCACACCTGATTTTCTCTGAAACTATTTGTCATAGAAAGTTGAAATTTGGTACTAACATAGGAATTGATGGCTTGATGAGAGCCGTGTAGTTTTGAAAGTTAAATTTTGAATTAAGGGGTTAGTCTTGGGGGGTGAAATAGGAAGTGAAAAAAAAAAAAATTTTACTAGGTCATCGAGTGTAATGTCAAATGAAAGCTTGTGAAAACACGATGAATAAATATATATATATATATATATATATATATATATATATATATTATATATATATATATATATATATATATACAGTCCCTGGCCAAATTATTAGACGCACTGTATTTTTTTTAGTAATTTTATGTTTCTTAAGAGTTTTTATGCAATAATGGTATATTTAAACTACAATATTATTGATTTTTATTAAAAAGAATTGTTGTAGACTACATATTTGTATTTATTTTTAACATATGGCAACACTGTGTTGACAAAGTGATACATGAACGTAAATAAGTACAAACCTGTATCAGTCGCGATCAGAATCGAGTCAGGTACGGACGTGTTTCTGTGGCTTTATGGACTGTGATTGTTTGTTTTAACAGTTTTATACTACTCAGTTATTAGTCTATTTTGTATGCAGTGTTTTAAAAAAGTAATTGGACTATTTTCATTATGGGTAGAAAAGGCGATCTTTCACCACGTAAAACAGCTGAAGTGAAGGCCCTTGTGATTGCGAAAACATTTACAAACCGAGAAATATCAGGAAGATTGGAGGTTTCTGAAGCTAGTTTACGACGCATAAAGAAGAAAATTGAGTCAGGGAAGGAATTAAGCCCGAAAAAAAGAAAAGATGCGGTAGAAAACCAATTTTCACTCCACGGTCAGAGATGTTTGAAGAAAATTTGTGTAGAAAACAGATTTGCTACCACAAAGGTAATAAAATCACAACTCCAGGATGCTAGCGTAAATGCTTCTGAGCGCACTGTTCGAAGAAAATTGAAAGAATTAGATTTTAAGGCCTGTCGCCCCGCCAGGAAGCCCAAGTTAACAGCTGCAATGAAAGCAAAGCGCCTGAAGTGGGCCAAACAATGGCAAGACAAAGATGTGGACTTCTGGAGATCGGTAAGATACAGCAATTTAATCAATAATTGATACATTATTATCATTTTCAGTTAAATAAAGCAAATAAACATGGAAGTTTGTATATTTTTCCTATTTTTGACAGGTCTGCTTCAGTGACGAAAGCACATTCGAAATTTTGCAGAATAAAGCTCAGTATGTGCGTCGTCGTCATGGAGAAAAGTTTCATCCTAATTGTGTCGTCCCGAAGGTTTAAACATCCCACCAAAGTGATGATTTGGTCAGTCATCAGCGGCAAGGGCACTGGACGTCTATACGTCGTCAAAGGAATAATGAGGCAAGATCAGTACAAAGAAGTATTACAAAATCGGTTGATTCCGCAGCTCAGAGAATGGTTTCCAAATGGGAACCATTCACTTTCATGCAAGATGGAGCTCCCTGCCACACTGCTCGGTCTGTTAAAGCTTTTTTGGCAGAAAAAAATATCCCTCTGTTGGATTGGCCCTGATATGAACCCCATTGAAAATGTGTGGGAGCTGATGAAAAGAGAAGTGGCTAAAGATGTGATTACCAACAAAACCCAGCTCCTAGAAAGATTATTCATGTGTGGAATCATCATCCTCAAATGCAGGAGACAGTACAATCTTGCATTGATAGCATGCCGCGCAGAATTAAAGCTTTGATAGCGGCTAAAGGTGGCTCAACTAAATATTGACTTTTACTAACATTAATTTCACTTTCCTTTAAAACTTAATAAACTTATGCTTTTCTAAATTAATGCTGTTTTATTTATGTCAAATAAATAGGTAATTGATTGGATAATATAAAAATAAAAAACAAATCAATTTAAAATAATAAAACGGTACAATATCACTCGGTAATTAATATTTTACATGAAATCTTGCAGTGCGTCTAATAATTTGGCCAGGGACTGTATCTATATATATATATATATAATATATATATATATATATATATATATATATATATATATATATATATATATATATATATATACACATATACAACATCGCGAAAAATCGCTGTCTTTATCTCAAAAAGTACTGATCAAAAAATTTTGAAAAAATTATGGAATATTCTCCACGGGCTGTAGATTGAACGAAAATTATCACGCTTGCATTATCTTTAATAATTTATCTACTATATATAAAAAAAAAAAGATTGGAAACAAACTTTGTTGAAAACTCATTTGGGTGTGTTTTGTGAAGTCGCTTATCATTTTATACCTCCGTAACAAAATTTTTTATTTAAAAGCGATCAACGTACGGAACACTTATTGCGCAAGTTCAACTTGCACTCGACCGGTTTTAATTTTATTATTCGAAAGTATACATACTATACAGGGTGCTCCAAATATATGAAATGATTCCACAGCATTTATTGATCAGTGTATCAAAAAAATGTTTAAATAAAAATTATAGGCTGTTACACAGCGCACATGCTGACGTTGACAATAAAATATTTTGAACTGTCAGTTCGAAGAAATTACGCCATCTTGATTTTTTTTAAATGGAAAGCCCTATATATTATTTTATTTTTAAGTCCTACTAAAAATTCTAGATATCATTTTTCTAACATACCATATGTCTAAATTGAACCGTTTTAGAATTATCGTTATTTAAAATTTAAAATAAAAAAAGACAAAAAAACTATTAATAAATACTCTAGGCTTATTTTTAAGGTAACAATTGCTCAAAATGTCCACCGTTAACAGCGAGGCAATGACCCTATCTGTCCATAAACAGCCTGAACAAAGTTTTGCAGGGAATCCGGGGTGATCTGTGCTACTTCATATGGAATTCTTGTTAATTTTCTACAGTGTCAGGTCGACTTCGGTAAACTAAAAAAAGTCGACTGGCGTAAGGTCGGGACTCCTTGCAGGCCATTCTACAGCACTTCTTCTGCCTATCCATCGATTAGGGAAAATCACATCCAAATATCTACGAACATTGATTTCATAGTGAGGAGGTGCTCCGTCCTGTTGATACCACAGATTCCTGTTAGGGGTATCCAAATTATTATTATTGGGAAAAAGACCTGCACAAGTTGGAATAACTTGCTCTTGGAGTAACTATAAATACCGCTGTCCTGTAAGATTTCCATCGATAAAAAAGGGACCAATGATATGACGTCCACAAAAATCCCTGCCCACACGTTTATCTTTTGTGGTCTTTGAGAATGACTGTCGATTATCTAGTAGACTAGTACCGACAGTTCTGCCTGTTAACTCTTCTGTTAAAACAAAATGTGGCCTTATCAGAAAAAACAATATTATGAATTAGGTTAGGATCATTATTAGTTCGTTCCATCAAGACCTCGCAAAATTCAACGCGTCTATCGTAGCCAACTTCAGATAATTCTTGCAATAGAATGGGTTTCTATGGATGCAATTTTTCTTCATTCAGTATACGACTTAAGGTACCTTTACTTATGTTGTGGTCTAGGCAAAGCTGACCAGTGGCTATATGAGGATTTTCTGTTAATTTCCAATAAAACGTCTAACTTTTTATCATCAGTTGTTTTAACTTTTGGAGGTCCAGATTTACAAAGATTCTTAACATGACCAGATTGTCTAAATTGTTTTAATGTTTTACTAACTACAAATTGAGTAATAGGTTCTCGATTCGAAAATTCGGCGTTTAATTAAAAAAATCACACACCTCCTCTTGTGTTCTCCTATAGTCTCCGTAACAAAGCATCATTACCAAAGTGATTCTTTCAGTTTCTGTTAAATGAACCATTATGCTATTACGCTCAAATTGCAGTTTCACAAAATGCAGCAATAAACGTTTTCAATAATAAATCATTTTTTTACGCGTTAAGTCGTTGTCTGACAGTAAATGTTTGACACAAGCCAACTTAAAAAAAATATTTTTTATATATCTCCTTAATTTCAAATATCAATAATTCCAAAACAGTTTCAATTTAGACATATGGTATGTTAGATGGCGTAATTTCTGCGAACTGACAGTTCAAAACATTTTATTGTTAACGTCAATATGTGTGCCGTGTAACGCCCTATAACTTTTATTTAAATATTTTTTTGATACACCGATTAATAAATGCCGTGGAATCATTATTCCATACATATGGGGCAGCCTGTATGTTAAACTACTATCCGTAGCAACCCCATTTGGTTTTGACAATGGAAAGTGGTTCGGGCTAACTAGTTATCAATACTCGTAGTATATTTGCCTAAAAAGTATTGGATAAATAAATATACCGGCCATTTTATTTCGGAATTCGCAAAAAAAAATTTAAATCCTTCATTCTGACAATTAAAGAAATTCCAAAGGAACATTTTGACCGTTATTGATGGAAACAAGTATAAAGAAAAGTCTGATAAAGTCTAGTTAGTTTCATTTAGCCAGTTTTACTTTTCTTTTTTCTCTTCTTTATTTGGCCGCTTTATAGACGTTTAAAGTGAAATGAATTGCGAAGTTTCTCGAAAGGTGTAATTTTTTGTCGGGAAAGTTCATTTATTAACCACTAATAAAAATAAGGAGACGACCGGCCAAAAATGAAAAGTATTGTTAAATACATGAAACGTTCAAATTTAAATTAAAATTCGGTAATTATACAGAAATTAATAAAAGAAACTAAAATTCATGACATCGTTTTTCATGACATCCTTTTTTTCAAAACATTATAGTCTTCGTTCAAGAAGTTTCTGTATTTGTTGAGAAAACAAATCGGATGACTCCTTCGCGAACAACGTGTTTTAGTATAACATGGGTTCTAGTATGAATGTTTAACGTTGACTAAAACTAATCAAATAAAGGACCAGGTACTATATTTAATTAGTTTTGTGTAACGCTAGATTCTAATTGGTCCTTTAACGGACATTTTGTTGAAATTGTTAACGAATCCGACAGAATGTTGCAATTTTTTTAAGGACTTGCAAAGAGTTTAAGAATTCAAAAACTCTTATTGGCCTATATTTTGCGTTTGTACACATTGAACTCTCATTTGTACTGTAGAACTGGCAGTACAAACCTATAACTTATTACCTCTTGTAGACAAAAGACAAATTTCGGACCTCTGCTTTCTGTTTAAATTAACAAATGTCATGTTGGTTGTGCCTAAATTCTTAAGTTAAATAAATTTTAATAGACCTACAAGAGACTGAAGAAATTTATCTATAACTTGCCATATCTTTGCACGAATTTGGGACTCAACACCCCCCAACACGGTTGCAACACACTTATAACGTCCATCTTCAGATATTTTTTCAACTAAACGTTAAGCAATTAAGAAAGTGGCAAGGAGATATTTTACAACTTGACTATGTAGATTATCCACTAAATAAGTTTTTTAGGTTAGATCAGGTTAGTTTAAATTAATTTTTTCGATAATTAATATATTGTAAATAGCGGATATGGTTCTTTGGAACATTTGTTCTATTAGCATCCTGAATGATTAAATTAATAAGCAAATACATGAATAAAAAAGCAATATAATGATAATTCTCCCTCCTGAAATAATGGACTTTGCTTTTTTTTAGTTTTGAGGACAAAGAATGTCGCCACTGCACCGGCTCTTTCGATTTCAGAGTTAAAATGATGTACCCGGGTTTCACCAGTAGTAATATCTTGCCAGTAGTGAATGTTCCCAGACTGTTTATACCGATCCAGCGAAACGCTCGCTGACTGCACAAAGCAAATGTTTGGTACCCCTGGTGATAACTGTTTAGATTTAATGTAAAAGTCTTCCAGTTATCTGAAATAAATGTTTTCGGCTATGTTTGAATAGTTTAGATCATTTATAAATGCTTAAATCTGACAGCTTTTCCTCACCAAACTATTTTCTATATTTCTGACAAAAACATGAGTTCAAAGAAAATCTTAGAAGTGTTTTGTGATGAAATTTTCCAGTAATTAAAGCGTTAGAAAATCGAAAGTGTTTTCACACAAATAATATTATTGGCATTGCTTGCTATCGACACTAATATTGTATTTTTTGGCTCATTCATATTATTTTTGTGGTTCATTTAAAAATGTTTTTAATGATAATTCTTAAAATATTGAAGAGCTTGCCAATTAACCGCCAAGTGGTAAAATATATTTTACGTTATGTGCGGGTGGTACTATAAACGTGATTTGTGTTTTTCCATATTGTTTTAAAAATTAAATATTGGGTTTGCTGTCAAATATTAGATAATTATGGCGTCAAAGCAACATACGCCATTTTATACTAATAATTTACCACAAAATAGACCTGTGTTTTGTATGCATTAAAACACCACCTTCCGAGATTTTTGTGTTACTTTAAGAATTCTAGACTGCTAATAACATATATTACCATTTAAACCGGTTTATAAGACTATTGGTACGATAACTTAGTAATGAAATCGATTTCAATGTATATATATATATATATATATATATATATATATATATATATATACATATATATATATATATATATATATATATATATATATATATATATAAATATATATATATATATATATATATATATATATATATATATATATATGCATATATATATTTATATATATATATATATATATATATATATATATATATATATATATATATATATATATATATATATATATGTATATATATATATATATATATATATATATATATATATATATATATATATATATAAATATATATATATATATATATATATATATATATATATATATATATATATATACACATATATATAAATATATATATATATATATATATATATATATATATGCATATATATATATATATATATATATATATATATATATATATATATATGCATATATATATATATATATAATATATATATATATATATATATATATATATATATATATAAATATATATATATGTATATATATATATATATATATATATATATATATATATATATGTATAAATAGATATATGTATATATATATATATATATATATATATATATATATATATATAGTGTGCGGAAAAAGCGAATCAGGTTGTTCTTGAATAGCTGTAAATTGTACTCGGTGGGAAACACAGTTCTGGGCAAATCATTCCCAAATGATGATGTTGTACATATAAAAGCCTGCTTGAAAAGCGTTGTACGAGGAGTAACAAGCTGAATCCCATACGGATTCGAAGTATTAGCGCGACGTGTATATTTCTAACGTGCACTGCTCTGGGAGGAATTAAACGGGCTACATCCTTCGAACACTTTCCATGAAAATACTTGTAGAATAGGCTCAAGTTGCCAACCGTTCTTCGATGTTTCAGCGAATCAAGGCTGCCGGTCAGTCCCGAGTCTCCAATCAGAGGAACAGCTGTTCTCTGAATAAAATCCAACAAATGCAAAGTATGTTTGGGAACGGAGCTCCAAACATGGGAGCAGTATTCCATAGTTGGTCGAATTTGAGCTCTATAAAGAATTAACAGTTATTGTGGAGTGTAAAGCTTTCTGGTTCGAAATAATATTCCAAACTTTTGAGAAGCTCTCCTTGCTATGCCTGCGACATGTTCATGCCAGGTCATATTTGCTCCCAAATTAACGCTCAACAAATTGAGTGATGATGTTAGAGGAATGTAGTGCCGGAAAAATCAGCAATTTCACATGGATGATATTCGATTTACATTTTTCATACGATGCACGTCGTAACAAAAGTGACAGGAAAAGTACAAAATAAAGGTAGGTTATGTTCGTGGTGACGTCATTGATGGTCAAGGAATTTTAATTTTGTTTAAAAAGATTAGCTCAAAAATGCAAACAGTAGTGGTTATTGAATGAACTACGAGGGGATATCACTTCATACAGTCGTAAGGGGTGAATCATTTTAGGAGAGGGGCAGAATAAGCTAATGTTTTGAGAATCGCCTGGAAGGAAGAAATAATGCATGTAATGTGGGAGTGATACACCTGGTACCGGATTTAATGTAGGCCCCGCCAAGGAAGGTATTGACGAAACTACGCCATTAGAAAACACAGAAAGGGGGGGGGAGTCAAAACGGGAACAAAATATGACGGATGAGACACATACACCTTATTTCCCCCCCTCCCCCGCTTTCCCTATATCTATTGCTGTGTCTCGTCCGTCATATTTTGTTCCCGTTTTGACTCCCCCCCCCCTTTCTGTGTTTTCCATGGCGTAGTTTCGTCAATACCTTCCTTGGCGGGGGGCCTACGTTAAATCCGGTACCAGGTGTATCACTCCCACATTACATGCATTATTTTTTCCTTCCAGGAGATTCCCAAAACATTAGCTTATTCTGTCCCCTCCCCAAAATGATTCACCCCTTACGACTGTATGAAGTGATATCCCCTCGTAGTTCATTCAATAACCACTACTGTTTGCATTTTTGAGCTAATCTTTTTAAACAAAATTAAATTCCTTGACCATCAATGACGTCACCACGAACATAACCTACCTTTATTTTGTACGTTTTCCTGTCACTTTTGTTACGACGTGCATCGTATGAAAATGTAAATCGAATATCATCCATGTGAAATTGCTGATTTTTCCGGCGATTCCGATGAAAATGCAATGTTATTCGTTTAGGGACTCATGTGTTGTAAGTAGCTTTTAATTAGTTAAGTTTTTTTAGCATAATTTTACATGATGTAATTATATGGCATAGTTTAACGTTAATTTTAATATGTATTTTGTACTGAAAATGAGTTTTCTAACACACACCATTGCTTCTAGAAACGTGTCTTTGAAGAAGATAATAAACATTATCGAAAGCTTGACAGTGAACACCAAGAGTTTAATTTCTACCTTAATTTAGACCGCATCCCCAATAAAGTCTGATAATCTTTATATATATATATATATATAATATATATATATATATATATATATATATATATATATATATATATATATATATATATATATATAACATATATATACAATTTTAATGGTTTTTTAAAAATATTCTATTGCGCTTTTCTTAATAATTATTTAACCAAGATAAGTTTCTGATTTTTTTTCCGGACATAGCAAATGTGCTGCTGGAAAATCCCTAAAGTATTACGGGAGTGACGTGGTGTGCGAAAAAAGATATTCACGTTGGTCCTGAATCACTGTAAATTGTACTAGATAGGAAACACAAGTCTGGACAAATCATTCTATATAAAAAAGCCTGCTTAAAAATGGTTGTACAAGGAGTGACAAGTTGAATTACATACAGATGTGATGTATTAACCCGATTTCTAGCATGCACCGCTATTAAGAGGGTTACATTCATCGAACACTTTCCATGAAAATACTTGTAGAGTAAGCCCAAATTGCTAACTGTTCTTCAATGTTCCAAGGTATTTACTACTTTATTAACTTCTGTGGGTATTAATTATTGTGAGACCAAATAGCATGATGAGGCACCTGGATACAAAAAATTCCGGAGGTAAAATAGCCCCCAGATCTCATGGAATATTTTCGAACTTTCCCTTGGATAGACACATGTTTTCGATCCGACAACCCATCTGACCGCGCCAGGAAGGTCTCCGATGTTATTTTGGCTGGTATGGAAGCTTACATCCCTTTTTCGAAGAAATGCTCCTCCAACGGCAAGCCTTGGATTGACCGAAAATATAAAGAAGCTGTTGCGTCTAAACATCTAGTCTACCGGCAATGGCGTGAAAATCCTAACACCATAAATCGTAACACCTTTGTTCGTGCCCGGAACAGATGCAAAGGATTATCGACGAAACCAAGGAGGCACACAATCAACGAATTAGAAACAAATTTCTCGCTTGTCCCAACAATTCCCGGTCCTTTTTGGGCAGTTGCTAAGGCAGTTAGTCAAAAATTTCACCAAATCCACCGTACCCACCACTCACACGGCCAGATAATTCTATTGCAACGACACCTGTTGAGAAAGCGACCTTGTCGGTTGAACTCTTTGCTTCACATTCTACTGTCGATTTCCAAGAAAAAACATCACCTACTATTCTCATATTGCAGTCAAGGATACCCGATGTTCTCTTCGGACAGCGTATCATAAAGCGTATTTTATTGAAGCCAGGCACCAAAAAGGTTTCTGACGCCGACGGAATACCTGCCATAGTTCTCAAAAACTGTGCGAGGGAACTAACACCAGTTTTCTGTAGACTTTTCAACAACTACAGAAAGGGAATATTTCCTTCCTGCTGGAAATGTGCCACAGTTCAGGCGATACCTAAAAAAGGCAAGAAGACCTTGTCAAATAACTACCGACCAGTCGCACTGCTTTCAATAATATCGAAAGTATCTTCTAAAATATCTTGAAGGATTCAACATTATTAGCGATCACCAATATGACTTTCATAAACATAGATCAACAGGATCTTCTGACTTATGTGACACATGTTTGAACGCAACTGAACATTTTGGAGAATCTCAAGCAGTTACTCTTGACATATCCAAGACATTCGACCGTATCTGGCACGATGGACTGTTGGCTAAGCTACGCTCTTATGGTGTGTCGGAAAAGTTCTGTTTGTGGCTTTCATGTTTCCTCAGAGGGCGTTCTTTACGAGTGGCGGTCGACGGATTTCTTTCTAACACCTACACCATCAAACGCCGGTGTGCCCCAGGGCTCCATATTGTCTTCTACTCTCTTTTCATTTACATTAACGATCTGCTCGAAAAGACCGGGAATCCAATCTACAGCTTTGGAGATGACAGTACGCCTTATCTCTTCATTCGCTCTTTGAACTCTCGGACATCGGTTACTCAGGCGAATATCCGCAGACAGCAGGAGGTCATTCAACTTAACAAAGACTGGGAGAAATTCTATCTTTGGGCGGGGTGACAGTAACCAAGTGGAATTTAACACTACAAAAGCCCAAGCGGAGCGTGGAGAGATTTAGAATATTATATGTTTGGAACTTGGACATGTTGGCGGATATTACGACATACCCTCGCCGATATGCATCCCAAAAGGGCAGGCGGCAGTTTTTTTCTAAAAAAGTTAACATTGTTGAACCCGACATAGTCATATCCGAGCATATCCATTCCCTTAGCATCGTCACTTAATTTATTGGGCGTTAATTTGGGTGCAAATATGTCCTGGCATGAACATGTTGCAGGCATAGCAAGGAGAGGTTCTACACAAGAACCGTTAATTCTACAAAGCTCAAATTCTACCAACTATGGAATACTGCTCCCATGTTTGGGGCTCCGCTCCCAATCACATACTGCATTTATTGGATTCTGTTCAGAGAAGAGCTGTTCGTCTGATTGGAGACCCGGAACTGACCGGCGGCTTGATTCGCTGGAACATCGAAGAACGGTTGGCGACTTGAATCTGTTCTACAAGTATTTTCATGGAAAGTGTTCGAAGGATGCGACATGTTCATACCAACATATAGTTGCTCCCAAGTTAACGCCCAGCAAATTGAGTGACGATGCTAGAGGAATGTAGTGTTTCGACTTAACTGTGTCGGGTTTCAACAACAACTTTTTTAGAAAAAAAACTACGACCTAGGTTTTTATAGCGTTAAATTCTACTTGGTTTCTGTCATCACAAGACAGAATTTCTTCCAAGTCTATGTGAAGTTCAACGAATTTCTGCTGTCTGCAGATATTTCCATGAGTAGCCGATGTTCGAGCATTCAAAGTGAATGAGAAAAAGAGAGTATCGTCATAGGCAAAGCTGTTAATTGGATTCCTGGTCCTTGCTTTATATTAGTATATTTAGTATACACATATTAAAATAGTTGCTTTTAATGATTTATGTTTTGTATAGTTTTTTACCGCTATCAATATATAAACATATTATTCATTTGGAAGAACAGAAAGTCTTGAAAAATTGATTTTTAAAATTTAAACTTTGGATTCTCTCATGTTAATAAAATTATATTATTATTATACAACGGCGAACTGCCAGGAAAATGTCGAGGTTGAAAGAACCATATTCAGCAATTATTGAAAGATTTTTATTTGCAAGGATAGTGCAGGGTAAATAACCAATACCAATTTTTTTGATAATTCATATTTATTTTTTATATTTACGAATTTACGACTTATGATTGTAATCGATGGGAAACAAAGTGTCAGGTTCGGCATTTCAAAAGATTAATTATTAATGTCCACAATAACAGAATTTATAATTTTATTATTATAATACTTCTGTATTATTTGTACATCTTTTCTTTAACTATAGCCAACATTGATCAAAAACAGAAAACTTTTAATATGTCTTTAAATTTATACAGCCAAGACTCGAAAACTCACACAACGGAAAAAAAAGTAGCATTATCAAACGGCTTCGCTTGCCTGGCATCCATCGTTCGCGTTGCTAGAATTAATCGCTTATGTTGAACACGGTCTTGAAGAAATGAACTGCCTGATTTTTAGTGTTCTGTACGAAACATTTATAAAATCACTTCAGTGTCTGTCTGTCCGTCTGTCACACCCGATTTTCTCCGAAATTATTTGTCATAGAAAGTTGAAATTTGGCACTAATATAGGTATTGATGGCCTCATCAGAGCCGTGTAGTTTTGAAAGTTAAATTTTGACTTAAGGGGGTGAAATCGGAAGTGACAAAAGAAAAAATACCAGGTCATCGAGTGGAGTGTCAAATGAAAGCTTGTAAAAAAAACGAGTCTATCTCGAAAATTACTAGTCAAAAAATTTTGAAAAAATGCTGGAAATATTTTCCACGAGATGTAGATTGAATGAAAATTATCAGGAGTGCATTACCTGTAATAATTTATCTAGTATATATAAAATATATGTATATATATATATATATATATATATATATTATATATATATATATAATATATATATATATATATATATACATATATATATATATATATATATATATATATATATATATATATATATATATATATATTTGTTATCAGTAAATATCAGAAAAAATTTTGTTTGAAAACTCATTTGGGGTGTGTTTTCTAAAGTCACTGATCATTTTATACCTCCGAAATAATCAACGTACGGAACACTAATTGCGCAAGTCCGTCTTGCACTTGACCGGTTATTTTTTTAATATTCTTGAAAGAGAAAATTTGGTATTTAAATATTTTGAAAACAATATTGCCACAATATTGCTGGAGGTTTAAACTAGAGGTTTGTTATAGATGCAAAAACTAATTTAAAAACAAATAATATCTGGTGGCACTCTCATTTAAAGTGAAATTGAATTCAAACCAAAACAATAAACAAGCCTCTTTCAAAAGCGGCCCCGAGTGTTTAGATTAGGGAGCTAATAATAACTAAATCGACTACTTCAACAACCAACACTGAGGAAGTTTTAAGTTACTTAGGAATCTTTTCTCGGAACGTATTTACTTATTCCAGGTTTTCTTTTGATTGTCAGAGGCGTAGTGTTCGAAATTAAAGAAACAATATTTTACTATATTGATAACGACTTGAAATAGAGTCTGTCAAGTAAGAACGTGTCCGTGATAATTTATTTTTGGTAGATGCGGTTCTAGCGATTCAACATAAAAATTGGTAAAGGGAACCTAACTAATAATAGTATTAGTCGATTCCGAACTTTCATCGAAATCACGTAAAATCGGAAATGAGTTATTGTTTACGCATCCGTTCGCATAGGCATCCAGGTCTTTTCTTTGTTCTCATTCAAAGAGGCCTAATTTCGTGGCCGATAAATATATTAAAAAAGTCGGTATCGTTTGTGTAGAAGTGGGTATATCGTTTTTAACGAGACGAAAAATGTCAACAACTTGCTAAAACGTGGCTCGATAGGCAAAGTCACTCTGAAAGTCAAAAAACTAGTCGTGTCTTTGTTTTCACGGTACCTAAAATTGACGCTGCGTCAAGGAGTGGCAAAATTAAAAAAATCGGGTCTGAATGTGTCACTTGAGACCATTCGACAACATCTTTATGCCCATGATGTCAAATTCCGAAGCACGTTGAAGAAACCTTTGCTGGACGAAAATCACGCCACGAAGCGGCTCGCTTAGGCTCACGATAAAGATACTAGAGTGGCCCGCACAATCGCCGGACGCCAACCGTATTGAAAACGTTTGGTCCCTTGTAAAGAGAGAGCTTAGAGGAAAAGACTCTGAGGACTTTGATTCGCGAGATTCGAAAAAATTTACAGAGTACGCAGAAAATCTCGTTGACCAGCGTGCCTCGAAGGTGCCAGGACGATTACTGATGCAGGAAGCGATCGAACAACTTACTAAGGTAATTACGCTGCATCGTGGATCAGGAATCTGATTTTTCGTTCAAAATTGTCTAGAGCCGTCAATTATTAACGAGATCAGACAATTTTTTTTCTGAATACTCATAAGTGAATTCCAGACAAACGTAAGGAATCCGATTTGCCAAATATAACCTCAAAATTTTTTAAAATTGGACAAAGCAAGAGCAAGAGAGTGTTTACGTGATTTTAAGTTTACGCGTTCAAAACTGGTTCATCAGGGGTTTATGGGGTCGCTAGATCTATTTTCGGGGTCATTTTTATCATATGCACCCTTTTGAGGTATGATAATGGGGGTTGGAGGGGGAAAAATTACGATATTCTCCTGAATTAGAGTTCTGCGTTCAAAACTGATTCCTCGGAGGTCTCAAGGGTCGCTGAATCTATTTGCGGGGACATTTCGAGGGGTGAAAACGGGGGTCGGAAAATAGATTCAGCGACCCCAGAAACCCCCGAGGAACCAGTTTTTGAACGCGAAACTCTAATTTAGGCGAATATCGTAATTTTCTTCCCCTCCAACCCACATTTTCACCCCTTAAAAGGATGCATATAATCAAAATGACCCCGAAGATAGATTAAGCGATCCCAAAAACCCCCAATGAACTAGTTTTGAACGCGCAAACTTGGAATCACGTGAACTTCGAAATTCCACCTCCGGTTCCGTGCTGCTTTTATTTATATATATATATATATATATATATTATATATATATATATATATATATATATATATATATATTATATATATATATATATATATATATATATATATATATATATATATAAATATATATATGTATATATTGGGTTTTCCTAACTTTCAAAATTGAATAAAATAAAGAGTTTTTAAGCAAAATTCATTCTGAAACTTTTATTTAACGGGAAATTTTATGCCATTTAAGATTTAAACCGCGGCTCTTTTTATATACACGAATCCGCTTACACCAATTTCCATGACTCGGGCTAGCATTTCCGGCCTTACGCCGGTTATGGCATGTCGAATGTTGGCTTCAAGTGCACCAAGAGTTGCTGGCTTGTTGCTGTAAACTTGTGACTTAACGTAGGCCCCAAAGAAAATGGTCTAAAGGCGTTAAATCGTACGATCTTGGCGGACAGGCGGTAGGAGCGGTAGGTCGGTAGGACCATTTCGTAAAATTAATAACTCACCGAACTTGGCGCGCAATAAAGCTATGTTTTCTGCAGAAAATATGGGGCGGTGCGCGCTATCCTGTTGGAAATAAAATTCTGGGAAGAAATATTCCTGCAGCTTCGAGTTATAGCGATCGCTATTTACGGTAACGGTAGGTTCTTCCCTTTTTGGTGGTTTTTTAAAAATATTCTGTTGTGCTTTTCTTGATAATTATTTAACCAAGACAAATTTCTGATTTGTTTTTTTTATGGACATAGCAAATGTGCTGCTGGAAAATCCCTAAAGTATTACGGGAGCGACGTGTGTGCGAAAAAAGATATTCACGTTGGTCCTGAATCACTGTAATTTGTACTAGATAATAAACACAAGTCTGGACAAATCATTCTATATAAAAGACTGCTTAAAAATGGTTGTACAAGGAGTGACAAGTTGAATTACATACAGTATGTGATGTATTAACCCGATTCCTAGCATGCACCGCTATAAAAGGAATTAAGCAGGCTACATTCATCGGACACTTTCCATGAAAATACTTGTAGAGTAAACCCAAATTGCCAACTGTTCTTCAATGTTCCAAGGTATTTACTACTTTATTACCTTCTGTGAGACCAAATAGCATGATGAGGCATCTGAATACAAAAAATTCCGGAGTTAAAATATTTTGAACTTTCCCTTGGATAGACACATGTTTTCGATCCGACAACCCATCTGACTGCGCCAGGGAGGGCTCCGATGTTTATTTTTGGCTGGTATGGAAGCTTTACATCCCTTTTTTGAAGAAATGCCCCTCCAAACGCAAGCCTTGGGTTGACCGAAAATGTCAAGACGCTGTTGCTTCTAAACATCTTGCCTACCGACAATGGCGTGAAAATCCTAACACCATAAATCGTAACACCCCGGAACAGATGCAAGGAATTATCGACGAAACCAAGGAGGCACACAATCAACGAATTAGAAAACAAACTTCTCGCTTGTCCCAACAATTCCAGGTCCTTTTGGGCAGTTGCTAAGGCAGTTAGTCACTCACACGGCCAGATAATTCTATTGCAACCACACCTGTTCAGAAAGCGAACTTTTTGGCTGAACTCTTTGCTGCACATTCTACTGTCGATTTCCAAGAAAACACATCACCTACTAATTCTCATATTGCAGTCAAGGATGCCCGATGTTCTCTTCAGACAGCGTATCATAAAGTGTACTTTATTGAAGCTAGACACCAAAAAGGCTTCTGGCGCTGACGGACTACCTGCCGTAGTTCTCAAAAACTGTGCGAGGGAACTAACACCAGTTTTTCTGTAAACTTTTCAACAACTACATAAAAGGAATATTTCCTTCCTGCTGGAAATGTGCCACAGTCCAGCCGATACCTAAAAAAGGCAAGAAGACTTTGCCAAATAACTACCGACCACTGCTTTCCATAATATCGAAAGTCACCTCCCGGTTCCGTGATGCTTTTTGCAATTTTAAAAAATTTTGAGGTTGTATTTTGCAAATCGGCTTCCTTACGTTTGTCTGGAATTCGCTTATGAGTATTTTGAAAAAAAATTGTCTGATTTCGTTAATAATTGAGGGCTCTAGACAATTTTGAACGAAAAATCAGATTCCTGGCCCACTGTGCGTTGTTAACACACCAAAGAATACATTGATGGCAAAGAACTTTTTCGAAACCCATTTTTAGTATTCCGTACGGAACACTTATAAGATCACTTAGGTGTCTATCCAATCTGTCCGTCTATCTGTCTGTCACACCCGTCTTTTTTCCAAAACTATTTGACACAGAAAGTTATAATTTGGTAGAATTGATGGCTCGTCAAAGCCGTGTAGTTTTGAAAGTTAAATTTGGACTTAAGGGGTTAGTTTTAGGGGGTGAAATCGAAAGTGAAAAAAAAAATTTTTACCAAGTCATCGAGTGGGGTGTCAATGAAAGCTTGTAAAAACTCAAGTTCAAAAATATATATAATGTAATACTTGCTCACACTTTTCTTTGTATTATTCTTAAAAAATCGCGAAAAATCGCTGCCCCCCCTTATCTCGAAAAATACTAATCAAAAAATTTTGAAAAAATTCAGAAATATTCTCCACGGGGTGTAGCTTGAACGAAAATTATTATTCCCTTTAATAATTCATTTGGTATATAAAAAAACCAAAAATTCAAGGTCATAAATTTTCAACAAAGATCGGAAACAACTTTGTTGAAAACTCATTTGGGGTGTGAAGCCATTAATCATTTTATAGCTCCGTAAGAAAATTTTTTATTTTAAAAGCAATCAACGTACGGAACACTAATTGCGCAAATCCAACTTGCGCTTAACCAGTTATTTTAGGAATACGAACGGTCACGTTCTTACTTGATAGACTGTACGACAATGTCAACTGCCGACTGTGACAAACTTTAAGCCAAAAAGTTCGATTGAAAACATCTGTTGTGAGCAAAAATAAATTATCGCAATTAACCAAGAAACAGGCTGTCTAAATTTTGGTCATAGATAATTTATATTGACTTATGAAAACTGCGTTTTTCTACACTTTCCCAGCGAAAAATTACAACCGGAGGAAAGTAAATACGGTACAGCAAACGGGCAACCAGCCAAAGTGTATTTTACATTTAGCTCAAAAGCCTGGACTTTTGTAAAAGGTAAAATGTTGGCTCGTTAGAAAGAATATTCTTCTTATAGAGTGAGTGTTACACTAAACCTAAAGTTTTTAATAATAAATCTAACGTAGAGGGGAAAACCCAAATTAATTATGTCCAACTTGTTACAATAAAAATTTGTATGTAACCATTTCGGAAACCTCATTCCAGTGGAATAAACATACCAGGATTGTGTTTTTCATCGAGTAAATGACATTTAAATACTGACACTAATATGTTTTTGCAGTAAATCTAGCCTCTACAACACCCTCCTTAAGATGGTTTTAACTATCGGTTAATAAACGAAAAAAAAAACTACAATGGGGTACCAAAGATCGAGAAAATGAAGGTTTGAATATTTGCAAGCTATCACCCACGACACTAAGAAAACGGGTGGAATGATTCAAGTAACAAATGTCAGATTAAGACCCCTTCAAACAAAGGGACGAGGATCACAAGAGTATACGCTGGTTGGGAAGGTGGATGGATCCTGAATTGTCTACCCTTTTCGGCTAAAAATATTAAATTCCAATTTAGATTATCATCAAGATACTATCTCGGAGCTTTTTGAAAAGTAATTTAAAAACCGCCTTTTAAAAATGTTTTACAAAAACAGTATTATCATCTTTTGACAATGCGGGTTATTACAATCGCCAAATAAAGAAAGTACCAAAGTCCGCCGAAAAAAAAAAGAATTTATGTTAGAAAATGACATATAGAATGATATTGAACCAATAATAATTAATTTAGATTATTACCGTGACATTGACATCGAATTAAAGATAAATAAATGTTAAGTTTTTTTTTCATGTAACACGTAAGTTGAAAAGATTTTGATCTAACACATAGATGTCGCCCCTTTCAAAAAATCCATGATTTTTAGAAACCTTCAAACGCTACGTGTCAAAATTTCATGACATTTCGATGATTAGTTTAAAAGTTATAGTGGTTTTAGTAACGCTACTTTTGATATTTTCAAAACAAAAGAAAAAATCGAATTTTGTGTGTTGATACGGGGACTCTGCCCCTTGAAAATTACTCATCATTTACTGGAATGCTGAATTTAAACGTAGTCATACAGACACAAATGATGCTGAACGCTCTGGACGCCCAAATGAGGTGGTTACACCGGAAAATATCAAAAAAAAACCACAAAATTGTTTTGGCTGACCGTAAAGTGAAATTGCGTCAGATAGCTGACACCCTAAAGGTATCAAAAGAACGTGTTAGTCATATTTTGCATGAACACTTGGCCATAAGAAAACTCGAAATATGTACCGCGTTTGTTCACAGTGGACCAAAAACAACAACATGTTGATGATTTTGAACGCTGTCTGAACCTGTTTAAACGCAATAAAAAAGATTTTTTCATGCGATATGTGACAATGGATGAAACATGGATTCAGCACTACACAGCGGAATCCAATCGGTGGTCAGTTGAGTGAACAGCAGCCTGAAGCGACCAAAAACACAACAGTCAACTGGGAAGGTTTTGGCCTCTGTATTTTGGGATGTGCATGGAATAATTTTTGATCGACTACGCTAAGAGGGAAAACCATCAATAGCGAATATCATATAAAGTTATTGGTGCATTTGAAGCTAGAAATCGCAAAGAAATGGCCCCAAATGAACGAGAAAGAAGTGCTCTTTCATCAAGATAATGCACCGTATCACAAGTCAATGGTTATGATGGCAAAATTGCATGAATTGAAGTTCGAATTGCTTCCTAGTCTATCCTATTCTCCAGATTTGGCCCCCAGCGTTGGAAAGAGATTTGGCTCCAATGAAGAAGTTATCGCCGAAACTGAGGCCTATTTTGAAGGCAAAGACAAATCCTTTTACAAAAAGGTATATAAATGTTAGAAAAGCGTTGGACTGATTGTATCATTTTTGAAGGAGACTATGTTGATGAATAAAGTCGAATTTATCAAAGAAAAATGTATTTTAAATAGCTATACCAAAAATTTTTCAGCCTATGTGTTATTTCTTATAAAACATTTCAAATAACCCCAGGTATTAATAACCTTATTGAAAATATTTCAGTTTGGAAACCTTGCATTTTACATATTTTGACAGGCAATTATACGTCAAATACAACAAATAATGCTTGAAGGAAAAACAAGGAAAACCAAAATTAAAAGAGGAATTAGACAAGGCGGCTCAATATTTCCAAATCGCTAAAGTTGGGAAAAAAAGGAATATTAATGGATGGTGAACGATTATATCACTTAAGGTTCGCAGACGATGTCACTATAATCGCCACCACAGAAGAAGAATTACAAGAAATGCTGATGGAACTAAATAACAAGTCTGAAGAAATAGGTTTAAAAATAAACTTCACCAAAATCAAATATTTGAATAACGAAACTGATTACAATCCACATTTAAAATCGGAGATCCTAAATACAATAAAAGCCATAATGTTCGACCAATATGTACTGCCGGTATTAAGATATGGTACTGAAACATGGTCTTTAAATAAAAGTGTAATATATAAACTCCAAATAACCCAAAGAGCAATCGAGAGGGAAACGCTAAATATTAGACTCCAAGATCGTATTATTAACATGGAGATATGAACAAGATCAAAAGTTACAGAAGTGATACAACGAATATGGATATTAAGGTGGAATTGGGCGGTATATATCATAAGGATAAACGATAATAAATAGAGACGACGTATGGTTGAATGGAGGCCTAGAGAACATAAACCGTACAAAGGTAGAGCACAGACAAGATGGACGCACGACAGAAAAAGTTTAGCTGGACACGACTGGATGCAACAAGCAAAAAACAGAGCTCATTTGGAGACAACTTAGGAGGCTTACATTCGATTATGGATGGAATAAGCTAATGATGATTGATGATACGTCTGAACAAACTGTACACTTCCAGCGAAATAAGACCAACATGAGCTGCTACTTCCGCTCACGCGACGTGATTTTCCTCCAGTACTGATTCTGGAACCTTAAAAAATTATAATCTTTTATGTTCGTTCATAAAAGACTCTCTTCCTGATAAGAAAACATTGTACGCCCCTGTAAAAATATATTTTTAAAGAAGATTTTCGACTTTGGTCTGCGGCACGGGCTTTTTATAAATATAGGACAGAAATGACCCGTGACAAAGTTTTAGGTAAATTGAATTTTTCACATTTTTCATACGAGATAAAAAATAATGGAGATGCTTTCTTATTTTAAAAATGTATAAATGGGAAAGTTTGTTTTTATTTTATGATATACAAACGTATATTTTATATGCTAAATAGAGAACCCACTCCATATCCCTTAGCCATGTATGGAGAGTTGAAAGACCATACTTCTACGCTTCTACATTTACCTCCATCCCCTACAGATATATTTAATAATATTGACGTATTGGCATAAATCGCAGCCAATATAATTTAATAGAAAAGCAACTTTAATAGAAAAACATATAAACTCCACCACAAAATAAAACTTTTTCTCATACAAGTCTTATAAAACAACAAAAAGTCGAATAGATTCAAAGTCTGCCAACTTTTTGGACCAAGTCAGTCCTTTTCCGTTTCTTAGTACGTTCAAATGAAATAGAAACTTCAGAAACTTAATGTAAACTTAGCAGAAAGTTTTGTTAAAGTCTAAGAAAGCTGTAATAGCGTTTAAAGAAAATCCAGAATGTAATATGTAATGTAAATGTAATATTTATAATTATTATTTTGTATTTCCTATGTGAAATATTACTTTGGTGGTCGAGAATGAACCTTTTTACTGTGTTTTATTATAATTATTATAGCAAAGAGTTAATTATAGGTATAATTTTCTGGAATTCTTCTGTGTCGATTCAAAAAGTGATAATGACGTTTCCCCGATCATCTTACCGACTTTTTTAGAGCTTGTTCCTAGAACGAACTTCTTTAGAATCTAGCACAAAATTGATTTGATTCCGCTTGCACACGCTTTTTGTATTAACGAATGCGGCCCTTTGATTGCAATGGGCGCGTTGTAGATAATAATTTTTGTTCTAAGAAATTTAATAAACATAATTATTGGAATTTTCTGGAAACATTATTTTTCTATATATAGCAAGCGGCTACACATTTTGATCATTTAGTATAGAAGTAACATCTGTTCCAGTCAGGAGTCGTCGAAAAGTTTAAAAATTAAAATTACATTGCGTTATGGCCTCGAAGAAACAGAAGGTAGACGTTCGATCATTTCAAACTTCATGGACAACAGATTGCGGTTTTGTACAGCAAAACGATCGGGCCATTAGTGTTAGATAAAACATGAATCGTCATTTAAAGATAACGCTGATAAAAGGGAGGCAATACAAAGAGCAAGTAAACAATACGAGAAACAGTCAACATTCGTTAACAAAGTTTTCCAAGGAAAAAATCAGGTAACTGAATGCAGTTTCAAAATTGCACAATCGTTGGCACAAAAGGGTAGGCCGTTCACTGACGGAGAATTTATGAAGCAAACGTTTTTTGAGTACTGGCGAGATTTTATTTCGACGACTTACCCAATAAGGATACAATATTGGCCAGGATTAGGGATATACCGGCATCAACGCGGACCATCGAGAGACTAATTACCGAAATGACACAAAATGTCCAAAAACAGCAGAGAGACGCTATCAAACGGAGTTTTATATTTAATGTAGCATTGGATGAAAGTGTCGATATTAATGACATTGCCCGTCTGGCAATTATTGCGCGATACTTCGATGATGGCAGTGTGTATGAAGAGCTGATTTGTCTGCTCCCATTTCAGGGAACTACAAGAGGAGAGGATATATTTTTAGAATTTCTTAAACATTTTGAAAAGCGGAACATTGATTTAAATAAAATTTTTTGCGTAACGACAGATGGCGCTCCTACTATGATTGGGAGACATAAAGGATTTGTTTCCCTTCTTATTGAACGCATGGGTCGATCAGTTTTGAATTTTCATTGCATAATTCACCAAGAGAGTTTGTGCGCTAAAATCTCCGCTGGAAGTTTAAAATGCGTGATGGATAGGGTGGTTAAAACAGTTAACCACACTGTCGGTCTTCACTGATCCATAGACAATTTAAGGCGTTTCTGCAGGAATTAGAAAGTGCATATTCAGATATACCATTGCACAATAATGTGCGCTAGCTCAGCCGTGGTAAAGTACTCTCTAGATTTGTGCAATGTCTGGGCGAAATTAAATCGTTCTTGTTGGAAAAAAATCAAGTAGATGCTTATCCTGAACTAGAAGATAAGAATTGGATCTGTATGTTAATGTTTCTTACTGATATTACAAACCATCTCAGTGAACGCAACTTAAAGTTACAAGGTTCAGGCAAAACAGTTCTGGATTTATACGAATCCTGGAAATCATTCAATTTAAAAATAGATTTATTTATCAGCGATATTACTACAAGCACATATAAATATTTTCCAAATTTAAAAACTTATATATCCAGTGTCGACGATGGTGCACTAATAGACGAAATTCTTAAATATATGACTAATTTAAAATATCGAGAGGGGTCAGGATTTTGATAAACATGGTTCTATGTTCGCTTTTTTAATCAAACCAAATTTAATGGATTTTTCCAGCAGTTGCTTTGACATATCTCTTTTCTCATGGATGGACATTAATGATTTTGATCTTCAATACATTGAACTTAAAAGCTCCGAGTTATGGAACACGAAATTTGTAGAATTAAGAAGGGTATTAGAAGGTGACTGCCAGAACCATTCAAACGAGATACTCAGTTGTTGGATGAGTCTACCAGAGAAATTTATTTGTCTTAAGAAAGTAGCGTTTGCCATGCTTACAGCTTTCGGATCATCCTATATCTGTGAACAACTTTTTTCCCATATGAGAGTGATTTTAAACCCGTACCGAAGCAGCCTGACAACAGACAACTCGGAAGCATGTGTGACACTGAAAATAACCAGACATGAACCGGATATAAGAAAACTCTCTAAAGAACTTCAAGCACAGGGTTCCCACTAGGTCCTAGGACTAGTATAATAAAATTATTTGTTAAATATTAAAATTTTTTTCTAATTAAACCTTCTAAAAGCAATATTTTAAGTTAATTTAAGTTAATTTTTGTTAGTTTTAGTTGTAGTACCTATGTCGGCACGCAAAATGTTGTATGGATGAAAACTTGCACCTCTTAGTTAAAAGGTTGCCGACCCCTGGTCTAGAATATTAAAAGAAATTTGTGAGAGAAACTGGTGTCACGCTTTATGTAGAACAAATTGAACGAGTTGATACTTTTCACGCAGCATTCTTAGGGATGTACCTACCGCCAACTTTTGGCGCGAGCCTGTACTAATTTCTGTTCTCGCTATGTAGCGTATTACGTACAGGGCTCAAAAAACTACGTTAATAAAAAAAAACTGTCAAATGTAAGTCGGACAACCGTAATTAGAGTTCCGTAGCGTGAATGCTTTTAAACTAAAAATTTTGTAACGGAGGTATAAAATGGTCATTGACTTCACAAAATACACCCCATCCCACTTTCAACAAAGTGAATTTCTATATCAGTAGGAAAATTGCAAAATACATTGTCCATTATGGTTCTGTCTCTAGTAGAACTCATATCTTTTATCATTTTCATAAGCCCTATGTTACTCAGTTAGGTGAATTATTATCACACTTTCCAAAAAAGTTAAAAACTTCCACAATAATTATATTGGATCCTTGTTCTGCATCTGCGTTTATACTTTTGTCTATACAGTGAATAACATTTTTTATTTATTAAACAGGATGGAGACTTGTATACAAGTACGAAACAAAATATAAAAGAATTTAAAGGTTATTTCTCTATACCAGTTAAAGTGTCAAAGGTAAGGCACTAGTGGTAATTTTCATTCACCTTGTGGAGACTATTCCAAATTTTTTGATTAGTGCTCATAGTACGGAACACTTATAAGATCACATCGGTGTCTGTCGGTCTGTCTGTCCATCTGTCACACTTAATTTTCTCCGAAACTACTTGACATAGAAAGTTGAAATTTATGGCATTATCAGAACCGTGTAGTGTTGAAAGTCAAATTTGGACTTAAGTGGTTAGTTTTGGAGTTGAAATCGAAAGTGAAAAAAAAAATTTTTACCATAGAGAGGGATGTCAAATGAAAGCTCGTAAAAAACACGAGTTCAAAAATATGTATAGGTAATACTTGCGCACACTTTTCTTCATATTATTTTTAAAAAATCTCGAAGAATAATGATCAGAAAATTTTGAAAAAATTCTGGAATATTTTCCACAGGGTGTAGATTGAACGAAAATTATCACGAGTGCATTATCTATAATATATATAAAATGCAACGTCTCTCTGTCTGTCTGTCTGTCCGTTAGTGCGCCTATCACTGAAAAACCACTTCTCCGATTTACGTACTTTTTTTTTTAAAACATACATATGTTCTCTGGCTAGGTTATTTATCTATAATATATATAAAATGCAATGTCTCTCTGTCCGTCTGTCTGTCTGTCCGTCCGTTAGTGTGCTTACCACTGGAGAACTACTTATCCGATTTACGTGCTTTTTTTTAAACATACGTATGTTCTCTGGCCAGGTTGTAGGATATATTTTATTAGGTGACATAAGGAATAAGCAGTGACGATAATAGTGAATTAAGTCGGAGAAAAGTTTGCCGCTAGCGCGTTCTCTTGCAATACACTCCCTAAAGCATTAAATATGGAACAATATCATGTAGCAAAGAATACAATATATATAAAATGCAACGTCTCTCTGTCTGTCTGTCTGTCCGTTAGTGCGCTTATCACTCGAGAACCACTTATCCGATTTACGTGTTTTTATAAATTTATACATATGTTCTATATAATTCGATATAAGCCTAGATAATGGGAGATAAGGTGAGATAATGGGAGATAAGGAGAAATAATGGGAGATAAGTCGAGATAAGACTCGATAATGGGAGATAAGGTGAGATAATGGGAGATAAGTATAAATAATGGGAGTTAAGGAGACATAATGGGAGATAAGCAGAGATAAGCCTAGATAATGGGAGTTATGGTGAGATAATGGGAGATAAGGAGAAATAATGGGAGATAAGGAGAAATAATGGGAGATAAGTCGAGATAAGCCTAGATAATGGGAAATAAGGTGAGATAATGGGAGATAAGGAGAAATAATGGGAGATAAGGAGAAATAATGGGAGATGAGCAGAGATAAGCCTAGATAATGGAAATTATGTAGAGATAATGGGAAATAAGGAGAAATATTGGGAGATAAGGAGAAATAATGGGAGATATTTTATTACGTTGGGTAACATAAGGAATAAGCAGTGACGATAGTAGTGAATCAAGTCCACGCGAGCGGAGCCGCGGGCCCGGCTAGTCTTTAATAATTTATCTGTTATAGAAAAAAACAAAAATGTTAAGGTTATCAGTTTTCAGTAAAGATCGGAAAAAAAAAACTTTGTTGAAAACTCATTTGGGGTATGTTTTGTGAAGCCAATGATCATTTTATACGTCCGTAACCAAAATTTTTATTTTAAAAACAATCAACGTACGGAACGTTAATTATGCAAGTCCAACTTGCACTTGTCCGGTTTTTTTACAATAATATGAAGAAAAGTTTGCGAGAGTATTACATCAGATATATTTTTGAACTTATGTTTTGATAAGCTTTCATTAGGTATCCCATTGGATCATTTTGAATTTTTTCTTTCACTTCCGATTTTACCCTCCAAAACGAACCCCTTAAGTCAAAGTTTAACTTTCAAAACTACACGGCTGTGATTAGGCCATCAATTTCTACATTTTCAACTTCCTACGTCAAATAGTTTCGGAGAAAATTGGCTGTAATAGACAGATAGATAGACACCGAAGGAATTTCATATGGGTTCTGTTTATCAATTTTGGTACGAAACACCAAAAAATTTTAATGCCAAAAAAGTAATGTGTTCTTTAATTTTGTACGGAATTATTAAACATTATTTTTCCTAGCCAACAATAAAGTCAGTTTCATGAGAGGACATATTTATTTTTAGGTAATGCCCTCTAGCACCCCTTCAACTTCCTTGACTGACAGATTTCCATACTAAAGACAGTTTGCGTGTCATAAATCAATATTTAAGTCATTTTTATACTCTGAAACCTTATGCTAACTCTATACAAAATAATACTTAATTACTTTATGAAGCTGTTATTCATACTCTTTAAGCAACTAATAGTGAATCCCGTAAAATTACCGTAAAACTATTTTTGGTCCACAAGTGAGCTTAAAAATAACTCTCTCTATCTCTCCCCAACAAAACTTTTAAATGACGCAACTTTTCAAACAACTTTTGATGTGTTAAGTTTTTAAGAGTCTATTATTTTGACAGTAAAAATAAATTGTCTACCATTAAAGCTGTTTGGAACTTCAAAAAACATTTTCCCTTTTTTATGTTTGTTGAATCCAACAAATACGTAGTTTTTGATTACATGAACAAGCTTACTGAAATGTGACGATTCACTTTCAAGTTTTTTTTGGACACCATTATCTACTACAAATGTATAAAGGATGAGTAAATATTGGCTAATGTTGAATTCATGTACAGGGTTAACTATATAGTGTGAGAAGTCCTGAAACTTTTGAAGAAAAAAATGTTTTTACAAAAAATTGATTTTATTCTCCATCATTCAGATACCTTTCACATAGTACGATTTGTCGAGTTTTCTAAAATAAGCCTCAATTTTCCATTCAACTTCGATATGTAAACTAAATCTTTGGAGCTACCTTTTCAAATTTGGAAAGAATTAATAATCGCCGGGAGTTCAAATTCGGTGAATAAGGTGGATGAGAAAGCATCAGTCCAATTTTGTGGACTTGTGAACTGGTACTTTATCTTGGTGAAACAACACTTTGTTCTTCGCTAAATGTGCCCTTTTTTTCTACTCTAATAAACTAACATAATAGTCTCCCGTGATTGCTCGCTCCTTTTCAAGATAGTCGATCAGTATTATTCCATGTATATCCCAAAAAATACTTGCCATAACCTTTCCAGCTGATGTTTGTCTTTTTAGACACTCCGGTCGGCTTTCAGGCAGTTCCAGCCATTCTGCGGACTGCCTATTGGACTTATTCGTGTAATGGTGGGTTCATATTTCATCTGTTATTATGAGTCGACCCAAAAACTCCTTTAGAATACGCCGAAATAGTGCCAAACGGCGTTCTGAATCTTCGAGATGTTGCTGTTTTTAATACATCGCGCGTATGCGAATATTTATGCAAAAAAATACCTGACGCATTCTGCTGACATCTTCATGACGTAAACTATCTCTCTCACTTTCACTTTACGGTCGTTCAGAACAATATGGTGGAGTTTTTTGTTTTTTTGGAGTGACTGCCTCATTTGGACGTCCGGAACATGGTGCATCATCGGTACGTGTACGACCTCATTTAAATTCAGTAAACCATCGACATTCAAGGAAGTAGATGCGCCCACTTCTTCAACGATTCTTGGGTTCTGGCTATATTGTTTCCTATCCAAAAGCAAGATTTAATCAACATACGATGTGTTTTGTTTCACCGTTTTACAAAAATCACTTTTCACCCATGTAAGAATTGTTTATAAATGAACAAAGCCCCTTGTTTAAAAAGTTAGTAAAAAAATGTTAAATACTGAAACTGTAGAATTTTTTCAGAATTTTTTACAGAGGTAAAACAGAAATAATCGCAAATTGCATTTTTGGCAAATGAAAAAAACTGTATAATCTTTAACCCTTCTATCAATAACCGAAATTTACAACGACGTTCAATAACCGGGGTACCCGAGTACCCACAGTAGGTAAAATCCATTGTTACCCTTTACTCGTTTACCTTATCCATTGTATCGAGCAGCGATGGGCATTAATAGGTTTCGAGCTATTCCTCGATTTATACAATTTGATGATGCTAATACCAGAGCTACTCGTATCGCAAAAGACAATTCTGTTCCAATAAGTGATATATGGAGCGTGCTGAATTCTAATTTATCTCGATTGTACAGACCATCTGAGAGTTTGACTAATGATGAGCTGCTTTTTCCATAACGACTAAGGACACTATTTACACACTATATTCCATCAAAACCTGCGAAATGCGGATTAAAGATATGATGGATTTGTGATTCCGAAAATGCTTATCCTCCACTTGGACAAATATACGCTGGAAAAAGTGAGACTCGTCGTGAAACGAATCAAGGTGAGAGTTGTGAAAGATTTAGCTGCATTGTATCGAAGATCTGACCGAAATACGCCAATGCACAATTTTTTTTTACTACATTACCTTTAGCTAAACGTTTATTAACACGGAATTTGACATTAGTGAGTACTCTAAAAAAAATATATTCCCGAAAAAATGATAGTCAATAAAAGTCGACAAGTATACTCTACTTTATTTGAGTTTCATCATCAAAGCAGTAATACTGTTGTCAACTATGCGCTCAGATATAACAGTTTCTGAAGATAAGAAAAAAAAAAACAGAAATAATTGAATATTGCAATACAACAAAAAATTGGTGTTGATACGATGGATCAAATGCTATGGAAATCAACAAGAAGATGGCTACTAGTATTTTTTATAACACTAGATGTTGCTGCTCTTGCGTCATATAGTTTATATTTTGAGAATAACAAAATAATCCAGAAAAAACTAATCAACGAAGACTATTTTTACGACAGCTTGGTGAAGAGTTATGTTTACCAAATATTCAAGATCGTTACTCCAATAATCAGTTCACAAGACATTTCGCTATACGAATCGTTATTGAGAGTCTTATGGGAAAGCCTATTGCAAATTTAATTCAAGATAGTTCTAAACCTTCAACTTCTCAAGTATCTCGGGATTCGACTGGACGAAAACTAGTTGTAGGCTCGTGCTATATTTATTACAATGGGCATTTTAGAAAACGACGCAAGACTCGAAAATTATGTGGAGAATGTAACAAGCCTATTTATGTCGAACATGCGGAAACGACTACCAGATATATTGAATGTTAAAATTAAGTTAAATTTTGGTTAATAAATAGTTATTTTTAGTGTTCCGTACGGAACACTTATAAGATCACTTCGGTGTCCGTCCGTCCGTCTGTCACACCCGATTTTTTTCCGAAACTATTTGACATAGAAAGTTGAAATTTGGTACTAATATAGGAATTGATGGCCTCATCAGAGCCGTGTAGTTTTGAAAGTTAAATTTTGACTTAAGGGGTTAGTTTTGGGGGATGAAATAGGAAGTGAAAAAAAACATTTTTAGTATGTCTTCGAGTGGGATGTCAAATGGAAGCTTGTAAAAACACTAGTTCAAAAATATACATAATGTAATACTTGCGCACACTTTTCTTTTTTATTATTTTCAAAAAATTGCGAAAAATCGCTGCCCCCCTCCCTTATCTCGAAAGGTAATGATCAAAAAATTTTGAAAAAATTCTGGAATATTCTCCACGGGGTGTAGAATGAAAGAAAATTATCATGAGTGCATTACCTTTAATAATTTATCTCGTATATATAAAAAAAAGTTTAAAGGTCATCAGTTTTCAGTAAAGATCGGAAACAAACTTTGTTGAAAACTCATTTGGGGTGTGTTTTGTAAAGTGATTGATCATTTTATACCTCCGTAACAAAAAATTTTAATCCAAAAGCAATCAACGCACGGAACACTAATTGCGCAAGTTCAACTTGCACTTGACTGGTTATTTAACTATACATCTCTCTATTTATTTATATTATAATTAATATTAAATTAATTTAATAATTTCAACATTGCTTAATTATTATACTGTAGAATAAGATAGTAGAGAATATGGGTACCTGGGTACTCTAGTTATTGATAAAACGACTGAATAACTTTAACTTCAATTTTAATACATAAATATTGCTAAAATTAATCAAAAAAAAAACCATATTAGTTTACTCAAAAAAGGTTAAGCGTCGAAAATCTAGCAGAAAAAAGTTTTTAAATTACTAGAAAAAAAGTTATGCTGATTGAAAACTCAAAAAGGGTACCCGGGTACTCGGTTATTGACAGAAAGTTTAAACGGAATACTATGTTTATTGCATTATTCAGTTGTATCGAATTTTTAATTTTATAAACGTTAATATGTATTCCTATGTTGTTTTTTGGCAAGACAAAGAAGAAAAATCTTTTTAAATTTATCGAAGTAGGCTATGCAACGAAGCAAATTATCAATGGTGATGATAGTAGGAAGTTAAAACTAACTAGTGGGATAAAAATATTTTTTTAGGTCAGTCAAAACGGGATTCATACGAAATATTTATTAAAACTGGTGATAATAAAACACAAGCACAACGAGAATATATGGAGGGAAAGAAGAATCTGAAGCTTAAATATCTTTTCAAAAATATGTAACAACCTCTTAGCTGAAACAATGTTTAAACGAAAGATAAGAACTGCTCAAGGGGCAAAAACTATCAAGATTTTTGTCATGGGTATAGCACACGTGATGCCGGGAAATCCTTAAAGCGCTATAGGAGCGGCACGTATGCGCAAAGAGGGATTCACATTGGTTTTAATTCGCTGGGACAGCTTGAAAAGGATTGTACGAAGAGTGACAAGCTGAACCTCATACGGATGTGAAGTATTAACGCGACGTGTGTTTCAAGCATGCGCCGCTCTGGGATCAAAGTTGCTGATGAATTCTGGGTCTCCAATCAGGCAAATGACTCTTTTCTGAATAGAATCTAACAAATGCAGTGCATGTTTGGGAGCAGGGCTCCAAACAAGGGAGCAGTGTTCCATCGTTGGTCGAATTTTAATTTTGTACAAAATTAAAAGTTGTTGACTGTAAACTTTTTTAGTTCGAAATAATCTTCTGAGCTTTAGAGCTCTTTGCTATGCAGGCAACATGTTTATGTCAAGACATATTTGCCCCTAAGTTAATGCTGACATAACTACGTCGAGTTCCACAACGTTAACTTTTTAGGAAAAAACTGCCACCTGGATTTTTATAGCGTTAAATTCTACTTGGTTATTGTCACCTCAAGATGTAATTTCTTCCAGGTCTTTGTTAAAATGGGTTACGTACACCGCGAATTTTCAAAAATTCGATTTTTTTTACAAATTTTTATACTCTATCCTTCTAAGAATTATTCAAAAAAAATTTTTAAGAAAATTCCATTTCATTACAAAGTTATAGCATTAAATGTGACCTAGTATCTGATTGGGACCGCTACCTGTTTTCGGACACTGTCTGCAATATTACTCAGTCAATTTATAATATTTTTTAATTACTTTTAATCTTAATAAATACTTTTTTAAAAAAAATATCGAGAGATTTTTTAAAATCCTTCTAATAGATAATTTTTTACAAATAATTAAACATAAATTTTTTGGTCGAAAATTGCATACTAAAGTTTGAAACACCGTGAATTTTTCATTTCTGAAAAAAACCCCTAGGACAATTTTTAACTACTACATTATTTTACAAGATTAATTTTTATTTTTGAAGATTGGATTAATTTTTGTGAAGTTATCCTGCAGACAAGAAGGCGACATAGGTTTCATCAGGAGTCCAGGTCCACCCGATAAAAAATAATAACATTTAAAACATATTTTAGAAAAAATTCTTATAATTTAAAGTAAAATAAAAATATATAATCGCCATTCTTTTGTATTATTCACTTAATAACCTTTAAAATATTTTTTTTAAATAAACATACTTCTAGCAGCGCCCTTAGTTAAAGAACTTCCTGCTGTAGGAGCAAGATGAAAAATTTAAAAACGAAAACTAAATAAAAATCAGTATTCATTAATCTTTGATTTTAGAAAATCCGAAAGGTGTTATAACAGGTGCTGGTGAGGATCTTGGCAAAAGATATGACAGCTAAACTGCACTTACGGGTGTTGAACGCGAATGAAATGAAAATATCGAACTTACAGAAGTTGATGTAGATGGTAGGTAAATAATTCCATTTGATTCATTTTGTTTATTGGGTTTTAAAACTTATGGAACAGTTTAGAGTCAGGGGTAATTTTATGGACAAATTTTATAGTATTTTTTGTATAACTTATAGCTGAATCCTGGTGATTGAGGAATAGTGGACTTGTGTGGTAGGAACTAAAATTCCAAAATTAAAGAGTCCCCATTTGTCAATCCTTAACATGATAATCTTTCTAGGAAAAAATAATGATAAATTGAAAAAGAAAAAATATTTTAATAGTATTGGATGATTACCTTCGTTTGAAAAGCATTTTTTTGGAAAAGAAAAAAATAGATTTACCCGAACTAAACAGCATTTACCATAAGAAACACGTAAATCGCAAAATATTTCTTTAACTTAAAAAATCAAGCAGCAGAAGTGCGTGGTGGGAAGGGTGCGTATCCAACGTCACGGCAATATTATTGGGTTTTGCCTCTCGATTTTCTTCCGTCGCGATCGGGCGTTAATCTTGCTTTGCTTTGGTTATATTTTCTGTATTAAATATTAATTGCATATTCTTGCGTTTTTTTGTTAGCTAATTATATTTACTCTTATAAGCAGGTGGGTACTAACTTCTGAAGAGTAAAAAAAGTTATAATTTGGTACTTTTTAGAGTCGATTTATTTTTATTTATTTTTAAATTTCATGTCCATGTTATTTTTGTTTACATGACATAAATATCGGACCTGTAAGGGTACGCTTAGGCAACGTATCTAGTACTTCCATTGAAACCAATCCTTTTAACAGAGTATTTCCCCGAATTAATTAGCGTTGATATATAAAAGATTACTCTTTATTTATGTAATATAAATGAAAATCGCTTCATCTACTGGTTCAAGCTAGCGATAAGTTGTAAAATGTGGCAACAGTGTTGATATTCCCTGTTTCAAGTTTGGCTGTTGCTTTAACTACGTCATCAAAATTTCATTATTATACCTTAATAGCGGTTTTTACGATGATATCCTAAAAAATTCTTAATAAACCTACTTGTAGTTTTTTCCGAGTTATTTTAAAATACGTTGAAAACACACAAGTATAAACAAAATAACAACACACTGTTAATATATTAACTTTTAGACACTTTACGAAACACTGTATAAAAACACTAATGCCAAGTATGACAGTACCAATAAGCCGTCCTTATTTAGATACAGTTGAGAGTGTTAAAACTGGTATACGAGAAACCTTATTTATACATATGTTTTCTAAGTTAAACTAGAGTCTATTTTTGTTATACACATTTACAACTTTTAACAAAATAAAGTATTTTTTGCCACGTGAGTTGTACCACGATTCTAGGCTCCATTTTTTTAACAATCGAACGCCCAATTTATTTAAGAATAAACTATATTTTTATTCATTAGGTTTAAATGTTTCTCAAGGATCAATTTTAACGATTTTTAACGGCATTTTACAAACGATATTTTCACGACTATACTAACGATGAACTAAAAGGTACGGAAGATTCAAAAGTGCTTGGCCAGTCATAGACGTTAGTGTGTTTATTTTTGGCCGGCTGCTGGATAGACGCTGACGTCGAATCTTAGACGACCAGCGTCGATATACTCTCATTTGCAGACGCATGTATTTCAAAGACTTTTATTTTATAATGGAGCGTTCAATCGGATTTAATTTCTATCTTTATGTCTAGTTGTTTCATTAACAGGATGTTTTGCATGCAGTATTGTTACGTAATAATAATAAACATTGAACAAAAAGAGGAATCATGCTGTTAAACATGTCTCGAAAATTCCAGAAATTTCCCTCATAAAATAAACTGATTTAAATAGTTTCAAATATTCATCTTAACCTAAATTTTACATGAAATTTAATATTGACTTACTAATTTTTATTCGATGACACTGAGAAAATATATCATCATCATCATCAATTCAGCTATGCAGCCCATTGTCGGACATAAGCCCTCCATAAATACGACCATCTTCTTCGATCTTGGCCCTTGTTTATCTAGTTGTATCCGGCTAGTCTTTAGATGTCGTCAGACCATCACGTTTATGGGCGTCCTCTACTACTTTTTTCATTCCAGGGCCTGCAGTTGATTACGCTATGGATCCATTGATTACACAGCCCCACAAAAAAAAAGTGGGGTATACTTTTGATGCGATATATCAGATCCGTAGTATTTTTACTCGCTGATCACGAATCTGACGTCAGAATATCGCCATCACATCTCAATTTTTTTCTAACCTCAAAAAATAGGTAAAAATTAGTAAAAATTAAGAAAAATATACTCCTAAAAAATTGATTCAAGCTTTTTCATGAATCCAAAGATGTATTAATATGTATTCGGACACGCTAAGCTAATATTCATCGGTTGGATTGAGCCATACAGTTCTGTTTTCTTTCTAACTTCAATAAATCAGACATATATAGTGCTTCTCGAATGCAAAAACGAATTCAAATTAAAATTCAACCGATCCTTACCAAGTTTGGTACATGGGGATTTTTTGGGTCGCTGATCACGAATCTGAGGTTGGATTTGCAAAATTCAAGATGGCAGATGTTTTCGCGCCATTTTGAACGCCGAGAAAATTCATCGGTCGATTTTTATTCTTCTACCTGCATCCAGGTGTTACTCCACTAGCCGGCAGAGTCCCTGGATAACGGCTTAGATGCCGTCATGGCAGGTAGAAGAAAGAGAATTACAGGGACTCGGAAACCCAGTATCGGCGGTTGGTCAGGGTGGGAAAGCGGGCCCGCAGCCGTCGTCATCCAGCGACCGTAGCTCTTCATGTGTGGGTGACTTGGCTCATGTAGAGTATAATGCTACAAGAAAACGGTCTCACGGTACAAGGACTTTTCATAACTGCGATAAAAACAGTGATTCATTTTGTTATATTTGCTGTCAACACGTATTGAGTAAAATGGGGTCACCGATAACGGATAAGATTAAAACCTTATATAAGGATTGTTTTAACATTGAAATACAGCACCAGGATATAGATTGGGTTCCCCACATCATTTGCAGTTCTTGCAAAATAATGTTGTACATCAATAAGAAGGCGATTAAATATTCCAGACCAGCAATATGGAATAGACCATACAGTGAAAATGATTGCTACTTTTGTATGAATGTTGTATCTAGGCATAACCGAAAAAATAAAAGCACTATTACTTATAACGATGTTTCGACAGTAACAAGACCAACTAAACTAATTCCGCCTCCTGAAACACTTGATGCTGATGTTATGGAAACAAATGATTTCACCTTATCAGTTCATGCCGAAAACATTGAGACTGTCGAAAAAGATTCAAAGTTACTAATGAATGTTCTAGTGACAACCTATCATATACTAGTGACACAGATAAAGAATTTCTACCATACAACCGTAAACCAGAACCAATACTCGTATCACAGTCAGAACTTAGTGATCTAGTCAGAGATTTAGGCTTTCTTTAAAAAGGAAGCAAGATGGTTCAGAGCATCTTGCTTCCTTTTTAAAGAAAAGACATTTACTTAAGCCAGAAGCTACGATTTCTTATTATAGAAACAGAGATGAAGAATTTCGAAAATATTTCACAATGGACGAGGAATTGTCACTTTTATATTGTACCGATGTAAAAGGTCTAATGGATGAATTTCAAAATAACTCATACGATCCTGTTCATTGATTCTTCTAAACGGAGCATTAAGGCAGTTTTGCTGCATAATACCAACGTTTACGCTCCCATTCCGATTGCTCATTCCACAGTTATGGAAGAGCAATATGAAAAAATGAAGCAGCTTTTGATAAAAATAAAATATGCTGATCATAACTGGAAAATTTGTGGAGATCTGAAAATTGTATCAATATTGCTTGGCCAACAGTCAGGGTTTACACTTTATCCCTGTTATAAATGTCTGTGGAATAGCAGAGACAGGGAACGTCATTATAAGAAAAAAATTTGGCCAACAAGAGAATCGTTCACTCCTGGTGAAAATAATGTATTGTTTCCACCATTGGTAGATCCAGGAAAAGTTCTTATTCCCCCGCTTCACATTAAGCTTGGACTTATGAAGCAATTCACGAGACCATTAGATACAAACGGCCCATGTTTCAAATATTTGCATAAAAAATTTCCGAAATTTTCTGAAGCTAAAATTAAGGCAGGCGTATTTGACGGGCCACAAATAAGAAAATTGTTTCAAGATTCATTATTTGTTACTAAAATGATTAAAGTTGAAAAAGCTGCTTGGCTTAGTTTTAAAGAAGTCGCAACAAACTTTTTGGGAAATAATAAAAGTCCTAATTACAAAGAAATAGTCGAGAAAATGGTAAAAAATTTTCAAACATTAGGTTGCTTAATGAATCTAAAATTACATTTCCTGGACTCCCACATTGATGATTTCCCAGATAATCTTGGTGACTACAGTGAGGAGCAAGGGGAACGTTTTCACCAAGATCTGAAAATCATAGAAAATCGGTATCAAGGACGATGGGATGACCATATGCTAGCGGACTATTGCTGGTCGCTAAAAAAGAGAAACAAGTCCTCAAAAGCGTTTGGGCAGAAAGCCTTTGAATAGGTCATTCGCGGAAAAAAGAACAAGATACAGCCAAAAAAAGGAAAGTTAGGCGCGGGTCTAACTTTCGCAATTCTAGGGCTTAAGGGTCTACTATTTGAGAGTATATGGTTTAAAAGTCCTGGTTTTGAGTTTATTGGGTCTCATTTTTAAAGTTACAGGGTTATTGAGGTCTATTTTTTGAGGTTACAGGGTGTGGAAGTCTAAGGTTTCAGGGTTTAGGGTTTAAGAGTATCAGGTTTGATGATTCCCCAACTGTATACCAGATTTGGTAGGAATCGGTTGGTTTTCAAAATTTTGTCCGCCATCTTGGATCCGCCATTTTGAATTTTGCAAATCCGACCTCAGATTCATGATCAGCAACCCAAAAAACCCCCGTGTACCAAATTTGGTAAGAATCGGTTGAATTTTAATTTGAATTCGTTTTTGCATTCGAGAAGCCCTATATCTGCCTGATTTATTGAGGTTAGAAAGAAAACAGAACTGTATGGCTCAATCCAACCGATGAATATTAGCTTAGCGTGTCCGAATACATATTAATACATCTTTGGATTCATGAAAAAGCTTGAAACAATTTTTTAGGAGTATATTTTTCTTAATTTTTACTAATTTTTACCTATTTTTTGAGGTTAGATAAAAATTGAGATCTGATGGCGATATTCTGACGTCAGATTCGTGATCAGCGGGCAAAAATACTACGGATCTGATATATCGCATCAAAAGTATACCCCACTTTTTTTTTGTGGGGCTGTGTTATTAGATGGTCTAACCATGTGACACGCCCAGCTCCACTTCAATCTGCTAACTCTCTCAGCTACATCAGTTATCTTCGCTTTCTTCGAACCATACCCATACCCATACCCAACATCTTCCTCTCCATCGCTCGTTGAGCTACTTGTAGACGACTTAAAATTTCTTGACTTAGAACCCAGGTTTCCGTTCCATTTGTCAATACGGGCAATACGTATTGAATAAATGTGTTTGCTTTTAGTGTATTTGGAACATTGGAAAGAAAGATGTTCCGCAGTTTGCCAAACGCTGACCAAGCTATTGATATTCTTCTTGATAGATCCACTCTCAAGTTTTTTTTAGATAATATAATATTTTTTAGCCAGAATATATGTATGAATCAGTTCTTGTGATTTTCGCGTTTTCAATGTTCAGTATTGCTTCTTAATCGCAGTTATTGTCATTTATCATGAACATGGTTTTGGCGATGTTTATCTTCAGACCAACCTCTTTGGATTTGTTTTTGAGTTCGTCCAGCATTTCTTCTAATTCTTCTTTGCTCTCAATTATAAGCATAATATCGTCCGCGAATCGCATATGATTCGGTTGCTCTCCTCCTATATTTATGCCCTTACTTACATGAAAGTTGTATAAACAGATCTTTTAGCGCTAACGAAAAGAATTTCCGCGATATGATGTCTCCTGGTCATATACCTCTTTCTATTTCTATCTTGTTAGTGTTTTCTTTCAATGCAATCTGAAATGTTGCATTTTTATATATATTTTAAATAATCGGCGAATATCTGCTGTCAATTCTACGGTTACTTAAACTATTTAATGTTGCCCAAATTTCAATGGAGCCTAGCGGTTTTCCATACTGCACATACCCCACCCAAATCTTAAAGTTATATTAGTTTGCCTTTTCTATTAGACTTCAAGGCGGTCCAGTGTACTAAAGCCTTTTCTAAATCCGGTTTGGTCTCTGGGTTGATATGCGTCCAATTCAATCGAAAAAATATAGAAACAATTAATTTTTAAAAATCTGAATGGTAATTGAATTGTTCAGTTTTAATTTACGAGTACATATTTATGGTAAAAATCAATAATTACTATTAGAAATGTTATGAAAATTGTTTAATATATTCAAACCAGTATATCCTTGGATCCTTGGATCAATAGAAATTGCAGACCACAATAATAAACCAGAATTTTAATCGTTAATTTCAATATATTGCATGCATTGTGTTTGAGGATAAGTAATATTGCCGAATACATTCAATAATAAAAAAAATGTTATAAAAATTATATAAAAGTACTAATTAAAAATTTTGAAAAAATTCTGGAAAATTCTCCACAGTGTGTAGATTAAACAAAAATTATCAGGAGTGCATTACCTTTGGTACTTTATCTGGTATATATATATATATATATATATATATATATATATATATATATATATATATATATATATACATATATATATATTTACATATATATATATATATATATATATATATATATATATATATATATATATATATATATATATGTATATAATATATATATATATATATATATATATATATATATATATATATATATATATATATATATATATACCATATATATAAAATAGAGACACCTTGTACACACAAATTGTCAGACAATGTATTTTTTATCTACATTTTGGACTAAATTCCTGAAAGACTTTTTGAGAACGCTGTATAAACATAGTACAGCTTAAAATGCGAAAGAACAAGTATAAACTTATTTTAACAGTAAAACTCCTCCAGTAAATTAAGTTTTCAACTTGATGTCTAGACTTACTCAGCCTAGCATCTTAAAAAGTTCAAACAACTATCCAAAGTTAAGTTGGGAGAGGCAGCTGATGTTCAACCAATTAATCCTAAAAAAGTTAGTACAGAGATAATTAAAACTGATTCCTAAAATTTGAAAATTAAGTTTTTAATGTTTTTTTTTAGAACATTATAGATCAAATTACTGGTAATAATTCGGTGTTCTCTAGATTATTAACAGGGTTATATTTATAATTCTAACTGGGAAAGGATTTAAATTGAAAACAACGACGATATGTGTCAGGGGTTATAGGAGACCAGATGTTGAGTTACACCTATTGCGTAATACATACTATAAGCATCTTGAAAAGTTTTTTTTTTAATCATATGCCAATATTCTATTATTTAAGAAAACTATCAACAAGCACATTTTTACCATAAGTTTCACTGTATCGTCGTAGGTATTTGAGCTCAAAATAGGACGACAGCTTATCCCCAAAGTCAGCAGAAAAGTAATATTATCACGTTTGTATTCCCTAAGCTGATTTTTCTTGTAATTGAACTCATCACTGCTGCCAGACCTTTTGACACGGGTCAAGGGAAATTGAGGATAAATTTTCCCTTTTTTATTAAAAAAAAATTTCATATGATAGCTACCCAGAAATTTAAAATTCTCCTGCCAGTGTCATAGTCTAAGATTATTAGAAATACGATGAAATAGAATTTGTGTAACAAAACTTGTTTAAGCTAAGAAAAGTATTGTATTCGGGAAGAAATTACATCTCAAGATAAGAAATCGTTGTTCTTAAGAGTAAACCGTTCCAATTTGAAATAACTTTCCGACGTTCCACTTATAATTTGCAAGATTCATCTTCAAGATTCTAACTCTTCGGAATTAGAACACTGAATAAACTCGAAGGATTAGAGGTTAAATATTTATACCTGACTGTTGTTCACTGAACTATTACCCAGTGTCATGATCGTTCTCCACTTGAAATGCAGTTCATACGAGTATCTCGAGCCTATATTAATGTTGTATGCATGGATAGCAAAGAGAGTTTCTCAAAACCTGAGAATACTACTTCGAACTAGAAAGCTTTACACTCCACAACAACTGTTAATTATGTACAAAGCTCAAATTCGACGAACGATGGAACACTGCTCCCATGTTTGGGGCTCTGCTCCTAAACGGACACTGTATTTGTTTGATTCTATTCAAAAGAGAGCTGTTCGCCTGATTGGAGACACGGAATTCACCAGAAATCTTAATACCTTGGAACACCGAAGAACGATTGGTGACTTGAGTCTACTCTACAAGTATTTTCATGGAAAGTGTTCGATGGATGTAGCCCACTTAATTCCTTCCAGAGCAGTACATGCTATTAATACACGTCACGCTAATACATCACGTCCGTATGAGGTTTCGCTGGTTACGCATGCAGTGTTTTATATGGAGAACATTATCCCTCTGGAATGAGTTCGCCTGGACTAGGCTTGCCACCGAGTACAATTTTCAGAATGCACTGTTTTGTTATGTAAAACATAAGTGCTTTAGGTATTTTTACATCGTGACTTTTTGTGTTTAATTGAAAGTGTGGATTGAATATTATTCAAAACAAAGGAAAAATGTTAACATATTTTTTATTATTTAACTTATTCGGCAATATTACTTACCCTCAAAGACCATGCTTGCAAAATATTGAAATTAACGATAAAAATTCTGGTTTATTATTATGATCTGCAATTTCTATTGATCTAAGAATATATTAAACAATTTTCATATAACCCTTTATATTAAAAATTCCCTTATATTAATAAAATTTCTAATAGTAGTTATTGATTTTACCATAAAAATGTGTTGTTCATAGGCCACAAAAGTTATTTCAAAACATCTAAACTAACCTAATTATGTAATTCTCAACAGGCATATCGTCTATTGAGAAACAGAAACCAAATTATTGTGGTAAACTTAAAATTTCCAAACTCGAAAACTTTCGGTGGTTACTCGGAGATGTTAAGAAATACATAACTGTGTTGGTTTTGAACAAAAATAAAAAATAAATCCGCCAAGTGCAAGTAGGACTTGCACAATTAGTGTTCCGTACGTGAAATTGTTTTTTAAAACTAATTTTTGTTACGGAGGTATAAAATGATCAATGATTTCACAAAACACACCTTAAATGAGTTTTCAACAGAGTTTGTTTCCGATCTGTGTTGAAAACTGATGATCTGGAAATTTTTGTTTTATATATATGGTATATATATATATATATATATATATATATATATATATATATATCTATATATATATATATATATATACATATATATATATATATATATATATATATATATATATATATATATATATATATATATATATATACTACAGGATGTCCTATATGTATGGAATAATGATTTCACAGCATTTATTAATCGGTGTATCAAAAAAATGTTTAAATAAAGTTATAGGGTGTTATACGGCGCACATGCTGATGTTAACAACAAAATGTTTTTGAACTGTGAGTTCGAAGAAGTTACGCCATCTTAAATTTTTATTTTGAGTCCTACTAAAAATTCTAGATATTATTTGTCTAATATACTATATGTCTAAATTGAACTGTTTTAGAATTAAAAAAACGAAAAAAAAATTTGCAGTTAGTAAAACATTAAAACGATTTAGACAATTAGGTCATGTTAAAGATCGTTCTAAATCTAGACCTCTAAAAGTTAAAACAAGAGATGATAAAAAATCAGATGTTTTCTTTGAAATTACAGGAAATCTCCATATAGCCACTCGTCAGCTTTGCCTAGACCACAACATAAGTAAAGGTACCTTAAGTCGTATACTGAATGAAGAAAAATTGTATCCATACAAACCCATTCTATTGCAAGAATTATCTGAAGATGACTACGATAGATGTGTTGAATTTTGCGAGGTCATGATGGAACGAATCAATAATGATCCTAATCTAATTCATAATATTGTTTTTTCTGACGAGGCCACATTTTGTCTTAACGGAAGAGTTTACAGGCATATCTGCCGGCACTGGTCTACTAAGAATCTCCACTGGATAATCGACAGTCATTCTCAAAGACCATAAAAAATAAACGTGTGGGCAGGAATTTGTGGACGTCACATCATTGGTCACTTTTTTATCTATGAAATCTTACAGGATAGCAGTATTTACAGTGACTCCAAGAGCAAGTTATTCCATCTTGTGCAGGCCTTTTTTCCGATGAAAATAATTTGGACACCCCTAACAATAATCTGTGGTATCAACAGGATGGAGCACCTCCTCAATTTGAAATCAATATTCGTAGATATTTGGATGTGATTTTTCCTAATCGATGGATGGGCAGAACAGGTGCTGTAGAATGGCCTGAAAGGAGTCCCGACCTTATGCCACTCGATTTTTTTTTATGGGGTCATTTGAAAACCAAAATTTACCGAATTCAATTTGAAATAGCACAGATCACCCCGGATTTTCTGGGAAACACTCTATTCATTGCCCCGCTGTTAACGGTAGACATTTCGAGCAATCGTTACCTTAAAAATGAACCTAGAATATCTATTAATTTTTTTTTGGCCTTTTTTATTTTAAATTTCAAATGACAATAATTCCAAAACAGTTCAATTTAGACATATAGTATGTTAGACCAATAATATTTAGAATTTTTAGTGGGACTTAAAAATAAAATAATATACAGGTCTATATTTAAAAAAAAATCAAGAAATGCCAAATTTCTTCGAACTGACAGTTCAAAATATTTTATTGTCAACGTCGGCATATGTGCCGTATAACACCCTATAACTTTTATTTAAATATTTTTTTGATACACTGATTAATAAATACCGTGGAGTCATTATTCCATAAATATGGGGCACCCTGTATATATATATATATATCTATATATATATATATATATATATATATATATATATATATATAAATAACAAAAATTTCAAGATCATCAGTTTTTAACAAATATCGGAAACAAAATTTGTTGAAAACTTATTTAGGGTGTGTTTTGTGAAGTCACTGATCATTTTATACCTCCGTAATTTTTTTTTTTTAAAAAACGTACGGAACACTAATTGCGTAAGTCCGACTTGCACTTGGCCGATTTATTTTTACTTATTTTCAAAACCAACTCAGTTATGTAATTCTTAACATCTCCGAGCAACTTCCGAAGATTTTCGAGTCTGGAAATTTTAACTTCACCACATTAATTTGCTTTCTGTTTCTCAATAGAGTTTCTCAATGTTGAGAATTAGATAATTAGGTTAGTTTAGATGTTTTGAAATACCTTTTGCGGCAACAATTTAAAAAGACTTATTTAGATTTAGTAAATTGATACTATTTTTAGATGAGAAACGTGTATCATAAAAGTAATTGCCATACATGGTGAAAGATAGTGAAGAAAATTCATGAAAATTGATTTAGAATATTAATTATTAAACATAAGCCGATTGATTTTTGGTTCTTTTATGTAAAATTTTGTAGAAGTCTAATCTACATTTTGAATTTGGAAATTTAGCACAAATGCAAAAAAATAAACGGTTTTGGTTGTAGTGGTAACTGTTGTGTAGATGCCTATTCGTTAAGCCAGATGTAATAATCTCCATAATATTTACTTTTATCTAAGGAAACAAAATAAACATGTGTGTACATACAGAATTTTTGAAAGAGCGAGATTTCAAAAGCATTCCTTAAAAATCTTCTTCTTCTTCTTCTTATACTTTTTATAAATCTGATGATTTGTTTATTCCGAGGTTGTGGGATTTCTTGTGAGGTAGATTGCCAATTAGCTCTTCATCTGTTAGGTGGTCTCCCCGGTAGTCTGTACTCCTACATTCTTTTGACGTGGTTGGCCACTGTCTTCCTTATCTTACCAAGTCTTGTACGCCACATTGTTCCCTGATGTCTGTGTTTCGTATCCTAACCTTCCTTGTTTAGGTGTTTGGTTTTTTTTCAGTAAATATGCTCATATTAAGCTGTCGACAGGCTTGATAAAATTTAAAATCTTATCTCTGTAGGTTATCTTCACTTTCGGCAATCAGCGCTGCGTTGTCTGCCTAACAAACCAAACTAATTCTGTTGTTACCCATTATGTATCCCATTCCTAGTCACTCTACGTTTTCTATTACTTTGTCCATTATCAAAAGTATTCAGCGAAGGGTTAATAGGCTATTGCGCCAACATAACGCAACTAGTCCTTGGAAATTAAATTACTGTAGAGCATTTTATTGGAGCAAAGTGTAGTAATTGTGTGTGAGTTGCTCAAAAACAGTAATTTTACAAAAATTGTGAGTTACAAGTTATTACGTCTTCAAACTGATGCACCAGCCCATGTCTAAACTGCAATTTAATATAAAATAAAGCTTTTTGTTATTTATCAATTTGTTATTTTCGATTGTGAATATATTAAAACAGCAAAATTTTTGTGGGATCCTTGGAATAACTTTTTAGATCCTAATAGAGACGAAATAACATTGACATATTTTTTAATATTCCTAAAAGCCTTTCTTCACAAAAGTTGTAAGTTATCTTAATGTATGAATAAATTTCCCTTTTAGCTTTTATTTCCTTAACTCCTTTACAAACCCGTCTAGTTCATCATGCGTTCCGTTCCTGTCCCTTTTCACAAGCGAGCTAAAAGGGTCGCGAAAGCCTTGGAGCCATCAAATTTCAATTTTCACGGTCTAGAAGACATATTTATTTTTCTTGATTAATAGCGACAATCTGGAAAGTTCGATATGAGCTCAATATGCCGGAAAGTGTGTGACGAGATTTTTATTTTTGGACGGGTGTAAGAAAAAATGTTTTTCTATATATAAAAAAAATATATTCGACGTATTTTGTTGAAAAGATTGACGTTTTTGAACTTCACCCCTAGAATATGAAGCCATAAATCGTTTCAAAGGTCTTTAATTTTCCGATAATATGGCAACATAGTGTAGTCAGTTATATAAAAAAAGTGGACAACGTACGCAATATGAGTTACGAGCATTAACTTGATTTTTCTCACATCTCACTATGGGCAGAATTCAACGTAAACATGAATAAAACTCAGTTCTGAAAACCATCGAAGAGAGATGGCAATATGTGCAGGCAAAAGGTAGATAGTTTTTAATCATTCTGTCACCTTTTTAAACATTTAAGGCTTCATCGTTGAATCACCTAATGAGAGAGATAACTAACTCACCATGGTGCATGTTTGGAGTCATTTATTCACGTTAAAAATGTCGGCACAGGGATGTGGCAGTGCGTCTTTATACCAAGAGTGTATTCTACGAATCATTTTTTTTTCTACTTTACTAGAATAGGGCTATTTCAAATAAATGTCTGATATACTGGTGGGTTAGTAGGATTGCTTTTGGTATATGAGTGTTTTATCGAAAACCTAAATCTTGAATACATAATGTTATAATACGTTATTTGTGGGAATCTTCCTCCGCCTCCCACCATACATAGTGCCTGCTCCTCCTCTCAAATTAGAATATATATATATATATATATATATATATATATATATATATATATATATACCAAGGGTCGACACACGGAGCAGAGGCAGACCCCCTACCTAATGGACTGACGAGTTGAAGAGAGTTGTGGCTAACTGGATTGCAAATGCCCAGACCAGAATAATCTGGGGACATCTTGAGGATGTCTATATAAAATAATGGACGCATGCACGTTGATGATTTATATATATATATATATATATATATATATATATATATAATCATCATAGTGCTGTTCACAAACATTCCTCTAAACCTCATTCTATTTATTTTGGATGAACATTTTTCAATGATTGCAGACAATTGCATTTTATCTAAAGAAAAATTTCTAGAGATAATTAAATATCTTTATAACAACACTTATTTCTCTTTTAATGACGAATTCTATAAAAAATGGGTATCCCAATGGGAGGCTCTTGCTCACCTATAATCGCAGATATTGTGATGAATAAGTTACTTTACTATGTCAAAAGTTGGATTTCCAATTCCCTATTTTATACCAATATGTGGATGATTTACTTATTGCACTCCCACATGATAGGGTAGAGTACACATTGGGCGTTTTCAATAGTTTTAGTGGGGAACTACAGTTCACTATAGAAGAGAAGGTTGATCGGTCGGTTCCTTTTCTGGTTACCAGGTATCACCCTGCTAAACAGAAGATGAATACTGTTAGGGCTTTACTTAATAGAATTGAAAAAAATCTGTCATCCAAATTTTAAGGAAAAGAGTAAAAAAACACTTGAAGCTTTATTGCTGAATAATGGCTATCCAATTGCTCTTCTAAGAAAGATCTTTCAAAGTGGAACACAGGTCAGAACTATCACAAACGTTGACTTGAACCATAATAATGAAATAAAATTTGCTAAGCTACAATATATTCATGGCCTATCACAGTCAATCATATCTCTTTTCAGAGGCACAAATGTTAAGATTGCGAATTATAATGTCAAAAAAAATGAACGTTTTCTATTCCACTAAAAAGGATAAAACTGATAATCTTGAATTGTCTAATATAGTATATGGCATCAAGTGTACATGTGGATCTGTGTATGTAGGACAGACCTCACAAAAACTCTCAAAAAGAGAAGCACTACATAAAAGTGACTTTGCAGTATGCACGTCAACAACCTCGATCACAAGGTGAACTACAACGAGAGTTTTATCCTAGCTACTGAGAATAACCTATTCAAACGCAGCTTTCTAGAAATGTGTTACATATATTGCTGTGTTAACAGTCTGAACCACAAAAAGGATATTCAGGGTTTAAGTTCTATATATACATATCTACTTACACAAAATTTAACAAAAGATATTAAAGTCAATGAGGCCTTCAAAAAACGTAATTAAAAATTTCTCTCTAATAGACTTAATATTCTGATTATAACAGTTGAGTCTATGAACCTAATGTTATTTAATTCGTATCTAACTTTTCCTTTACAATTTTGATTTTTATGTTCTGTGTCTTATTCAGTATTTAAATCTAATGTATTCATTGAATTATGTAAGGATAAATTTTTTAAAAAATAAAAATAGATGAAATTTGGGTAGACTGATGCAGGTATGGTACCAATTCTCCACCGTTTTAGTACTTCTATCTGTCATTTAGTAAGATTGGTTTGTACAATTCTGATACGTTGCTAACTATCCATAACCTTAAAAAATTTCAAATTTAAAAAAACTGACTTCTGTCAAATTAGATATCTATGATGGCACGCTTAAAAATTTTGTCTTTATAAAAATTAAATCTTGGATCATCTTTCTAATTTTGGAAAATTTTAATATGTAAAATAGTGCCCTTTCATTGTCTAAATATGCTACCATGTTTTTACCGATGTTCTTGGAGAACAATCACTGATACATTTTGTAAGTATAAAAAGACTTTTATAACAGTAACGAAGTTCATAAACTAATATAATCTACTTAATGTAACCCACAGGATCAGTGATTTCTCTCTTACAGATCTCCTGAAGAAGTTTGTAAACACAGACGAAAACTTGAGAATTTAAAATAAATTTCAGTAGATGAAATAATTCAACACCAACTTTATTTGCACTATCAACTTAAAAATGAGCAATAAGTTTGTTATATATATATATATATATATATATATATATATATATATATATATATATATATATATATGCTACCTACGTAATGCGCTGGATGAGAGGAAAGTATAACTCCAATTCCCTAGTATTCATTGTAAAACATGGCCTCGGCAATGTTATGATGTGGAGTGTATGTCAGCAAGAGGCCACAATTAACCTACTCCCACTCCCTCGGTTAAACTTGAATGCTTTGAAAAGAATAACCTAATTTTTGGGTCCCTAGACTTCAAGAACACACACAGACATACACAACACACACGTATATATATATATATATATATATATATATATATACATATATATATATATATATATATATATATATATATATATATATATATATATATATATATATATATATATATATATATATATATATATATATATATATATGTATATATATATATATATATATATATATATATATATATATATATATATATATATAACAAGTAGGCTGAAAAGTTTTTGATCTAGCTACTTAAAACAAAAAAAAAATTATATAAAAACAACACTATGTTTTAATTTCCAATATATTTAAAGTAACTTGACAACTGTTTCTCCATACAATGGCTTCTTCAGAAGTATTTCTTATTTACTTCTGAAGAAGCCATTGTATGGTGAAACAATTGTCAAGTTACTTTAAATATATTGAAAATTAAAACATAGTGTTGTTTTTATATAATTTTATTATGAATTTCCAACAAGTTTCGGCTAATACAATCAAAGATATTTAAAACACATTTTTTTTGCAAAATTCGACTTTTTTCATCAATATAGTCTCCTTCAAGAGCAATACAAGCAATCCAATGCTTTTCTAACAATTCTATACTTTTTGCCTTCAAAATAGGCCTCAGTTTTGACGATAACTTCTTCATTGGAGCCAAATCTCTTTCCAGCGAGCATTTTTTTGAGGTTTGCGAATAGATAATATTCACTGAGGGCCAAATCGAAAGAATATGGAGGATGAGGAAGTAATTCGAACTTCAATTCATACAATTTTGCCATCGTAACCATTGACTTGTGACACGATGCATTGTCGTGATGAAAGAGCACTTTTTTCTTGTTCATTTGGAGCCGATTCTTTGCGATTTCTGCCTTCAAACGC
>CM032456.1:115887805-116127805 GCA_019049505.1 Pachyrhynchus sulphureomaculatus | reverse complement strand
CGGTGTCGATGGCGGCGCAATACTTTTTTATATAGTCCAATAATTTTATAAATTTTGGACAATGTTCAAATTTATTAAGAATAAGTCATTTAGTTTTGTAAATTATAAAGTTTGACAAGTTTGTGGATATCATATTTGACCTTTTAATAAAAAACTGACTCAGGGATAGGCTTAACACTATGATGAACCCCGTTAGATAGTCGATTACATCGAGGAGGATTGCCCATTAACGGTGTATCAAAGAGAACAGGACCCCTTCTTCCAGGCTACAGACTAGGTACTGAAACTGAATAACGGATGAAACTATAAATACACGGGCCGACAAAATTAAACGAAACTCCACACCCTGAGACACGAGTATACTTTCCTAATGGTTTTCGATGCGCTCAATCCAAATTGCTCCATCATATCAGGTTTTTGAGATATCTTAACCTAAAAATGCAAAAAACACGCTTTTTCGCTATATTCTGTTTGTGGCTCTCATGTTTCCTCAGAGAGCGTTCTTTACGAGTGGCAGTCGACGGATTTCTATCTAACACCTTCACTATCAACGCCGGTGTGCCCCAAGGTTCCATACTGTCTCCTACTATCTTCCTTATTTATATTAACGATCTGCTGGAAAAGGCCGAAAATCCAATCTACACCTTTGCAGATGACAGTACACTTATCTCTTCATTCACTTTGAACGCTCGGACATCGACTACTCAGACGAATATCCGCAGACAGCAGGAAGTCATTCAACTTAACAAAGACCTGGAAGAAATTCTATCTTGGGGTGACAGTAACCAAGTGGAATTTAACGCTACAAAAACCCAGGCGGCAATTTTTTCTAAAAAAGTTAACGTTGCAGAACCCGACATAGTTATGTCGGGGCACTCCATCCCTCTAACATCGTCACTCAATCTGTTAGGCGTTAATTTGGGAGTAAATATGTCCTGGCATGAACATGTTGCAGGCATAGCAAGGAGAGCTTCTCAAAAGTTGGGAATATTGTTTCGAACCAGAAAGCTTTACACACCACAACAACTGTTAATTCTTTACAAAGCTCAAATTCGACCAACTATGGAATACTGCTCCCATGTTTGGAGCTCCGCTCCCAAACATACACTGCATTTGTTGGATTATATTCAGAGAAGAGCTATTCGTCTGATTGGACACCCGGAACTGACCGACGGCCTTGATTCGCTGGAACATCGAAGAACGGTTGGCGACTTGAGCTTATTCTACAAGTACTTTCATGGAAAGTGTTCGAAGGATGTGGCCCGTTTAATTCCTCCCAGAGCGGTGCATATTAGAAGTACACGTCGCGCTAATACTTCACATCCGTATGAGGTTCAGCTTGTTACTCCTCGTACAACGCTTTTCAAGCAGTCTTTTAGAGGGAGAACATCATACCTTTGGAATAGTTTGCCCAGGACTGTGTTTCCCATTGAGTACAATCTACAGCGATTCAAGAACAACGTGAATCGCTTTCTCCGCACACGTGTCGCTCCTGTAGCGCTTTAGGGACTTCCCTGTAGCACATGTGCTAGACTCATAAAAAAAAAAAAATATTCGGGATTATATTACACCGCGAATTAACTTTTCTCCACAAAAACTCGTTGCGGCATATGAAATCCCCATCAAAATGCATTTGAAATTTTTCAGATGTTTTATTTCTTCTCGGAGAAATTTTCTTTCTTGTAGCAACATTATTTATTTGTTATCATACATGGTGTCCCATTTTACTATACCAGGCTTTTTATGTCATCTTTTAATAAAAAAACGTTTCAGACAAAAGTTGAAGGGTTTTGAAGGAGAAATAAAATGATATTATTGTGATGATCTTGGAAGATCATTTTGAAGGTCATATCAAGGTCAGCTTTGATTTTTTAAACGGGAACCTATATTTTTTATAACGGCATCATGTTTCTCTAGCAGAGATACAAAAATTTTGTGCGAAAAATTTTTCTCGGTAATACTTCATTGATAATAATTTTACACTCTTATGGTAATCACCAAACAAGCCTAAAGACAAATGAACCTAACATAACCTCAGGCATTGAGTGAAGATTGATAAAAGATATTACATTCTCAAAACTTAAAAGAATCAAAATTTAATACAACAGAAAGGCAAACGTAACAAACTCTTAACCAAATTGGTATGGTTGTAACGAAAATGCAAAACTAATTAATTTCAACGGACGATTTCTTCGAGAAGAAATAAAATGTCTGAAAAATTCAAAATGCGTTTTGAAGGGGAGAAGTAGTAATTTCAGATGCCGCAACAAGTTTTGTGGAGAAGAATTAATTCGCTGTGTAATATAATCCCGAATATAGCGTGTTTTTTGCATTTTTAAGTTAGGATATCTCGAACACCTGATGTGATAGAGAAACTCCAGTGGATTCAGTGAACCAAAAACCAAAAGTATATTGTTATCAAGATATTGGACTGATTATATAATAGTTATACATTTATATGGTTGTATTATACTCCCACTTGTACTATTAATGGATATGTAAGGCATTCGCTAAATAAATACATTAGTTATAAACAATTAATTTCAGTAGTGAAATTTTTTTTTAATATACCAAATGAGAAAATTATAAATCTAATAATTCTTTAAAAGGTTACCCTATACATACATATTCCTTAAGGATAGTGTATGCACTTTAGTAGAATTTTTTAGTCCACTAGAAGTGTTATGAACAATTTCTTAATTTTTTTTTTATTTTTGTTATACCAAATATAGAATTTCATGGAGTTTCTAGGATACTAGCCCCGACGTTTCCAAAGAAATGCAATAAATTAACAAGCAAAAGTTCTATTAAAACTGAAACACGGCGGATCTGGCACAAATTTTCACAAATGGATCATTAAAGAGCAAACAAACAGGATATACTTTTTATCATTCCAGTAAAAATAAGTGTGGCAAATGGAAATTCGTTATATTCACGGCTGAACTAATAGCTTTTTTTATGGGTCTAGCACACGTGCTGCAGGAAATTCCTAAAGCGCTACAGAAACGACATGTGTGCGGAAAAAGCAATTCACGTTGGTCTTGAATCGCTGTAAATTGTATTCGGTTGGAAACACAGTCCTGGGCAAATTATTTCAAAGGAATGATGTTCTCCATATAAAAGACTGCTTGAAAAGTGTTGTACGAGGACTAACAAAATGAACATCATACGGATGTGAAGTATTAGCGCGACATGTATTTCTAACATGCACCGCTCTGGGAGGAATTAAGCGTTGTTCCAAACATGTATGATATAAGTCAGAAGATCTCCTGTTGATCTATGTTTACGAAAGCCATATTGGTGGTGGCTAATAATGTTGAATCCTTCCAAATATTTTAAAAGATGCTGATTGATAGCCTTTTCCATGACTTTCGATATTATTGAAAGCAGTGCGACTGGTCGGTAGTTATTTGGCAAAGTCTTGCCTTTTTTAGATATAGGCTGAACTGTGGCACATATCCAGCAGAAAGGAAATGTTCCCTTTAGGTAGGATAGGTTAGAAAGTCAACAGAAAACTGGTGTTAGTTCCCCCGCACAGTTTTTGAGAATTGTGGCAGGTATTCCGTCAGCGCCAGAAGCTTTTTTGGTGTTTAGCTTCATTAAAATACGTTTTATGATTCGCTGTCTGAAGACAATATCGGGCATCCTTGACTGCAGTATGGAAATAGTAGATGGTGTTTTTCCTTGGAAATAGACAGTAGAATGTGAAGCAAATAGTTCAGCCAACAAATTCGCTTTCTCAACAGGTGTTGTTGCAATAGAATTGTCTGGCCGTATGAGTGGTGGTATGGTGGATTTTGGTGAAATTTTGACTGACTGCCTTAGCGACTGACCAAAAGGACATGGAATTATTGGTACAAGCGAGAAGTTTATTTCTAATTCGTTGATTGTGTGCCTCCTTGGTTTCGTCGATAATTTTTTTGCATCTGTTCCGGGCATGAACAATGGTGTTGCGATTTTTGGTGTTAGGATTTTCACGCTATTGCCCCTAGTCGATGTTTAGAAGTAACAGCTTCTTTGCATTTTCGCCCCAACCAAGGCTTGCCGTTGGAAGGGCATTTCTTCGAAAACGGGATGTAAGCTTCCATACCAGCCAAAACAAAATCGGAAGCCTCCTTGGCGCAGTCAGATAGGTCGTCGAATCGAAAACAAACGCCTAACCAAGGGAAGGTTTGAAAATATTATATGAGATCTTCCCATTTAATAGATTTGTAGTGCCAAATCTTGCGCGGTTTAGGCGCCTCTCTGTCACTGATTGGTAGGATACTCGATGTCGAAAGCACTTTATGGTTGGAAGAACCTAACGGTGGAGTTATGGTTACCGTGTAAATCTCTGGATTGGTGGTTAAAAGCAGATCAAGAAGGCTGGAGAACTCTCCATCTTGATCAGGGATCCGTGTTGGTTCGTCAATAAGCTGAGTTAAGCCACAACTGAATGAAAATGATTCAGCTTCACGACCTTGTTCGTCGGTAGTATTTGAATACTTAAGCCAGTTGATGTTGTAGATATTAAAGTCGCCCAGGATGGCAATTTCGACATTTGGATAGTTAATTTGTAAATGATCGATGGTGTCTGCAAGAGAAGCGAAAAGTGTTCTAAAGTTAGGATCACTTGGTGGTCGATAGAGAATGCAGATGAAGCTTGTGGTTTGTTGAGTCGTTATTTTTAACCACATAACATCAAAGTTTCGAGGCTCCAGAGCCTCTTCTCATTGGCAAGAAAGGTCGCTTCTAACAAAAAGACAGATTTCAAAGTTATACTATCAACAAGCATTAAGTTATTCTATAAATTAAAATAATAATTTTATAATTTTTTCCAATAGCAAAAGCAGGTTGGAGGCAATAACAATATGGCAACTAACCTAAAACTAAATTCTATAGTGATCAATATTATAAGACCAAACGTACACCTAATCCAAGAAAATAAAAATCTAAAGTTGGTTTAGGTAAAGAGCCACGAAGGAATTCTGCCAAATGTAAAAGTGGATCAATTAGTCAAAGAAGCCACGGTTGTTAAGGATACTGGGTGCAAGATTAATGTTACAGATTATTTTCGAATTACAAAAGTTAAAATCGACATAGCCTGGAAAAAAATTTGGAGAATCGACAACTGGTCAATTCTTAAGGGCAATACTCCCCCACGTAAACAAAAAAGCCTGCTTCTATAACCAATATAATAGAAATTTTATACAAGTAATAAGTAGAATTAGAAGAAGAAGAATTAGAAGAGTGTAATTATATATTGCATCTTGTATTCAGAAATAGAATAGGCCTACAGAACAGTCCCAGTTGCGATTGCGGGGAAACAGGAAACACGCAACATTGTGTGTGATAATGAGAATTAAACACTAAATTTTTAGTAAAGATTCCACTTTTATTGATTTTTATACTTGACACGTGTTTCGGTAAAACATTAGCTTTATTGTGGAAGCCCGTGACTCCGTAGCGTAGTACCTTGCTTACAGTGCAGAAGGTCGAGGGTTCAGTCCTGCAAGTCGGTATACTAATTTACGAGTATTAAAAAGATGCTGTCAAATACAAAAATGTATGTTTCAGCACTTGTATAACATTGACGAGTATTACGACATCTTTGCCGATATCCTTAGGATATGAAAAAAAACAGGGTAGAATCCCTATTTAGGCGGAGAGCTGAACGATAAAAAAAAAGATATGGGTATAGAATAAAATAAATATTTTTCAGTGGTTTTATAAATAAATATTTACAGCTAGGTTGTAACCAGAAGATAAAAAAAAACTTAATAATTATACAAATTATCTATTCATTAAATAAATTCAACAATACGGAATTTGCGAGGTCCAACTGGTCATTTAACAGTGCGTTTGTATTCTTTCCATTATTGATCTCGAGAATCTCAAATAAATTTAATTTATGTGATTTCTACTGAACGTGTAAAATATGGAAATTATTATCAAATATATGACTCTCTTCTATTAAATGTTTGGCATATGAAAAATCAGTTTTACTTTTTAAAAAACTTTATTCTTGTCTTGAAATTCTTTGTTCGAATGTTCTACCTGTTTTTTACAAGAACCACAATTAAGTTGGTAAACACCAGATTTATGGTTTTTCAAGATTTATTCTTTATTGTCCTCGATATGTTTAAGTTGTAATTTGTACAGGGTGAGTCAACGATGGAGTCAAGTTCATTATTTCATTTGTTTCGGAAATACCAAAAAAATATTAAATACAATAGTTGTAGGGAATGTTAAGGTGCACAGCTTAAAATTTTTTTTAGTATACAGGCTACTTCAAAAAAGTGTGGCCGATATAACATATGTTTTTTTAAAATGGAACATCCTATTTTCTAAATTATTTTTAAATTCTGCGTAAAATTTTATAACTTTTTGATTAATAAACCTAAACCTAGTAATTTTTCTAATATTTCAATTTTTTTAAAAAACATACTATTTTTCAGTTTTGTAAAAAATTGCCAGTAGCGCCATTCTTTCTGAAAGTGGAATACTCATAATTGGTACGAGCGTTCTATAGAGATGAAAAAAAAGATATATGTAAAGAAATTTCAACTATTTTAAATTGAAAAATCTCAAATTTTTTAAATGGCACACCCTGTATATTATTATTTTTTCTGATAGATTCTACAAAACCATCTTTAATTAAGTATGTCATATACCTATTTCTAATAGTTTTCAATTTATTTTGAATTTTTCAATTTTTACCCTTGTTTTTAATACACATACGCTGTAACATCATAGTTGCCAAGACACAACAAAAATGTAGGCATTGTCAAATTTTGACATGTCTATTAAGCAAGTAAAAATAATTTGTTGTAAGTGACGTATAAAGGTAATAGTTATGGATTTTCTTAAAAATGAATGAATGGACATGGTTTATATACGGGGCGAGGCGGGAAAAAATTATCTTTTGGCCGGAAAACTTTACGGAGCGAAGTACCATCTAGACAATCTTTTCAGTGCTTAACGGAACGGTTTGATAATAGTGGTAGCGTTGAGTATACGAAACGAAAAGTAATAAACCAGATTGCTACCAATGAGAAAAAAGAAATGGAGATTTTACTTCATGTTGAAGATAATCCCAGGTCAACTTGCTGGCACATCCCAATCTACGGCTAATCGCACCATGAGAAAATAGAAGTATCATTCCTTTCATGTGGAACTACACCAAGAACTTCAAGACCGTGATTTTAAACGGCGAGTAAACTTTTGTACCACCATGAATGGAGCAATACAGGCCGATCCAAATTTTTTATCCAAAATAATGTTTTCTGATGAAGCTACTTTTCGCAGTGATGGAGCAGTTAACAGACATAACACGCATTATTATTCAATATTTAATCCATTTTGGGTCCGGGAAGTTCAAAACCAAAACCATTGGTCGCTTAATGTATGGTGTGGAATATGAAATTTTCGAATCATTGGTCCATATTTTTTCCGTGAACCCCAGCTTCTTGAAAAAGTTGATAACTTTGAAAGAATAAATGTGGATTCAACAAGACGGAGTTCCTGCTTCCACATCATACATTAAGCGACCAATGGTTTTGGTTTACGTCTATTAGAGTACTTTGCTCCGTAAAGCCTTACTGCCAAAAGACAATTTTTCCCGCCTCGCCCAGTATATAAACCATATCCATTAATTCATTTTTAGGAAAATTCATAACTATTACTTTCATACCATTTATTTTTACTTTTTGTTTATTATAACATAAAGGTGACAAACAAATAGATAAATCAATCACTATACACTAATAAATTATTTTAAAAAGATGGCATTTACAACAAAGATACCATCGAAAACCTTGGATGCTGAAAACAATTCAAATTGCTTTACTATAAGTCATTACATGTTACCGGCAAGTGCATGACAAGATTGACACACAGTTGACAGAAAACAGCAATCTGACAGAAATATATATATATATATATATATATATATATATATATATATATATATATATATATATATATATATATATATATATATATATATACAGGGTTACAGGGAAAGTCGTCCTAGATAATTAAGGACGTTATAGTTTAGGTCGTTTCTGACCGATTTGACTCTATGACATGATGTCCTAAACTTAACCGTTTTCGAGATATTGAAGTTTAAAGATTTTCTAAAAAAAAACATGTTTTTTTGCTTTTTTATATCGATTTTTTTTTTATTAGAGGTTCTCGAGCGCGATTTTTTGGTTATTTTTGGTTAGTCTGTATGTCAAGTATCAAAAATCATCAAACAAATTTTAACTAGTTACTAACAGTTTCAAATGGCGGCTTGTTAATGTTTCTAAATTACGAATTTTTACCAAGTGTTTCCTACTTTAAATCAATAAAGAGAAAAAAAAATGTATGGAATTTATTCTGCAAATTATTTTAAAAATTTTTACGTCTTTTTAGCTATCAAAAAATGTATAATACTAGGAGTTTAATAGGAAAACTGTACACAGAATGACACCTAAAGCGGGCACGGGTAGCAAAAGGTAAATTTTTAGTTCTAGGTGAAAATACGAAAAATACACAAATAAAACAAAAAACCTTGCAATTTAATATTTTTTATTAATTATAATTCATGTTCTATATGGTCGCCCCTATTTCTAACACAAATTCTCATTCTTTTTCTTAATTTACTTTTCACAACGCTGGTTGTGAGGTGCTGCCTCATTTCGTCAGCCTCATCAATTATTTTTTGTCTTAGGACATCCACGTTTTCGATAGGAGTTATCTGGTCGTATACGAGACTTTTCATGTGACCCCACACATAAAAATCCATCGATGTTAGGTCTGGGCTTCTCGCCGGCCAAGGTATGGGTCCGCCTCCTCCAATCCATTTGTTGGGATAATTGTCATTGAGCCATGCACGAACACTTCCTCTGTAGTGAGTTGGGCAGCCATCGTGTTGAAAGTACATGTTTTGTCTCAAACCAATAGGTAGGTCTTCCATCAAATCAGGTAAATCCTTCCGCAAAAAATTGTCGTATTCCTCGCCATTCAAATTATCTAGCAGGAAGAATGGCCCAACCAAATAATTTGAAATTATACCCATCCACACATTTAAGCTGAATCTTGTTTGTGATCCTTTCGTTCTTTTTTTGTTTGGGTTACCTTCCTCTTTAGAAGCCCAATAGTGGGTATTGTGGTAGTTTGTAAGACCGTCTTTGTCGAATTTCGACTCGTCAGTCCATAGTATTTTCTTAAAAAAAGATGCATCTTCGACATCGGTATTGAGCATAAATCTGTAGAATTCTAATCGTCGCAACGGATCCCCTTCTTCAATGACTTGCACGGGCGTATAGTGGTAAGGATGTTGCCCAACAGTATGCATTACAAACCATACCTTCCACTGCGAAATACCAAGCTGTTGTGCGACAACATTTGTAGATGTAGTTGGGTCCACCTCAAAGAAACTTCGTATTTCGTTTTCTTCGTCTTCGTCAAAGATACGTGGTCGTCCCATGTCAGTCCGCCGTCTTCGTACGGAACCAGTTTCTCGTAGTCTTCGATAAGTTCCATCAAATACGCTAACATCAGGTACACGACGAGTAGGATATCGCAGTATGTATTCATCACGTGCACGCGACGACACTCCTTCGCAAAATCCGTAACACATTAGGATGTCAGCATATTCCTCGTTGGTATACGTTGCCATATTCACAAGCAGAGATCAAAATCCAGTTACGAGCCAATTCACACAGACAGAAGATGAAACGCAGATATTTTTGAAAAGCACGGTATAGCACATCTACCACGGACGAATCGCATGAGCAGACTAAAAATCATTCAATAATGTTTAGTGAACAGAAAATGTCAATCGCACAGAGAGTACCCCGACCGGAAAAAAATGCTTACCCAACCCTTTTTATTGTTTGAAGGTGCAGGTAGTAAACCGGTAATTGGTAGTATCTAAATTCTATTATTATGTTACTCTACATTTGGGCCTATTGAAATCTCATTTTCTTAGAATTTTCAATAGATCCAGTAGATATTATACCGTTTTAGATAGCTAAAAAGACGTAAAAGTTTTTAAAATAATTTGCAGAATAACTTTCATATATTTTTTTTTTCTCTTTATTAATTTAAAGTAGGAAACACTTGGTAAAAATTCGTAATTTAGAAATATTAACAAGCCGCCATTTGAAACTGTTAGTAACTAGTTCAAATTTTTTTGGTGATTTTTGATACTTGACATACAGACTAACTAAAAATAACCAAAAAATCGCACTCGAGAACCTCTAATAAAAAAAAATCGATATAAAAGTAAAAAAACATGTTGAGATCTTTAAACTTCAATATCTCGAAAACGGTTAAGTTTAGGACATCATGTCATAGAATCAAATCGGTCAGAAACGACCTAAACTATAACGTCCTTAATTATTTAGGACGACTTTCCCTGGAACCCTGTACATATATATATATATATATATATATATATATATATATATATATATATATATATATATATATATATATATATATATATATATATATTCCCTACAACAAATTAAACTATGTTTACTTGCTTAATAGACATGTCAAAATTTGACAATGCCTACATTTTTGTTTTGTTTTGGCAACTATGATGTTATAGCGTAAGTGTATTAAAAACAAGGGTAAAAATTGAAAAATTCAAAATCAATCGAAAACTATCAGAAACAGGTATATGATATACTTAACAAAAGTTGGAGGGTTTTGTAAAATCTATCAGAAAGAATAATATACAGGGTGTGCCATTTAAAAAATTTGAGATTTTTCAATTTAAAATAGTCGAAATGTATAAATTTATTTTGAACACCCTGTAGCATCTAACTCAAATTTCTTTACACATATCTTTTTTTTCATCTCTATAGAACGCTCGTACCAATTATGAGTATTCCACCTTCAGGAACAATGGCGCTACTGGTAATGTTTTACAAAACTGAAAACTAGTTTTTTTTTTTTAAATTAAAATATTAGAAAAACTACTAGGATTAGATATATATCATTATCAATAAAAAAGTTATAAAATTTTACGCAGAATTTAAAAATAAATTAGAAAATAGGATATTCTATTTAACGAAAACATTTTATATCGGCCACACTTTTTTGAAGTACCCTGTATACTAAAAGATAATTTTAAACTCTGCACCTTAACATTCCTTAAAACTATTATATTTTACATTTTTTCGTCATTCCCGAAACAAATGAGATAATGAACTTTACTCTATCGTTGACTCACCCTGTACTTTATATGATTGTCACATTCTGTTTTCTTAGGTATTTAGTAATTTTATCAATTGTTGGGCCTATATAGGTTAATGTTGCATAATTGTTATTAATAGTTTTTGTTTTTGGATATATTAGATTTTTTGTTGTAACTGTTTTTTGAGTAAAATTGTATCTATAGTTTTTACATTAAATCCGGTGTTTTTGGCTATTTGTTTAATAAGATTAAGTTCATTTTTAAAATTGTCATCTGTCATTGTTATGTTAGCTAGTCTATATATTAAGGAATTGTATGCCGCTAGTTTTTGTTTGTATGGATGTAATGAACTGTTATATATCGTAGTGTCCGTATGTCTCGGTTTGTGGTATATGGAGAAGTCATGCCTATTGTCTATCTTTTTTATTGTTAGGTCCAAAAAATGAATTGAGTTATTAACTTCTGTTTCTATTGTGAATTTAATGTTTGGGTGGATATTATTTATAAATTCTAGGGATGCATTAAGTTGTCTATTTGTTCCTATAAAACAAGTCAATATGTCGTCTACATATCTATGCCAATAAGTAACGTTTTTATAAAAAATACTTTTACGTATTTGATCTTCAATGTTATCCATAAACATTTCCACTAGAATTGGATTCAGGGGATTGCCCATTGTTAAACCTTCCAACGACGAATAAATTTTGTATTTTAAATTATAGATTGAAATCTAATTATAATTTCAAACTTTTCAGAAACATTAAATCACATGCTCAATTGCCGATTAATCTGCAACATTTATTAAGTTTAAATAACATTGATATTATCCAGTATATATCACCATTACACCAAACATTTTATTTTTGCATTTGACGCGCCTTTCGCTAACCATGTTAGCTTGATCAGGAGCGATGATTGACTAAAGCTAAATTACAAATCTACCCTATTTATTCTTAACCTAACATATTCAGGCGGAAGTAATGGCATAGACGAGGAGGCCATCAGTTCCAGTCAAGTAACCAGTAGAGGGGACTACAAGGAATAGGCCCCCCGTCTTCGTTTAAACTATTTTTACATTTTATAATTTTCATACTTTCGTATGCATTCAACAATCTCCTATCAGGTATATTTTTAATTAATCTTAGATTATCTAATGTTACAGTATGATCAGCTCCAAGCACATGTTTGGCAATGCTTGACTTTTTTGTTCTACTGTATTTTAAAAGTGTTAAATATTCTTTAATTCGTATTTAAATTGACCTTTTAGTTTGCCCAACATACTTTTTGTCGCAATCATTACAACTAATTTCATAAATTTCACTTTTCTCACGATTAGAAATCTTGTCTTTGGAATTTCCTAAAATATTCCTTAGATTGTCTGATGCCTTATAGACTAAGGTGAAGCCTACTCTATTAAATACCTTATTGAGTCCCCTGCTATATTTCGGATTATATGGTATGGAGTCATACCTGGTCTTACTTTCTTCGCGTGTGAAAAAGGTGGAATTCTGAATATTTAACCTGAACTTATGTCTATTTATTAACTTGTTTATTAAGTCATCGTCATAACCATTAACTCTAGTTATATTCCTAATACGATTTCTTTCATTATTGAAGTTTACTCTATTCAGAAGAAAAGTGACCAAACGATGAACTATTCTTTACAATAAAATGAATCATTAGAAATATATCTATCTGTTACTGTTTCTTTACTATATATATATATATATATATATATATATATATATATATATATATATATATATATATATATATATATATATATATATGTATATATATATATATATATATATATATATATATATATATATATATATATATATATCAAATTCTAACTTATTATTATTTTTAATAATTAAAATATCTAGAAATTGCAGTTATCCTTTGTTCTCAAATTCGTAAGTAAATTTAGTGGAATCCTATTGGCTATTTAATTTGGAAACAAAATCTTCTAGCCATGATATAGGTATGTGGATGATGTGTTCGCGATTTTTGATACAAAGAAAGCAAATATTCAGAATTCCACTTTTTTACACGCGAAGAAAATAAGACCAGGTATGTCTCCATACCATATAATCCGAAATATAGCAGGGGACTCAATAAGGTATTTAATAAGGTAGGCCTCACCTTAGTGAATAAGTCATCAGACAGTCGGAGGAATATCTTAGGAAATCCCAAAGGCAAGATTCCTAATTGTGAGAAAAGTGGAATTTACGAAATTAGTTGTATGTTGGGCAAATCAAAAGGTCAATTAAAACACGATTTGATGAACATTTAGCACATTTAATTTACAGTAGAACAGAAAAGTCTAGCATTGCCGAACATGCCCTTGAAGCTGATCATACTGTAACATTAGATATTCTAAGATTAATTAAAAATGTATCTGATAGGAGATTGTTGAGCGCATACGAAAGAATGAAAATTATAAAATGTAAAAGTAGTTTAAAGAAAGACAGAAGGCCTATTCCTTATAGTCCCCTCTACTGGTAACTTGACCGGAAATGATGGCCTCGCCTATGCCATTCAGTAGGTAATTCAGGTGTTGGGCTAAGTATAAATAGGGTATATTTGTAATTTAGCTTGAGTCAATCATCGCTCCTGATGAAGCTAATAGGATTAGCAAAACGCGCGTCGAGAGCAAAAATAGTGGTGTAGTGGTGATATATACTGAGTAGTGTCATTGTGCCAAAGATTCCCCATCCCCAACATAACATTGATATTTATAGAATTATCAATCATCATGTTATGGACTCTAGAATTAAGGTTAAAAAAAAGAAAAAACTAAGAAATAAGAGACATTTATATACAATGAGGGAAAAATCGATTTTTTTAAGGAGAGACAAAAAACAGAAAAGCTGGCCAGTGGGTTATAGCCAGTACTAAAACACACACACACACACACCCACACTTTATACTCAAGCGAGAAAAAAATATTTAAATATAATCCGCAATGGCCAACGCAGTTTTCCCTTTATATTAAAGGCTAAATTTATTTTTAGTTCACCCCCTTTTCTCTTTAATTACAAAGAGACCCGTTCAAATTAAATTTGCCCCATGTAAACACATGGTGAGAATTAAGAACTTAATGAAAACCCGTTAATTCGCTGAACAAATTTCCTTAGTCCAATTATCTCCCCTTCTAGAAAGTTCTTTTGTCGCTAATTTATCAGCCGCAAAAATATTAAACACACAAGCGCAGCCACTAATGCGTTTTACGGAACCAAATGATGCTATTAGGTAGTTTTTGTGAGGTTGTTTTTACGTCACGGTAATTTTGCAATTAATTGGGTGCTTTATGTGTGATGTGCGAGCTCATTTTATACATGATCGGTTTCCTTTTTAAAAATCTTTATACCTGCCAGATAGACGTGAGATTTAGCCAGTGAGATTAAAGAAAATCTATGTTTTTGTTAGCTAATGTTTTAATTCATATTAAATTTCCTTCAGCACACAAAACGAGAATTTTAGGGTGCTATAACGACATATGAGGCGACTTTCTGGCCCATATCATTACATAACTTCCTGTTCGTTCAGGTAGTTCAACCACAATAAATACTAGCCAAAACCTGGGAATCATATTTCGAACTAGAAAGCTTTACATCTCAGAACAACAGTTAGTTCTTTAGAAAGGTCAAATCCGATCAACAATGGAATACTGCTCCCATGTTTGGGGTTCTACTCCCAAACATACACTACATTTGTTTGATTCTACTTAGAAGAGAGCTGTACCTGCCATAAGTATTTTCATGCAAAGTGTTCGATCGATATAGCCTACTTCATTCCTCCCAAAGCGGTGTATGTTAGGAATACACGTCAAGCAAATACTTCACACCTGTATGAACTTCAGCCTGTTACTCCTCGTACAATCTTTTCAAGCAGTCTTTTATATAGAGAGTCTTATCCTTTTGGAATGACTTGCCTTGGAATGCGTTGCCCACCGAGTACAATTTACAGCGATTCAAGACCAAAGTAAATCAATTTTACCGTACACATGTCGCTTCTGTAGAGCTTTATGGATTTCCCGTGTGCTATGCCTACAAAAAAAATTGATATTTGAAAGAATCGAAAAGGATATTGGGTAACTTGTAACTTCACGTTAGCGTTAGGGTATTTAGAATATATTTCGTTACTTTTTTTAACGTATCCGTTATTTTGAAAACAGTAAGTCTCAATTTCCTATAAAAACCGCCAATTCTCAAATCCTGACGCAATGAAAATTGTTCGACAAACAAAAACACGAACTTTTGGAGAACCCTCGACTTCCTTTTAATTAAATTACACGGGAAAATCCTGAAGTAATATGGGAAAATTTTGGGTAAATTTGAAGAAGTTTTACGCCTGGCGTAACGGAAATACTTGATAAAATCCTCTGTTAGAATGTTGTTGAAAAAGTAATCAAGGTGTAATAAAGATTTTACCGGATAATCAGCATCGAGTTGGAATTTTTGCAGTTACATACATAGTTGCATATATTGTTATTGTGTAAAAATTGTGATTATTCGCTTATATAGCATTAATTGATCTAATAGAAGCTTATGACACTGCGTAAAGAAATAAAACTTTAGGAGGTACAGAAAGAAGCTGGATTCTTATTCTATAAAGTCGTCAACATTTCGACTTAAATTCAAGTCTGTATCACAAAACTGGACAAAATATTCGACAGGAATGAGGTTTTATATATGAAAGAATTCTTGAAAATGGTGATACCAGGAGTGACAAGCTGAACATATATTTATATATATACATACATATATATATATATATATATATATATATATATATATATATATAAATATCCATATATATATATATATATATATATATATATATATATATATATATATATATATATATATATATATATGTATATATATATATATATATATATATATATATATATATATATATATATATATATGTATATATATATATATATATATATATATATATATATATATATAATATGTATATACGAGGCTGGTTTGAAAAGTCCGTGCAAAAATAAAAACTACTTATGTGTTTGGGGTAAACCTTTTTTATTTTTCGACATAGTCTCCTTTTAGGCTTATACACTTCGTCCAACGATGTTCTAGTTTGTTGATCCCTTCCGAATCATAGGATTTGTCCAAGTCTGCAAAATATCCATTAGTGTCTGCAATCACCTCCTCGTTTGAATAAAATCTTTGTCCCGCCAGCCATTTCTTCAAATTGGGGAACAAATAGTAGTCTGAGGGAGCCAAGTCTGGAGGATACGGGGAATGTGAAACGAGTTGGAATCCTATTTCCATTAATTTTGCGACCACAACTGCTGAGGTGTGTGCTGGTGCGTTGTCGTGATGGAAAAGGACTTTCTTGTGGGCCAATCGCGGGCGTTTTTCTTGCAGCTCGATTTTTAAACGGTCCAATAACGATGAATAATATTCACCTGTAATAGTTTTACCCTTTTCTAGATAGTCGATGAGGATTATCCCTTGCGAATCCCAAAAGACAGTCGCCATAACCTTTCCGGCCGAAGGAACGGTCTTCGGCTTTTTTGGTGCAGATTCCCCCTTGGTAACCCATTGTTTAGATTGTTGTTTGGTCTCAGGAGTATAGTAATGTATCCATGTTTCATCCACAGTAACGAAACGACGCTTAAAGTCCTCCGGATTCTTCTGGAACAGCTGCAAACCATCCTTGCAACACTTCACACGATTCCGTTTTTGGTCAAGCGTGAGCAATCGCGGCACCCATCTTGCGGATAGCTTTCTCATGTCCAAATGTTTATGCAAAATATTATGTACCCGTTCAGTCGAGATGCCCACAGCACTAGCAATCTCACGCACCTTAACTCTTCTGTCATCCATCACCATATCATGGATTTGATCAATGATTTCTGGAGTTGTAACCTCCACAGACCGTCCAGAACGTTCAGCGTCACTTGTACCCATATGGCCAGTCCGAAAATTTTGAAACCACTTATAAACTGTTCTAATCGAAGGTGCAGAGTCACTATAATGTTTATCAAGCTTCTCTTTAGTCTCCTGAGGCGTTTTGCCTTTCATAAAGTAATGTTTAATCACCACACGAAATTCTTTTTCGTCCATTTCTTGAAAATCACTCGACTTCCTTGATTCACACGAATGCCAAACACAAAGAAATAGACCAATATGGCTGAAACTTGGTATGCGTTCATTCAAGAGATGCTACTAACTAAACATGACCTCGATACGCTCCGGTGGTGCCATCTCTCGGACTTTGCACGAACTTTTCAAACCAGCCTCGTATAATATATATATATATATATATATATATATATATATATATATATATATATATATATATATATATATATATATATATATATGTATATATATATATATATATATATATATATATATATATATATATAAATATTTTATTTATTAAATAGAAGCCCTTATTTGCCCCTTATTAATTTCTGAGAATGGATTGAGTGGATACTAATACTGAAAGAACTAAAGAAATTAGATATAAGCTAGCTCATTTTTTTTCTGGGCACCATTCATTTTAGAATAAAAGAAATCTAATTTCAGCTCAAAAAATGAACAAATACTGAAGAGTTATTTAGTTGTTAAAATAAGATTTTACAACATGTGCGTCCTGAAAGAAAGAGCAGGAGTTTAGTGAGACACTACACATTCAAATAAAAAGGGTATATTTATTAACAAAATAAAAATTCCTAACTTTATTATACTCTTAAAATTACTTCTACTAAAAATCCCTTAAGCTAGAAGAGTGTACACTATAACATAGAGTCTTTAAATCAGGGACTAAGTTTTTAATAAAAGGCCTGATAAAACACGATATTAAAAGTTTGTGAAATTAAGTTCGTGAATTACATCTGTTGAGTAGACAAGAAGTGAGATTTTTAGACTGGTCTGCTTATGACTTAGGGATTGGTTTCTCCTCGTAGGTTTATAGGTTATTCGGCCTCTCCTGGTGAGATCCTCATAAAAAATATTGTCTCATCAATTACCATCCTAGTTTCATTTGGGATGCTAAACACTTTTTGACCCGAAATGCCTGAGGATGAGCAGGATATTTCAAGAAAGGAAAAAGGACTTAAACTTGAGAGGTAGAAACCATTACTGCACTACTACATCAGCGTGCTGGAGAAGAAAGCCACTACGGTCTACTAGCGGAACAAAGCCGTTACTGCTTCATGGTGGAAAAAACCACTACTGCTCCGTGGTGGAAAAAGCCCTTAAAAATTCCCTCTGGCCGTTTATATATCTTTTGCCCCTTCTTCAAAGTCTTTAAAATGGCTCACTTCCGGGCGCAAAATTAATGAAAACTAAATAAGTCAAGTCGGCAACACGCGTTACATACTGCCGGTTTAAATTAAACTGCTCATAAATTTTAACACTGATTTAAGCTACACTGCTCAAAAATTGAAATCACTGCAATAAATATAAAAATGTAATAAAATATATATTATAGGAAGAAAAACAGTGTCGTAACATGATCTTAAAATCTAGGATAAAATAAATGTTACTATATACATATGTATATATATATATATATATATATAATATATATATATATATATATATATATATATATATATATATATATATAGTAACATTCATTTTATCCTAGATTTTTAAGATCATGTTACGACACTGTTTTTCTTCCTATAATTTATATTTTATTACATTTATATATATATACATATATATATATATATATATATATATATATATATATATATATATATATATATATACATATATATACATATATATAAATTACCTGATTTTTCTATTATTCGGTATTTATATATATTTTTTAGGCATCTGTTTATTTATATATATGTATATACACACACACATATATCTATATATATATATATATATATATATATATATATATATATATATATATATATATATATATTAGCCCAGTCGCCTGGGGTTTTGACCACTCATTAAATGTTAACAGGCTCTGTTTGGGCACGCAGGTAGTTTTTGGACGTAGAATACGATAAAAAAAAGTTTGATGTCCGCTAAGCCCACAAAATCCAAAATAAAATCAAAAATTGAGTTTCTCGGTAATATCTCTAAAAATAAAAAAGATATCACAAAACTAATAGCACCACGTGAAAGATCGGGGAATTTTACGGAAAATTATTATATATATTATTTTTCCATTTTTTTTTATTAGCGTGAGAATTTATTAAAAATTTAGATAGGTGATTTAAGGATTGTAGCGCGCCAAACAGGTTAATTTGAAACTCTACACGCACTGCCCGAAGGTAGTCGTTATTATTTGTTTTCAGAGTGTAAAAAAAAAATTAAAAGATAGCTTCTTGAGGAGGAGACTTTCAGCTTTTTGACGATACTAATAGTTTTTATTTTTGTTGCTTTATAATTTGTGAAACTGAAAACGAAATTTTTCAAGCCTGCTGTAGGGCGCCACCGGCAATTTTACGTTCAAGGCAGTATGAAATGGTAAAAAAAAGTCGGATATTTTTTTTATTTTTTTAGTTAGTTAAAAGTATACTTGATATTAGAAAATCATTAAAAACATTAAACAACTTTTTTGTAATTTTCTTCTTAAAAAAGTGTTCATGATAAACGTATTTTTAGCTTATTATTAATCATACAATTTAAATTTAAAATAAAAAGAAATATTTAAAGGTGGGAAATGAAAGCCTAAGCTTTAAGTATAAAGTATTTACATTTCATTTAAACATTCACATACAAAGAACACAGTTATTGAAAACACAAATTTCTAAATTATTCGAAGAAATTAAATAAATTACGTGCTCTCTGACCGTCATATTGGATCAGCCATTTTGGATTTTTCAAATCTGTCATCAGATTCTTAATCAGCTCGGCGAGAAACCTCGTAATAGCCAATTTAAAAATATTTAACGGTATACAGAAACGTTTATTTTATCATAAATGAGGTTGAAAGCATGATTCCCATTACAACTGATGGGGTTAAAGCAGTCATTTTATTTTAAATATTTTTTTTTTAAATTACAGTAAAACTAAAAAGCAATAATCCACACACTATTTTTTTTTAATTCCCCCTTCTTTCATGTAGTACTATTAGTTTTTCGATATCTTTTTTATTTTTGAAAATATTTGCGAAAAAACAAATTTTTCATTTTATTTTCTATTTTGTAGGCTTAGCGTACACTTTAGAGCAGCAAACTTTTTTTATCGTAGTCTACGTCCAAGAAACTACCTGTATGTCAGTTAATATTTAATGAGAGCTTTTCATCAAAATTTGCCCCTGACGACTATATATATATATATATATATATATATATATATATATATATATATATATATATATATATATATATATATATATATATATATATATATATATATATATATATATATATATATATATATATATATATATATATATATATATATATATATATATACCGTCTGGAAGTGTTTAAATTAAGTTACTTTTTACTTCTATACCGATTTTTTTTTTTAAAGTGTTAATGACGGGACCCAGTCTAAATCCATGATGACTCCAAATCAATAAGAACATTTTTTTTTTATGGGTCTAGCACACGTGCTGCAGGAGCGGCATGTGTGCGGAAAAAGCGATTCACGTTGTTCTTGAACCGCTGTAAATTGTACTCGGTGAGAAATACAGCGCTGGGAGAATTATTCCAAAGGGATGACGTTCTCCATATAAAAGGCTGTTTGAAAAGCGTTGTACGCGGAGTAACAAGCTGAACCTCATACGGATGTGAAGCACCAGCGCGACGTGTATTTCTAACATGCACCGCTATGGGAGGAGTTATGCGGGCTACATCCTTCGAACACTTTCCATGAAAATACTTGTAGAACAGACTCAAGTCGCCAACCGTTCTTCGATGTTCCAGCGAATCAAGGCCGCCCGTCAATTCCGGGCCCCAATCAGATGGACCGCTCTTCTCTGAACAGAATCCAACAAATGCAGTGTATGTTTGGGAGTGGAGCCCCAAACGTGGGAGCAGTATTCCATAGTTGGTCGAATTTGGGCTTTGTAAAGAATTAACAGTTGTTGTGGGGTGTAAAGGTTTCTGGTTATAAATAATATTCCCAACTTTTCAGAAGCTCTCCTTGCTATGCCTGCAACATGTTCATGCCAGGACATATTTATTTCCAAATTAACGCCCAACAAATTGAGTGACGATATTAGAGGAATGGAGTGCCCCGACATAAATATGTCGGGTTCAGCAACGTCAACTTTTTTAGAAAAAACTGCCACCTGGGTTTTTGTAGGGTTAAATTCCACTTGGTTACTGTCACTCCAAGATAGAATTTCTTCCAGGTCTTTGTTAAGTTGAATGACCTCCTGCTGTCTGCGGATATTCGCCTGAGCAGCCGATGTCCGAGCGTTCAAAGTGAATGAAGAGACAAGCGTACTGTCATTTACAAAGCTGTAGATTGGATTCCCGGTCTTTTCCAGCAGATCGTTAATGTAAATGAGAAAGAGAGTAGGAGACAGTATGGAGCCCTGGGGCACACCGGCGTTGATAGTGAGGGTGTTAGAAATAAATCCGTCGACCTCCACTCGTAAAGAACACTCTCTGAGGAAACATGAGAGCCACATGAACAGCCAATTGAACTAAGGAAACCATGTTGAGAATTTGCTGCAGACAGATCGACGAATGAAAATTTCAGTGCTTATTAAAGAACCTGGAGTATCCGATATCGGAGTTTTCAAGATCGTGTACACACATTTAGGGATCAAAAAAGGTTCTGCAAGATGGATTTCCAAACTTACTTATATAGGATCAGAAACTGGCCAGGAAAGAAATTTCTCAAATTATTTCGCTGCTTCATAGAACAATGAGAGTTTTTTTTCTCAAATTATCACAGGTGACAAGACTTGCTTGGGTGTTTTATTGGGCTCTCTAGTTTCAAAGAAGGTGAAAACTTAGTCGTCCCCTGGAAAGTTGATAAAGACCTTTTTTTGGGAATGCAAGGGAGTTTTGATTATTGAATATATGGAAAAAAGAATGGACTGAATGAAATAACTCGAGAAACACTGGACTAAATGCTTGTGCGGGAAAAGCAATTCACGTTGGTCTTGAATCTGGAAGAGAAATACAGTCCTTGGCAAATCATTCCAAAGGAATATAAGAGACTGCTTAAAAGGTGTTGTAGGAGGAGTAACGAGCTGAATCTAATAAGCTAATACGGATGTGATATATTACGGCAAAAATACACCGCTCTGGGAGGAATTAAGCGAGCTACGTCCATCGAACACTTTTCATGAAACTACTTGTAGATTAGGGTCAAGTCGCCAACCGTTCTGCAATGTTCCAAGGTATCAAGGTTTCTGGTGAGTTCTGGTTCTCCAATCAGGCGAATGGCTCTCTTCTGAATAGAAACCAACAAATGCAGTAAAAAAGGTAACGTTGCTGAACCCGATATAGTTATGTCGGGGCACTCCATTCCTCTAACGTCGTCACTCAATTTGTTGGGCGTTAATTTGGGAGCAAATATGTCCTGACATGAACATGTTGCAGGCATAGCAAGGAGAGCTTCTCAAAAGTTGGGAATATTATTTCGAACCAGAGAGCTTTACGCTCCACAACAACTGTTAATTCTTTACAAAGCTCAAATTCGACCAATTATGGAATACTGCTCTCATGTTTGGAGCTCCGCTCCCAAACATACACTGCATTTATTGGATTCTATTCAGAGAAGAGCTGTTCGTCTGATTGGAGACCCGGAACTGACCGGCGGCCTTGATTCATTGGAACATCCAAGAACGGTTGGCGACTTGAGCCTATTCTACAAGTATTCTAAGGATGTAGCCCGCTTAATTCCTCCCAGAGCGGTGCATGTTAGAAGTACACGTCGCGCTAATACTTGACATTCGTATGAGGTTCAGCTTGTTACTCCTCGTACAACGTATAACGCTTTTCAAGCAGTCTTTTATATGGAGAACATCATCCCTTTGGAATAATTTGCCCAGGACTGTGTTTCCCACCGAGTACAATTTGCAGCGATTCAAGAACAACGTGAATCGCTTTCTCCGCAGACGTGTCGCTCCTGTAGCGGTTTAGGGACTCCCCTGTAGCACGTGTGCTAGACCCATAAAAAAAAATGTTCTTGAGTAGAGCCCCACACCGGGGAGCCAAACCCCAAACATGGAAGTTGTATTCTATCGTTAGTCGAATTTGAACTTTATACTGAATTAACAGTTGTAGAGTGTAAATATTTCTAATTCGAAATAATAACGGTTTTTGGGAAGCTCTCTAAGGGGTTACATACACCTGAGCGCTGCAAAAAGTATGTATATTTAAAAAAATATATTTTATTAAGTAAATAATACAAAAGAATGGCGATTACATATTTTATGGTACTTTTAAATTATAAGAAACAAATTCTTTTTAAATATGTTTTAAATGTTAACATTATTTCTTATCAGGGGAAATGGGCCATTGATGAAACCTATGGCGCCTCCTTATCTGCAGGATAACTTCACAAAAAATAATCCAATATACAAATAAAAATTAATCTTATAAATTGATGTACTAGGTAAAAATCGTCAACTTTTCAAAAATAAAAAATTTATAGTGTTTCAAACTTTAGCATGCAATTTTTGACCAAAAAATGTATGTTTATTTATTTATAAAAAAAAACTATTAGAAAAATTAAAAAAAAAACCTCTCAACATTTTGTAGAAAAAGTAATTGTTAAGATTAAAAAAAAAGAAGTTAAAAAAAATATATTAAAAACTGAGTAGTAATATTACAGACAGTGTCTAAAAACAGGTAGCGGTCCTAATCCGACGCCAGGTCACATTTAATGCTACAACTTTGTAGTGGAATAGAATTTTCTTATTTTTTTTTGATAATTCTTAGAAGTTCTTAGAATAAAAATCCATAAAAAAGGTTTATGTAACATGTTGATGCCAAATCATATTTACTCTCAAGTTAAAGCCCAGCAACTCGAGTGACGATGCTAGAGGAATGGAGTATCCCGATATAACTATGTCGATTTCCGCAACATTAACTTTTGTAGCGTTAAATTGTACTTGGTTACTGTCACTTCACGATAGAATACCTTCCAGGTCTTTGTTAAGTTGAACGACTTCCTGCTGTCTGCGGATATTTGCATCAGTGGCCGATGTGCGAGCGTTTAAAGTGAATGAAGAAATAAGCGTACTGTTACCTGCAAAGCTGTAGAATGAATTCCTGGTTCTTTCCAACAGATCGTTAATGTAGATGGGAAAGAAGGGAGGATAAAATATGGAGCCTTGGGGAACACCGGTGTTGATAGTGATTAGAAAGAAATCCGTCGACCGCCCTCCTAAAGAACGGTGTCTTAGGTAAAAGGATATATCTATAAAGATATAAGAAAAGTGGTAAATCTCTGAGCCAAAAAAAAAATACGCTAGTTACATAAAAAAATATATATTTTTAATAGGAGGATGCTAAATATTAGACTTCAAGAACGTATTCCTAACATCGAGATACGAAGACGATCAAACGTGACAGATGTAATACAACGAATATGTATGTATATTAAGGTAGAATTGGGCTAGGCATATCGCAAGTATGAATAATCACAGATGGACACGCTGTTGAATTGAATGGCGGCCTAGAGGACCCAAAAGATGCAGAGGTAGACCACAGACAAGATAGACGACATAAAAAATTAGCGGGACACGATTGGATGCAAAAAGCAAACAACAAAGCTCATTGGAGACAACTTGGGGAGGCTTACATCCGACTATGGATGGAATAAGCTAATAGTGATGATGACGAGTAGCGGTAAGTAAACAACTTAAAAACACCCCCCCATATATTTAAATGAAATTAGGGAGCATATTTTTATTATAATTGGAAAAGTATAGTGAAACAGACAAACAAAAGTACCATTTATAGTTTGTTATAGTTACGAGTATTTAAACATGCACAAATATTTTACAAACACACCGATCGTGCAGTAGAGTATGAATAATAACTAAATAATAAATATTTGGTATTTCAGTATATACCTAAAATTTATTGCAACATAGATCTGATTTATGAATTATATTACTGTGTCACTGGTTAACATATATCACAAATATATCGTTGGTAAGTTAAATACGAAATATTAATACGAGGGTGGATTGATAAGTAGTAAATCTCAACGAGATGGCGGGAAATTTTGTTAAGCGGCAAGACTATTGGTAAGCGTGATTCTTGTAACGGTTGTATGCAAAGTTTCAAACAGATGTAACGTGCAGGTGCAATGATAAAATATCTAGAATGATTTAACATTAGTAGCGATCGTTAGTATGACTTTCGTAAGCAAATATTCACAGGAGATCTTGTAACTTATGTAAGACATATTTGGACGCCATTGATCATTTTGGAGAATCTCGAGCGTAGGCACTTAATATGTCTAAGGCATTCGACCGTGTTTGGCATGGCGGATTGTTGGCGAAGTCACGCCCTGATGGTATATCTAAAAGGTTTTGTTTATGGCTCTCGGGTCTCCTCAGTTAGTGTTCTTTACGAGAGATAGATTTCTTTCACTAGCAACACTGGTGTGCCCAAGGCTTCATACTGTCGCCTACTTTCGTTCTCATTTACATTAACGATCTGCTGGAAAAGATGAGAAATCGGTAGATAGCAGGAAATCGTTTAACTTAACAAAGACCTATAAAAAATTCTGTCTTGAGGTGACAATAGGCAAGTAGAGTTTAACGCTATAAAAAGCCAGGCGGCAGTTTTTTCTAAAAAAGTTAACGTTGCGGAACCCAACATAGTTATGTCGGAACACTCCATTCATCTAGAATCGTCACTCAAGTTGCTGGGTGTTGTCATCATCATCATCAGTATCATCATCAACTTATACTGTTCACTGTTGGACGAACACTTCCCTTAAGTCTTGCCTTTCCTATTTTGGTCCACTTGTACCCAATTTCCAGCCACTCTCTTTAAATCATCAGTCTACCGACTTGCTGGTCTAGCTCTACTTCGATAGGCTTCAGATCTTGGTCGCCACTTTATAATTTTTTTTGTCCATCGTCCGTCCTTTACCCCAGCAACATTTGTCATAACTTGGATAGATTGATTTTTAAACCAACCCTTTTTGAATCTTCTTGAAGCATGTGCAGCATAGTTTGTGCTTCTTGCATTACATATTAAGACAATGTCATCGGCAAAACAGAGGTGATTTAACTTTTCACCTAAATGATCAGCCCCATTTCTTCCCAGTTTATTGATTGTAGCATACTTTCTAGAAGTGTTACAAAAAGCTTGGAAGAGAGCGTATCACCCTGGCGCATTCCTCTTTCGATATGAAATTTGCTGGTGGATTGGTTAGTTTGTGTTTAACATTAGCATTGGCATTTTCATATATGTATTTAATTACACTGGAGTATCGATGATCAATACGACATTTAGCATGCGCTTCCAAAAGTCTCTGTTGGTTTACAGAATCAAAAGCCTTTTCGAAGTTCACGAAAACCATATGAGCATCCAAGATATTCTATACATTTTTTGTTGAGGACTTTAACTGTAAGCAGATGGTCGTTTGTTCCATACCCTGTGCGAAAACCTACCTGCTCTTTTGAAAGAAAAGGCTCAAATTTATTGTTAGACTTACCAAGCATTTAACATATAAATTTGCTAGGTGTGTTGAGAGCAAATATGTCTTAATATGAACATGTCACATGTATAGCAAAGAGAGCTTCTAAAAAGTTGAGAATACTTTATCGAACCAGAAAACTTTATACTTCACGACAACGGTTAATTTGGTACAAAGCTCAAATTCTACCAACGATGGAATATTGCTCCCATACTGGGAGCAATATTCCACTCCATATTGGGTTCTGTTCAGAAAAGAGCTGTTCGCCTGACTGGATACCCAGAACTCAGCAGAAACCTTGACACTTTGGACCATCGAAGAACGGTTGGCGACTTGAGTCTATTCTACAATTATTTTCATGAAAATTATTCGATGGACGTAGCCCGCTTAATTCTTCTCAGAGTGGTGCATGTTATTAATACACGTCGTGCTAATCCTTATCAGATTCAGCTTGTTACTCCTTGTACAACATTTTTCAAGCAGTCTCTTATATGAAGAATGTCCTTTTAGAATGATTTGCATGGAATTTTCTACCGAGTCCAACTTATAACGATTCAAGACCAAGGTGAGTCACTTTCTCCGCACACGTATCTCTCTTGTATCGCTTTAGGGATTTCCATGCAGCACCTGTGCTATGTTCATAAAAAAAATATTAAGCGCAAAACCCTGTAAACATTCTCTCGCTACCAATATTAATAAAACAGCTATCAATATTAAGTGTCAAAATCGGTAAATGAAAGGCCATTCGAGAAGACTTTTATTAATATTCGAGACTATTCCAACCAATAAATCCAAACAAAAATTAAGCTAACAAACGATTTTATTGGATCCAATTCCATAAATAAATTCGCATTTCTTCCTCAAATTAATTTAATTCTTTTATTTATTAGTAGTTCGTTTTTCTTCGATAGAGCCATTTGGACAACATCAAAGAGAAGTCAATTTGGGTCAGATATAGGAAGTATATGATTGTAATGTGAAAATAAACCAACTAATTGAACGGTTTATTTTAAATTTGTTAATAAGATTTTACTACACTCCGCTTAAATTTGATATATACATACTGTTATTTTACTGAATAATAAGGAAATATCCAAATCGAAAAAAACACGTTAAAGTAGACATGTAAACAACGTGGTCACATATGTAAAAAATGTGAACGATACAGATAAAACAATTGTCGTATGCTGAAAAAAAGAACTTTTTTATGATGTGTGGCTAGATTATTCTATTTATCTTATTTATGGTGAAGATGAAGATGAAAAAAATTATATATATATATATATATATATATATATATATATATATATATATATATATATATATGTTTTTCATGATCTAAACACCTAAAAAAAAAAATTTGGAGGGTAATTTTTCTCACGACTGCAATACATTCCGTTAGTAACTAAAATAAATATAATAATTTACCTACTACATCATTTCATTTTCTCCCACTTAACCGCTTGTATTTCTAAAACTTTTCTTTATTTAATCAATATTTTTTAGGTTACTTTGTAATCAGATCTGAATCTCTTCCATATACTATTTCTATTAATATTGAACATAATGAAACAGCCTTCTACCTCATCCCTTTCACCCTGTATATATATATATATATATATATATATATATATATATATATATATATATATATATATATATATATATATATATATATATATATATATAACAATAGGAGTTTTCACATATGGTAGAATATGATACATCGGGAGTGTTCGTCAGGGCATCGGTGTTTATCGGTTGTGTGTCCGTATCAGTTGTAATTACGGGTTCTGGCGCTATGCTGACGGTTGCGTTATCGATGCTTTGGTTATTCCTTGGTTTGGCTAGTAGCGTGTTTTTGGAAATCGAAAAGAATGGAGAGCTTAATAAGCAGCATGATGCACTTAATATCTCCACTACATGGCAGAGGCTACTAGCTAAACCAAGAAATAACCAAAATATCGAGAACGCAATAGTCAGCATAGCGCCAGAAGCCGTTATTACCACTGCTATGGGCACCCAGCCGACAAACACCGATGCCCGGACGAACACTCCCGATCCACACACTACGTATACGCCGATCTATAAAAGACGGAGGCCGCACCTCGGTTTCTCAGTTAGCTTCGAGCAAGATCACAGTATCGAGTAGCAGCAACAGCAAGAACACTTAAAAATGCTAAATGAGATTTTGGCGAAACGTCGTGCAAATTTATTGTTACACGAACGGATTAAAACCCGAAATTTTAACGGAAAATTATTTTATATTAAATATCCCTATCAAGAACTAGGAATAAATCTCATAATACTATAGAAACGACACAATGACCTAAACCCTTTTCTCATGTTAGTAATGAGAAAAAATGTAATTTCCTTTATTAAAAAAAAAACGAAAAAAATAACACAAATACTAAGCCACTTTTCTACCACCTTCCTCAACCCCTTTAACGTCGTACATCCCTTATTATAAATGATTATACTTAAAATTTGCACATTACCTCATCCTAAAAATCTGCAAAAATTGTCACAATACTTTTAAAAGATGCAAGTTTCTTCCATCTCTTTCAACCCCTTTCCCTATTAGAATTAATAGTAATGAAAAAATAAAAATTTTCATATTCCTATAGCCCAAGAGCCCCCTACTCCACAACATTAACCCCATATATATTTTACTATAAATAATATGCCTAAAATTTGTCAATTAAACCAATAAAAAATTTACAAAATACTGCTGAAACTTTTACCCTCTTCTTATGTTAGAATTTAAAATGATGAAATAATAACCCAATTTTTTGTTTCCTGGTCTTCAAAGATCTTCAAACATACTTATAACGCTATAGATACGAAACAGCCGCTCTAATCTCATCCCCTATCCCTTTTACTCCTTTTGTGCTTAACTATAATTACACAGCCCCACAAAAAAAAAGTGGAGTATACTTACAAATCGCCTCACTCCAGCCGTCCGCGTCGTTGGAAAAAAATGAGTCTACTTATTTTTGGAACAGACCCTGTATACCGTCAATTTTCTTTATTGTAGTTGTATTTTTTTTTATCTGTTTTTACGATGACTTTCTATCCCTTGAATTTTATCATGTCGTTTATTCCTATTTTCTTAATTTTATTTATACTATTCTATTTCATTATATTTCATTTCTATCCTTATTACTTTCCTTGTTAAAGAAAAGTATTCTGTTCGTAAAAAAATCACTTTCCGAGGTTATTGCTTTCCTTCACGTTTTAGATTCCTAAATTGCGAAAAACATAGTCACTTATTTCCGTCGGTCCGCACCATAACTCTCAAACGAAATAAGATATCAACCTCAGCTCTTTTCTGAATAGACCATTAATAAATGGAAAATGTTTGTTTTTTATTTATCTAGCTAAGCCCGTGACTTCACAGAGAGCTATGGAGAGAAGCATGCTTAATATCTCCCTTAGGGATAGAATTCATAACGAGCAGATAAGGAGACGATCCAAAGTTACTGAGATAACTCTCGAGGCGGCAAGGATGAAGTGGCGATGGGCAGGTCATGTGGCTAGATCATCCGGAGACAGATAGGTGTATAGTATCACGGAATGGAGACCCTAAAGAAAAATCGAATTCAAGCAATAAAGGTCAATATTTTAAATGATAGGTACGTCATGATTATGATGAAGTTGTTAATTAGAAAAAGATTAGCAGAGGAAGTTATTTAGAACTGAAATTTGATATTTTTTAACCTATTGTTTCTGTTAAAATTGAAAATAATAAAAAAATATTAAGACTTTTAGAATACTTTAAAAATCTTATTAGAATATATAAGAAGCAACTCCTCAAACCCGCTTCTCCACTTCTATTATCCACTTATATGTATGATCATAAATAATGAGAAAAATAACCATTTTAAGATTTCTTGACTCTAAGAACCTATAAGGGGTGTATAAAACGATATGGACGAAGCATCTTCTTTAACGTCCTATAAATAAAATTATGCTTAAAAGTTTTGACAGGAAACTTCCACAGTTTACAGAGCTGATAAGCACAATTCTTTTCGATTTCTTCTGTCAGCATTACTTTTTCAATCGACACAGAAAAATCCAGAAGAATTTCAGTTATAATGTTGAAAAGATCTTCATTATTAAACGAAAATCCGAGAAAAATTCTCAAAATAAGATATATCTTGAATCGAACTTCTAGCTGGTAATACTTGTCCTCTGTATGAATTACTAGGCCGGAACTAAACCGATATCTGTGATTGGCCGATTCCGGTTGAACAAACCACAGTCTCAGTATAAATGTTTGTAATTTTAAGTTCAGTCAGTCATCGCTTCTAATGATGCTAATCTGGTTAGCGGAACGTGTGTCGTACCCAAAAATAAAGTAAAAAAAGTAAAGTGTCTAGTGAAACGGTTGCATAATTAATTTTTGGGTTAGATTTTTTATTATTAAAGACAATTCGATCCTTGTTTTATCTCAGGAATCATCCGTTTCAAGATATACTATTTTTATGAGAGAAAATACCATGTGATGCAGAGGTCGTAATTACGAATACGCGTAGTGCGGTTCTAAAAGGGTATATAACTTTGCCTATTAGCGGAGCTTAAACCCTGAAACATAGATAACAATACTAAAATCTCTATTGTTGCCAAGTATATGTAAACGATTTTAAATTGACCACCACCGGTCACATTGCCCTATTGGGAAATTATAAATGTATTAAGGTAGTCAGCCGTTTTATTTAGAGAAACTTTAGCAAATAAAAACTTCATAATATCGCATCTCAACAATTATAACATAATTGGGCTCTGGTAAAATCCGCTAAGTATTAGTAAACTAATCGACGACTATCAAATTAAACCTATACAGATAGGCGCTTCTACTTATAAGAATAACATGTTTTTGCTACAAATGGCCTCAAAATATTAGAAATATTAAGCTAATCTTCTTATTGCCACGTATTGGTACTTAGATACAGAGACCGTGATAGCTTTTTGAAAATAATTTTCTTAATTTATGTAATAAGAATGACAGGTTGCTATAATGGCCTCCATGGTGACGTTGGTTCTAGCCACTAAAATATTTTTTTCTTTATACTGATCGCACAAATGTATTTACAGATCTGCGAATATTTTTTGGTTCGTCGAATCTCTTTTTTAACCAAATTTTGATTTAAACAACAAAATATATACTCATTCTGGGATACCACCCACTGATACTGTCCAAAATGACCCCTGAATTACGAAGTCCCCCCCTTGGAGAGTAATCCTCAATCGCCAACAGGGGAACCGTAATCCCTTAAAAAAAAGACTCGTTTGAACTGGAACTCTAAAAGCTTAGAATCTTTCCAACTTAGTAAGTTTAGAATCGTTGACAGAGGGGGAGGATCTTTTTTGATGGTGAAACTGTACCTTAAAAAATCGATGACAGGAGAGGGGAAATTTTTTTACAAAACGAACCCCTACCAACTATACAATTCTAAAAACTAACACTAAATTTAATAAATAACCGGTCAAGTAAAAGTTGAACTTGCACAATTAGTTTTCCATACGTTGATTACTTTTAAAATAAAAAATTTTGTTACGGTGATATAAAATGATCAGTGACTTCACAAAACACACCCCAAATGAGTTTTCAACAAAGTTTGTTTCCAACCTTTACTGAAAACTGATGACCTTGAAATTTTTGTTTTTTTTATATACCAGATAAATTATTAAAGATAATGCACTCGTGATTTTCGTTCAATCTACACCCCCTGGAGAATATTCCAGAATTTTTTCAATATTTTTTGATCAGTACTTTTCGAGATAAGGTGGGGGGACAGCGTTTTCGCAATTTTTTAAAAATAATACAAAGTATGCGTAAGTATTACATTATATATATATATATATTTTTACTCGTGTTTTCACAAGCTTTCATTTGACACTACACTTGATGATCTACTAAAAAATTTTTTTTTTTCGCTTCCGATTTCACCCCCCAAAACTAACCCCTTAAGTCAAAATTTGGCTTTCAAAACTACACGGCTTTGATGAGACCATCACTTCCTCTATTATTACCAAATTTCAACTTTCTATGACAAATAGTTTCGGAGAAAATCGGGTGTGACAGATAGACAGACAAACAGACGGACAGACAGATAGACACCGAAGTCATCTTATAAGTGTTCCGTACGGAATACTAAAAACCGTGAATTATATGGATATGGTATGTACTTGAAATTATCTGTACTATCGGAGTACCTACGGAAAATTCATTTAAAAATCCTTGCATCGCCACGTAATTTTGGGGCACCCTGTACATATAACAATTCGTTACTTACTATACCTTATTAGCCACAACTTGTGCATAATAGATTTTTTAATACATTTAGAAATAACGAAAATATGAAGTGGTAAAGTTTTCCTGCACCACCCAAAATAAGTCTACTGCATGCTAATTTCACATTAATTTAAGCTCTCTAATTTATTTTAAAATAACTTAAAATACGGACATAACAAAATTAGTCATTTAATTAAATCATAATAAAATCTCAAACGAGAATGTATCTCCTACGGAATGCCCAATTAAAATTAGTTAAAATTGAAATAGTAGAAACGAATGCATAAGTTTTGCATTTTAGCTTGTTTTGCATTGTATACATTTTAATTGAATTGTTATTTTTGCTGATGGTAATTGTTTTTTATTTTTTTTCCCAGTAATTAAATCATTTTCCATCGTTGCATTTTCACTGCGTTTTCAAAGCGATTTTAGACACAACTGAAAAATAAAAACTCGCGTTATTACTCCAGTTTTTTAACATGAATAAATATTGTTCAATTATTACTTTCCTGGCGATTATTGTGATTTAATCTGCACAATTTTTAATATAGATATCATAAAAATAACGTCAAATCAATTTTTCTAGGAAATGTTTTCTCAAATGACTTCGCTCCGGGATGTAACTCAAATTATTATATATATATATATATATATATATATATATATATATATATATATATATATATATATATATATAATACTGTGGTATCATTTTTTTGTGGCAATTTCTTTTTGCTGAAACCTACCTGTGCGAGACGGCAGCTCCCACGACGCACAGTGGACCAGGAATCTGATTTTTCATTCAAAATTGTCTAGAGCCCTCAATTATTAACGATAACAGACAATTTTTAAAAAAAAATACTCATAAGCGAATTCCGGACGAACATAAGGAAGCCGATTTGCAAAATATAATCTCAAAATTTTTAAAAATTGGAAAAAGCAGCACGGAACCCGAAGGTGAAATTTCGAAGTTCACGTGATTTCAAGTTTACGCATTCAAAACTGGTTCATCGGTGGTTTCTGGGGTCGTTGAATCTATTTTAGGGGTCATATTGATCATATGCATCATTTTAGGGGGTAAAAATGGGGGTTGGGGGATAAATTAAGATATTTACCTGAATTACAGTTTCGCATTTAAAACTGGTTTTTCGGGGGTTTCTGGGGTTGCTGACTCTATTTCAGGGTCATTTTGATCATATGCACCCTTTTGAGCGTTGAAAATGGGGATTGGAGGGGAGAAATTACGATATTCTCCTGTATTAGAGTTTCGCGTTCAAAACTGGTTCCTCGGGGGTTTCTAGGCTCGCTGAATCTATTTTTCAGCCTCCATTTTCACCCCTCAAAAGGATGCATATGATCACAGCGACCCCGAAAATAGATTTAGCGACCCCTGAAACCCCCAAGGAACCAGCTTTGAACGCGAAACTCTAATTCAGGAGAATATCGTAATTTCTCCCCCTCCAACCCTCATTTTCACACCTAAAAAGGCTGCATATGATTAAAATGACCCCGAAAATAGATTCAGCGGCCCCAGAAACCCCCGATGAACCAGTTTGAATGCGTAAACTTGAAATCACGTGAAGTTGGAAATTTCACCTACCGGCTCCGTGCTGCTTTTAGAAATCTGAAAAAATTTTGAGGTTTTATTTTGCAAATCGGATTCCTTACATTTATCCGGAACTCGCTTACGAGTATATAAAAAAAAATTGTCTGGTTTCGTTAATAATTGAGGGCTCTAGACAATTTTGAACAAAAAAATCTGTTTCCTGACCCACAGTGCGTCGTAGATAGTGAGTTCTATTTATGTAAACACTGTTGAATATGTTTTTTTTTTTATGATTTAGGCACCACCTATTTAAATGCTATAGCTGATTTTGCCTATAGTTAAAATAGGAAATGCTGATCCAATAAAAGTTAAATTAAACAAAATTAGTGTTGTACCAAACTAGTGAATGAAACGAAAGGGTTGTAGTTAAAAATATCCTGGATGCGACTTGTATTTCCGGTTTAGGCGTAACTTTGGAATCTGTCTTTTAGTCAGAAGCGATCTCTCTTGCTAACGAGTTTATCTACTGCCTCTGTCGACCACCAACCTATACTAATTTTAGAACACTAACCGCTTCTCGTGCAGACACCATAGATCATTTACAGATTAATTATCCAAGTGCTGAAATTGCCATCCTAGGCGACTTTGATAGCCACAGCATCAACTGGCTTAAGTATCAGATACGACCGACAAACAGGGTCGTGAAACTGAGTCATTATCAATCAGTTGTGCCTTTACTCAGTTTATCGATGATTAACACGGATCCCTGGTCGAGACGGAGGGTTCGCCGGTCTTCTTGACCTATTTTTATCCACCAATCCAGAGATTTATACTGTCACATTAGGTTCTTTCGACCATAAACTGCTTTCAAGATCGAGTATCCTACCAATTAGTGACAAAGAGATGCCTAAACCGGATAAGATTTGACACACAAGTCTGCTAAATGGGAAGAGCTCATCGTATATTTTCGAACTTTCCCTTGTAGCCCAGTCGTCTGAGGCAAATTTTGACGAAAAGCTCTCAATAAATATTAACAGGCTGTATTTTGGTACATAGGTAGTTTTTTGGATGTAGAATACGATAAAAATGCTGATCTAAAGTGTACACTAAGCTTACAAAATCGAAAATGAAATGAAAAATTTGATTTTTCGCTAATATCTCTAAAAATAAAAAAGATAGGTTTAGGTAAGGAAGGTTTCTTGAGGTGTTGATTAAGAATCCGATATCAGATTTGAAAAATTCAAAACTTCGGATCCAATATAACGGCCAGAGAGTACGTAATTCATATAATTTCTTGGACTAATTTAGAATTTTTGTGTTTTCAATAACTGTTTCTGCACCATTAAAAATCTTTTTTTATTTTAAGTTTAAATTGTATGATTCATAATAAGCAAAAAATACGTTTATCATGAACACCTTTTTAAGAGCAAAATTACAAAAAAGAGAAAGTTTTTTTAAAGATTTTAATGATTTTCTAATATCAAATATACTTTTAACTGTAACTAAAAAAAAAGGAATGTCCAACTTTTTTTGACCATTTCGTACTGCTTTGAAAGTAAAATTGCCGGCGGCGCACTACAGCAGGCAAATTTTCATATTTAAAAACTCAGTTTTTTAATAACACAGAAAATGTAGGTATTTTTAATTATTCTTATATTGAAACTTAAGGTATAATAATGACATATGCACAAGAATTTTTTTCAACACTATATTTTATTAAGTATTTGTAATTTACTGTATGCCCGTTAAAATCATGCCAACAAAAATTTTGTTTTAAGTTTTACAAATATTTTAAAATATAAAGCAACAACAATATAAAAAATTAGTATCGCTGGAAAGCTGAAAGTCTCCCCTTCAAAAATCTATCTTTTGTTTTTTTTTACACTCTGAAAACAAGTAATATCGATTCACCTTCGAGCGGTGTGCCAAAACTTTCGAATTAACCTAATTGGCGCGCTACAGTTTTTAAATCACCTATCCGAATTTTTAATAAATTCTCACTTTAAAAAAAATCTGAGAAAAAACCTCTATACTTTGTTTTGTAAAATTTGCCGCTCTTTTTTCTTTTTTCCATATCTTTTTTATTTTTCGAGATATTACCGAAAAACCGAATTTTTGAGTTTATTTTGGATTTTGTGAGCTTAGCGTACATTAAACTTTAGCACACTTTTTTATCGTATTCTACGTCCAAAAAACTACCCGTGTGCCAAAATTCAGCCTGTTAAAATTTAACCCCTTGCGACTGGGCTACTGTTAGGACGTTTACCAATGATAATTATAGCTATCTTGATTACATAATTTTATAAAAATTTCAGTTCAAGTTTGGAAGGTTACATAAAAAGTACATAAATAATTGCTAATTATAATTCTGGATAATAATTCACCTAATTATTTTTTGCCGTGACCGTTGTCCTGTTGTTAACGGCAACATTCTTACAAGAATACAAAAAGCTTTTTTGAAAAATGCGTGTATTGAACAAATTAATTCGCAATCTTCTAGATAACAAATGCCTTTGTTTATAGTCTACCCTTTGTCTTCATTTTTCTTATAGCAAATACAACACATCCCTAAATTTTTCAAACGTTCCAGTCTTTCCGAAATAAATGATCTGATTAATATAAAGCCGATTCAAATGGGAAATTAATTCCGTTGAATCGGTCGTCGTCACATACGGAGAAGATTCATGGATTTTCGGGAGAGTTTTTCACAATGTTTAATTTTCGAATTGTTCTAGTCACTTTTAAAACATTACATTATAGATTAACAGGAAAAAAACAAAATTTTTGTAAAAATTTCTATTTTATTATGACTACTCGTAAAACATAACTATCGTTGCGACAACAATGGGTGTTCTTCAGATGACATATACTGCTAGTAGTTATATTAGCCATTGATTATTTAATATAGTATGGAATGGTTATGAATAGGACAATAAAGGTAGGAAGATCGAATGTCCAGCGTATGACTAAGTACATGAAATTTAAACAGAGCTCAACAGCAAGGGGAAAATTAAGCACTTATATCCATTTTTGATATGAAATAGCTCAATATCAGAGAATATAACCAGCCTAGGCTTTGTCAGTAGGAAACGATCTTTTAGAAATTTATTCCATGTTTATTTTTTTCAGTTTTTCTTTCTTTTACATTATGATACGGAGTTATTTCAAGTATATAACAAAATTCTAGCTACAGCATGACTACATAAATTTCACTACATTTACAGAGAACTAATCCTATCCGAAGAAGCTCTTTGTTTTACCTTGAGCATTTTTTAGAGTTTCCTTATATTAATACTAGTACTTAACCAGCGCAACGGTTTTCGGCAGGTAGATGGGCTGCATCGCAGGATCAGCTTTCGACAAAGGGCGTTGAACGAGAGAGAACGAATTCTGTGCACGTGTTTTCTAAGACGCCGATACTTTTGTCGTCCATAATTTTTACTACCAGTTCCCCTTCCGGCCACAGTTTTCTCTATCAAAAGGTTTTTACTACCAGCTACTTGGTCTTTGTGATATTCTTCTGTTTTTGCGATTTCTCTGTCAGCCCCTTTTGGAGTCCTATTACCAAGACTTCGACCTAAGCAGAAGAGCTCTTTCAGCAACAGTAAGGAAAGAATTTTTTAAGATTAGTAATATTTTATGAATCTCAAAACCGTTTTTTACATAAATAGTGGTCTAGTTGTGTATATATCTTTTAAGTCTATCACAGTTTCTGATACGTAAATTCTTAGAAATAAATGTGTTTCATTTTATCTTAATTTCTTTGTTTTATGGTCTAGTATAAGGACACCTGAATTTTGTTTATTTTAACAAGTTCTATAGGACTTAGCATTTCCTGGTTCTACGATAAGCAAACATGGTTGCTAAATAAAAATAGGTGGTGTCAAAAATAAATAAAAAAGAGGCATATTGAGTAGAGTCTTCACAGCTAGAACCCATTCTCTACGACTTAAGAGCAACCGTTTAGCACAAGTAAGTTTCTATAAGAAGAAGCGGCTACGTTACTTAAAATACCAGGAGTTTATGTTTCAAAAAAATAATTTAAAGGCCTCTTCCTCTCAAGACAGTCACAGTTGCTCCATTAAGGAATATCAAGAAATTATATTGACAGGATATTTTAACCTTAATGTGGAGTTACGACAGAGTACACAGACAGATGGAAAAATGTAGTTAAGAAACGTGGAATGGCTTGTGTAATTATCTTATAAAATTATATAGTCGATATAAGTTGAAAATACTAATATCTTAATTTTCACACAAATATATATTCAGAGATACACTTGGAAAAAATAGTGGCGAATTCTTTTGATGATCTATCGCTTGAACGGTCCTCGGTAGATGGCAGATATGTTTTCAATATTATTAAAGTAGGTGTTTTATTGTACTGACACATTACGCTAGTACGGCATTAAGTACTTTGCGTGTGTTTTTTATCCATCTCAGCACATTCAGTGAGATATAATATGAAAAAATCTGTCCGCAGAAGGTTCGACAGATACGAGAACAGTCAACAATGGCTAAAATATGAATTCTGTTCAATTGTGGTAAAAAAATTTAATTACTTAAAATCGAAATGCTACCTTTCATAAGAGTAATTTTAAAATCTAGAAACTGGCAGTGTGAAAACTGTAACTTTTATTTTTCACAGTTCAATCAACTTTACAAACGATCGGCGATACGTCGCTGCATTGTCGCAGCCAGAGAGACATTTTCCATTAGTGTCACTCAAACTACCTTGAGTCGGCTGTGCAGTTTTACCGCTTCATTTGTTTTATTTTTATTTTTGATTAGATATTTAAGGTTGGTTAGCTTCAGGATACGTTAAGTTTACAGGGAGGCCAAAAAATTTTCTGATCTAGTTTCAGGACTCTACGTATTATTAAAAGTTGGCATGTTAACAGAAACTGTTCCTAATCTGGAAAAATATACAGCGTATACAAGAAATAGCAAAAACTGAGGATTCAAGCATTTTTTCATGATAATATTCTGCAACAGAAACTTATCCCTCGTTCTAAGATTACATTTCCTGGAATGCTTCGTGTGGTCCCAACTTTTATATGGAGTCAAGACATGGACGTTGAAGCAATATACTATGAGAAAACTAGAAGCATTTGAAATGTGGTGCTATCGAGAAATATTAAAAATCCGATGGAAGTCAAGATCACTAACGAGGAAGTTCTACCAAGGGTCGAACAAGGCAGAAAGCTCTTGACAATCATAGAAAAACATTCCACGAAGGTCATGTACTCACAAACAATAAATATTCATTATTTCAAAATAATCATGAAGGGAAGAGTTAGCTGTAGAAATGGTGTCGGAAGAAAGAAAAAGTCTTTGCCGAACAACAACAGAGAATGGTCCGGTGTCAATGTGGGGGAGTTTTCTTGTGTTGCGAGGAACAGAGAAACATGTAGAGAAGTAGTCGGCAACCTCCATTAGGAGGAGGCATGAGAAGAAGAAGAAAAAGAAGATATTGATGTTGTGTTCCTATATATGTGGGGGTAGAACTCTCATAATTGCGCTGTTTAGTGGTAATTATTAACAAGTGTGACAACTCCTCAATCCGCCCGTGGCTTTAACAACCTTCAACAGAGGACAGGTATGCGTTTAAAACTATGTACTTTGAGTTTTGGTCGCTTTTCTGTAGATATTAGCTCGCCTGATGAGTCATGATAATGGGAAATGCGTCTCGTAATAGATAGATAGATGAGAGAGCAGTAAATAACCGATGCAATCTGGACTTTGTTCAATTTTAGTAGCTGATATTAATTTTTAAGTGGTGTAGAATCCTAACAATCGCACTGTCTAGCGGTAATTCTTAGTAACTCGCTAAACAATTGCTCTATCAATTTGTGGCTTTAAACAGCCCCCGAGAGAATGCCGCAGTCAGAAGCACATCTTACTGATTTATTTATTTGTTTAAACAACTTTTCTTTACAAAGTAAATTACAAATAATATTAATTAAAACCAAACCTTATTGAATAGTCCAGGTGAAGCTAAGAGACATGCAAAACTAAAATAGTATTGTTTCAAACTTGTTAATACACCGTAAGGTGGTAAACTTGGCAAATTTACATTGATTATACGGGTCGGGTATTAAAACTTGCCCGAGGAGTTTGTTCGTGGGATATTAATCAGATATCTAACGCTTCATTAAAATTCACTAACCTACAGGCTGCATAACGAACCGAGAATATCTTGGATAGTTTTGGAAATATGGGTAATAAAATGCATGGGCAGATCCGGGAAGTTTGCTACAAAGATTAATGAACTTGTAATGATTATTAACCAAGAAAGTTTGAGATGTTACTATAGAAGGTCAAAGTTTAAAGATAATAATAAAGCTTCTTGTTCGCATTTTTGTTAATGTGACATATTTTGAAAATCATGCATCAAGGTCAACCTTATTGCGACTACGTGGATGATTTAAAAAATACAGTCCTGCCATTGAAGGTCATTTTTAATGAGAATAAAACACTAAATTTTTAGAAAAATTTCCGTTTTTCTTAATTTTTACACTTGACACGGGTTTTGCTAAAACATTAGCTTTATCAAAAGTATGGGTATGGAATGAAATAAACATTGTTCAAGGGTTTTATAAGTAAATATTTACAATAGATTGTAACTAAAGAATAACAAAACTTAATAATTATACAAATTATCCAATCACTAAATAAATTCGACAATGGGGAATTTCCAAGGTCCAATTGGTCATTTAACAGTGTGCTTGTATTCTTTCTTTTGTTGATCTAGAGGGTCTCTAATAAATTTAATTTATGCGATTTGATTCTCTTCTACTAAATGTTTAGCATATGAAGAATCAGTTTTACTTTTTAAAAACCTTTTATTATATTCTGAAATTCTTTTCTCGAATGTTCTGCCTGTTTGTCATATATAGAGTTTATTACAAGAACCACAACTAAGTTGCTAACACCAGATTTATGGTTTTTATAGGTTTTATCTTTATTGTTCTGGATATGTTTCTTTAGATTTGTATTTGTACTGTATGTTATTGTCACGTTCTGTTTTCTTAGGTATTTAGAAATGTTTTCAATTGTTGGACCTATATAGGTTAATGTTGTTATTAATAGTTCTTATTTTTTGATATATTAGATTAATTGTTTATCTGCTTTTTGCGTAAAATTGTATCTATAGTTTTTACATTAAAAGCCTAGTTTTTCGCTGTTTGTTTAATAAGATTAAGTTGATTTTTAAAATTGTCATCTGTTATTGGTATATTAACTAGTCTATGTATAAAGGAATTGTATGCCGCTAGTTTTTGTCTGTATGGATATAATGAATTGTTAGGTATCATAGTGCTCGTATGCGTCGGGTTGTGGTGTATAGAGGTGTCATACTTATTGTCAATCTTTTTTATTATTAGGTCCCAGAAATTAATTGAGTTATTAACTTCTGTTTCTGTTGTGAATCTAATGCTTGGGTGGACATTATTTATAGATTCTAGGGTTGCATGAAGTTGTCTATTTGTTCCTATAAAATAAGTCAACATGTCGTTTACAAATCTATGCCAATAAGTAAAGTTTTTAGAAAAAATACTTTTATGTGTTTGTTCTTCAATGTTATCCATCCCTTTTTACATATACTAGTTAACATACCAATGACAAATGATAATTTTTAAAATGAACTTAATCTTATTAAATAAATAGCCAAAAACAACGAATTTGATGTAAAAATTATAGGTACAATTTTACGCAAAAAACAGTTACAAATAATAACTTAAACATATCAAGAACAATAAAGATAAAACTTTGAAAAACCATAAATCTGAATTGTGGTTCTTGTAATAAACTCTACATAGGACAAACAGGGAGAACATTTGAACAAAGAATTTTGAAACATAATCAAAGTTTTTTAAAAAATAAAACTGATTCTTCATATACCAAATATTTAATAGAAAAGAATCATGTATGTGATAATAATTTCTATATTTTACACGTTCAGAACAAATTGCTTTAATTAAATTTGTTCGAGAACCTCGTGATCAAGAAAAGAAAGAATACAAACACACTATTAAATGACCAACTGGACCTCGGAAATTCCCCATTGTGGAATTTATTTAATGATTAGATAATTTGTATAGTTATTACGTTTTGTTGTTATTCTTCAGTTACAACCTACCTGTAAATATTTACTTATAAACCAACGAAAAATGTTTATTTCATTCCATACCTATACTTTTGATAAAGCTAACGTTTTAGCGAAACACGTGTCAAGTATAAAAATCAATAAAAGTGGAAATTTTAGTAAAAATTTAGTGTTGTATTCTTATTGAATATGAATTTCCATCAAGTAATGGTCGAGTCATTTAATCATTTTTTGATATTTATTATTATATTAGATGCGAAGGCCTTTCCAAAAAAAATTTATAACACCGCTCGCACTTTAATTTTAGCCTTTTTTTAGAAAATATTAAAATTTTTTTGCTTAGATAATCGCTACAAAAATATAACGAAACACATCTGTCTGAAACTTCACAGCAGGCCATCTAGTAGATAAAATTTATCAAATATTATAATAATTTGGTCATCTTGGTGCAATATCTCTGTCAGGTCGAGAACTCCTGGAATGACCTTCATACTTAAAAAGGATTTAACTATAAAACTACTAAATAGATTGAATAATTAGTTCTTCTAAATAGTGAAATAATTTCTTTATGTTGTGTTTTTATAGTTTATAGTTATTACGGTTCTCTTTCAGTTTCAAAAAAAAAAATGGCTGCTCCTTATAAGCCTTAATTTATTAGATAAATAAATACAATTTACCAGAAATCGATATATTTTGAGTTCGATAAAATGATGGGCAGGTAATATCACGTCTTTCACTCTTATCCCTAGAAATGACATGGCTCGAAAACTAGAGTTTCCTTCCCCATTTCGAATATCATATTACCGTTAGGGAGTTATCTCGGCAACAGATCGTCACACCAACACACAGACTGTATATTTTCCTAAACCTAAAAGTAATCTTCTCCGAAATATCAATAAGTAAAGTTTTTTTTGCACCCTACCTTTCATCCAATTCATCTAAATAATACTTTACTACTGTACTTTAATTTAGGGCGGCTTACTGGGTTTTAATGATTTCATTTGTTTTACGGTGCCATTATTATTGCATAATTTAAGCTATTCTTATGATTATCGTAGGACGTAAATTAAGACTGAATTTATTCTTTTATAGTTAAAATATTCTTATTATTTTAACTAAAATCCCTGTTTTTACCTGATAGCATCAAATTGATATGTACACCAAAAAGCCAGAGACGAGGGCAGTATGTATGTAGCGGTATCCAGAGAGAGAGATCCACCATGTAAAGATTATTTTCCTTGGTTGAAAAATTATATAAAAACAAGAAAACAATAACTAAAATTATCTTAAATTTTATGATTATAAATATATATATATATATATATATATATATATATATATATATATATATATATATATATATATATATACATATATATATATATATATATATATATATAACATATATATATATATATTTATAATCTTAAAATATATATATATATATATATATATATATATATATATATATATATATATATATATATATATATATGTATATATATATATATATATATATATATATATATATATATATATATATATATATATATATATATATATATATATATATATATATATATATATATATATAGTAGAACCGCGATTAACCGAGTCGCGATTATCCGAGCTCCCGATTAACCGAGCCAATCTAAGAACCTGATTATCCGAGGTACGCGCGTCTATGATGCGTATTAGCCGAGCTTCTAAAATATGTATGTACCTATTTCCATTTAAAATCGTCGGGGCCTTCGGGGAATCCCCCCGGCCCGTGTGAAGGGTTCCTCTATTTATGTTTTTGAACTCTTTCAGCATGTAAATTTGCGTGAATGCAGTGCGTTTACTACGGAGAAGTACGAGTATACTCACATAATTTATTTGGTTGGGGTTCTGGCAGTGAAGTGTAATTAATACGAACTGCTTTGTTTGAATTTTTGTTTGTCGAATTACAATGGAGCAAAACAAGCGTAAAAGAATCGTCATTCCTAATGAAGAAAAATTAAAAGCCATCAGAAGAATTGAAGCAGGAGAGACAATTAAAGTTGTTGCACGAGATTATGGAGCAGGTGAGGTAACAGTTGGATATTGGAAAAGAAACTGCACAAAAATAGAAGAGTGGTGTATAAATCAAGCCTCTCCGTCCTCAGAAAGAAAATCAATGAAAACCGGCGACTATGAAAAGGTTAACGAAGCTTTATTCATGTGGTTTAACCAACAGAGATCAAAAGGTGTGCCTCTGTCAGGTCCAATTTTACAACAGAAAGCAATAATGATAAGTAGGCAATTCCCAGAGATAGATCAGTGTAGCGCCAGTTCTGGATGGCTTGACCGCTGGAAAAAAACGGTACGATGTACGACAACTGACTGTATGTGGTGAAAAACTTTCTGATGATGTGTCATCAATTAAGAAGTTTAAGCAGAAGTTTAAAAAGCAAATCGAAGATTTTGGATACACATGTGATAAAATTTACAACTGTGACGAAACTGGTCTCAATTATAAAATGTTTCCATCAAAAACATTGGCATCTCGACAGGAAAAATTAGCTTCTGGGCACAAACGAAGAAAGGAAAGATTAACTATAATGATATGTTCCAATGCATCTGGCAAGCACAAAATCCCACTGATGGTGATTGGCAAGTCTGCACGTCCAAGAGCTTTAAAAGAAATCTCACCCAAAGCCCAACCAGTCTGTTACAAAAGTCAGAAGAGCGCATGGATGGATGCGACCTTATTTACTAACTGGTTTGAAGAAAAGTTCGTGCCATCTGTGACTAAATTTTTGAACAAAAACCGTCTTCCTATTAAAACAATTTTGTTAATGAATAATGCCCCCCTCTCACCCTGGAGAAGGACTTCATATGGGCGAAATTGTTGTAAAATTTTTTCCTCCAAATGTAGCCAGCATAATGCAATCAATAGATCAAGGCATCCTCGAAAACATTTAAAAAAAATATAGGCGTTTATATCTTGAACATCTGTTAGAATACACAGAAAATGAGGATATTATCAATGGGATGAGAAAGGTTACACTGAAAAATGTTATTTACTGGGTAAGTCAAGCTTGGGATTCTGTGCGTACTACCACTATTCAAAAATTTTGGTCAAAAGTTGTTGATTTTGAGGACTATAATGACAGTGAAGATGATACTCCATTAAATGAATTAGCTTTGAAATTGAGAAGCCATGGAAAAATGTCCTGTTCAAATTTTGACAGCAAGATAGAAGAAAAAGAAAAAAGTTTTTGAATTAATGCAAAAATTAAAAAGTTGCGAAAATGTGACAAGAGGAGATGTTGTTGAATGGATTACAGCAGATGATTTAGAGAAAGAAATGAGTATTGAAGAAATAACGAATGCCTTTCAGGATACCGAAAAATCAGATGACGATGGCGATGACGAAGCGGCGGTGGATGGACAGTCTTCCACTAAGATCTCTCATCAAGAAGGTTTTGCTTCAACAACAACCAGAGGCAACTCCAGCGGATTTGCTTCTTCTTAATAGATGGAGAAACATTGCAGCGAGAAAAAGAGGATGCAATATGAAACAGAAGCGCATAGATACCTATTTCACCTATTTATATGTTAATATGTTAAAATCGTTAATACATCGGTTTAAAGTACTGGTGTTTATTTTTTGAATGAATAGAAAACAAATCCGGATTATCCGAGTTTTCAGTTATCCGGGGAGGGTGTCCCCCACGTTACCTCGGATAACCGGGGTTCTACTCTCTCTCTCTCTCTATATATATATATATATATATATATATATATATATATATATATATATATATATATATATATATATGTATATATACATATATATATATATATATATATATATATATATATATATATATATATATTATATATATATATATGTTATATATATATATATATATATATATATATATATATATATATATATATATATACATATATATATATATATATATATATATATATATATATATATATATATATACATATATATAGGATATATATAGGGTGTCCGAAAAGGTATGGTCAAAAATGAAGGAACTAGTAGATTGAACCAAAATAATCTATAAAAATGTCTCCTATCTCCCCCCATTAGGGAGTTACAGCCACCCAAATGGGGAACCTGAAGATGGGTTTTCATTTAATATTTCAGAAACCGTTAAAGATAAAAACATGAAATTCAGGTTCTAAAGTAAAGTTTATATGCTGAATCGGAATTTTACCTTATAATCGTCGATAATTCAACCGGTGCGTCAAAAGTAGGGGAGGGCGTGGTAAAATGGACTTAACTTTTTTTGCAATAACTTTTATTGCATTTTCGCGTCAGATTAGGAAAGCTCAACACACAAGTCAAATCTGAAAGTTCAAAAAATTATGGTTGATTTCATTATGCCAAATTTTACTTTTGTCGAGTATGCGGATATGCATTTAAAGTATGGCTTAGCTTCTGGTAACGCTAGTGAAGCGACTCGCCTTTACGCAGAACGATTTCCTGATCGATACTTGCCTGATCGCAGAACGAGTTGATCGCAATCGGCGGGAATCAGGTTTATTGTGTCTTGCTTTTTCAAATTGTGTGCTTATTATCTTTTAGGTAGTCTTATACCAAAACCTGGAGGAGTAGGTAGTCCAAGAACTGCTCGTACCATTGAAATGGAAGAAAATATTTTGGACCTAATAACAAACGATCCAAGCGTAAGAAAGTTGGCAGTACCACTTCATACTTGCAAATCGTTGGTGCACAGGGTACTTCAAGGGCAATTACTCCATCCCTACTTTTTTGAAAAAGTTCATATTATGTCACACGATGATTATCCTGCACGAGTGGAATTCACTAATTGGTTTCTACAAAAGCAACGAGAAGATAATACATTTGTAAGCAAAATGCATTTTACAGATGAATCGGGATTTTCTAAGGATGATATAATAAACTCCCATAATCTTCAGTAATGGGAGGAGGATAACCCACATGCGATAATTCAGAATAAAAAACAACATAAATTTTTGATAAATGTCTGGATGGGAATTATCGGGAATTATTTGATTGGGCCATATGTCATTAACGGGCAGCTAAATGGTGAGAAATATTTACAATTTCTTCGGAATGATTTAAATAATTTATTAGAAGAAGTTCCGTTACACATTCGCAACAATATATGGTTAATGCATGACGGTGCACCACCACATTTCAGCAACATTGCTACGGGATATTTAGATAACCAGTTTCCCAATCGTTGGATAGGTTGAGGTTTCAAAATGCTGTTGAAGTACTCGAGTACTCAACAAAAATATCTAACGAAATTTAAAAAAAAAAGCATTTTTGACGTATTTTATCCATTTGGATATACTCTATAATTAGTCGGAGCTGATTTTCTTTATTACATAATATACTTTGAAGTCCCTGAACACGATGCTATTAGTGGTTTGGCCGTCATTGTAGTATAATTCGAGTTATCAATAAAAATAACCTACCTTATTCGTAAAAAATGCACTTTTTACCTAATTTATCGATCAGATCGGACTGGAATGTGTTCTACAAGAGTACATACTGTTTATTATATAGTACCTAAAATAATAATTTTAGGTAGATGATACAGTTATAGAAAAAATTAATTTTTTATATTAAATATCATTTTGATATAAAAATCTCATTCTTAGATCTCAAATCATATGATAATATTAGATATTTGTCAATATCCAATGATTTTATTATTGGGCATTCTAGAAAATATTTTTTCCTCGAATCGAAAGTTGAATGTACGTATAATAAAAATTACAGTTTTTTTTTTTGTACCGTATTCTTATAGAGCCCATTCCAGCCCGATCTGATCGATAAATTACGTAAAAAGTGCACTTTTTACGAATAAGTTTGGTTATTTTTGTCGATAAGTCAAATTACACTGCAGTAACGCAAAACCACTAATGGCATCGTGTTCAGTGACCTCGAATAGAAAATCAGCCTAATGGATAAAATACATCAAAAATGCTTTTTTTAAATTTTGTTAGATATTTTTGTTGATTACTCGACTTATACTATGCTAATTGATATTTCCAAAACAACGGAAAAAAATCGAATTTCGTACAGTACGTTCTGCCTGTCGTAAAAAGCGACTTAAAGAACAACCTATGTAGATGGTAGACGCCCAGATCCCACCAGGCATCGCCAGATGTGATACCATCGCATCGGCTTAGGCTGTGTGAAGTTGTTTAACGTTTCGTGGCTGTGCCGATGTAGGACCAAATAGCATGATGAGGCACCTGGATAAAAAAATTCCGGAGGTAAAGTAGCCTCCCGTTCGGATCTCCGGGTGAGGGTTGGTTCAGGAGCGTCGGCATGCAGAGATCATAATTTTAAATTAGATTTTTGCAACATAAGAGTTTTAAACTCGAACATAAATTTAGTGCACCAACACCTGCAACCAAATAAACCTCATGTACTCGCTCTCTGTAAAACCAAAGTCAGTTCATCGACCAGCACAGCCAACTATCTTTATCCTGGATACGACTTCCATTCCCGATTTAGGTGTAACTTTGGAATATGCCTTTTTGTCAGATACTACCTCTCTTGCCAACGAGAAGAGGCTCAGGAGCCCCAAAATTTTGACGTTATGCGGTTAAAAATAACAATCCAACAAACCACAAGGTTCATCTGCATCCTTTATCGACAGCCAAGTGATACTAACTTTAGGACACTTTTCGCTTCTCTTACAGGCACCATCAATCATTTACAAATTAACTATCCAAATACCGAAATTATCATCCTGGGCGACTTTAACGTCCACAACATCAACTGGCTTATTCAAATATTACCGACGAACAAGGTAGTGAAGCTGAATCATTCTCAATCAGTTGTGGCTTAACTCAGCTTATCGGCGAACCAACAGAGATACCTAATCGAGACGGGGAGTTCGCCAGTCTTCTTGATCTGTTTTTCACCACCAATCCAGAAATTTACGCGGTCACCGTAAATCCGCCGTTAGGTTATTCCGACCATAAACTGATTTCGACATCGAGTATCCTACCAATAAGTGACAGAGAGGCGTCTAAACCGCGCAAGATTTGGCACTACAAATCTGCTATATGGGAAGATCTCATGGAATATTTTCGAATTTTGCTTTGGTTAGAAGTTTGTCGATCCGACGACCCATCTGACTGTACCAAGGAGGTTTCTGATGTGATTTTGGCTGGTATGGAAGCTTACATCCCTTTTTCAAAGAAATGCCATTCCAATGGCAAGGCTTGGTTTGACCGAAAATGCAAAGAAGCTGTTGTCTCTAAACATCTTGCCTACCGATAATGGCGTGAAAAAACGCCATAAATCATAACACCTTTATTCGTGCTCAGAAAAGATGCAAAGAAATTATCGACGAAATCAGGAAGGCACACAATCAACGAATTAAAAACAAACTTCTCGCTAGTTCCAACAATTCCAGTTTGTTGGCTGAACTCTTTACTTTACATTCTACTGGCGATCTTTCCAAGGAAAAATGAACCACATTCTACTACTATTCCCATAGTGCAGTCAAGGAGGCCCGATATTGTCGTCATACAGCGTATTATAAAGCGTATTTTAATGAAGCTAGACACCAAAAAAACTTCTGGCGCTGACGGAATACCTGCATAGTTCTCAAAAACTGTGCAAGAGAACTAACATCAGTTTTCTGGAGACTTTTCAACCTATCCTACAGAAAGGGAATATTTCCTTCCTGCTGGAAATGCCACAGTTCAGCAGATACCCAAAAAAGGCAAGAAAACCTTGCTAAATAACTACCGACCAGTCGGACTACTTTCAATAATATCGAAAGTCAGGGAAAAGAATCAGCATCTTCTAAAATATCAACATTATTAGCGACCACCAATATGGCTTTCGTAAACATAGATTAACAGGATATCTTCTAACTTATGTCACACATGTTTGGAACAATGCAATTGAACACTTTGGAGAATTTCGAGCAGTTGCTCTTGTTATATCCAAGGCATCGGACCGGTTCGGCACGATGGATTGTTGGCTAAGCTACGCTCTTCTGGTAGGTCTGAAAAGGTGTGGTGTGCCCCACTGCTTCATACTGTGTCCTACCCTCTCGCAGACAGCAGGAAGGCATTCAACTTAACAGACCTGGAAGAAATTCTATTTTGGGAGTGACAGTAACCAAGTGGAATTTAACGCTACAAAAACCCAGGCGGCAGTTTTTTCTAAAAAAGTTAACGTTGCTGAACTCGACATGTTTATGTCGGGCACTCGATTCCTCTAACATCGACACTCAATTTTTTGGGCGTTAATTTCGGAGCAAGTATATCCTGGCATGAACATGTTGCAAGCATAGCAGAGACAGCTTCTCAATAGTTGGGAATATTATTTCGAATCAGAAAGCTTTACACTCCACAACTATTAATTCTTTACAAAGCTCAAATTCGACCAACTATGGAATACTGCTCCCACGTTTGGGGCTCCGCTTCTAAACATACATTGCATTTGTTGGATTCTATTCAGAGAAGAGCGGTTCGTCTGATTTGAGACCCGGAACTGACCGACGGTCTTGATTCCTTGGAAAATCGAAGAACGATTGGCGGCTTGAGTCTATTCTACAAGTATTTTCATGGAAAGTGTTCGAAGGATGTGGCCCGCTTAATACCTCCCAGAGCGGTGCATATTAGAAATACACTTCGCGCTAGTACTTCACATCTGTACGAGGTTCACCTTGTTACTCTTTGTACAACACTTTTCAAGCAGTCTTTTATATGGAGAACATCATCTTTGGAATAATTTTTTGGAATAACTTGCCCAGGACTGTGTTTCCCACCGAGAACAATTTATAGCGATTCAAGATCAACGTGAATCGCTTTTTCCGCACACGTGTCGCTCCTGTAACGCTTTAGGGACTTCCCTGCAGCACGTGTGCTAGACCCATAAAAAAAAACTAAGGGCCAAGTACTTAATGGAATCATGTTCAGAGGCTTAAAAAAACACACACACATATATATATATATATATATATATATATATATATATATATATATATATATATATATATGTATATATATATATATATATATATATATATATATATATATATATATATATATATATATATATATATATATATAGGTCGACACTGTTTATAGTGAAACTATATATATAATGAAAAACTATTTATATAGTGCAATTTTTTCAAGACCTATATAAAATACATACATAGCAATATATACGGGTTTTTTCTTTATATAGTGAAAAAGTTTCTATAGTGAAATTTCGGTCAACATTTTGGTCTTTCACTATATAGAGTGTCGACTGTGTATATATATATATATATATATATATATATATATATATATATATATATATATATATATACATATATATATATATATATATATATATATATATATATATATATATATATATATATATATATATATATATATATATATATATATATATATATATATATATATATATATATATATATATATATGTAGAAATTAAAAATCATGTTATATTTCTTAAAACGATAAGAATTAGCAAATTTAGAGGGTGAATTTATCACGAATAGAATACTTTCCTTTTCCTCGATGGAATTGTAAACAAAAAGCTAAACAAAACCAAGTAAACTTTCTGCTATCTAAACCAAGATTTAGTATCCTAATGGAATTCCTAATACAAACAGAAAAAAACATGAGTACATACATACATAGACACACAAACTATTGTATCATGCAACAACAGTATCATGCAAACAACAGTTCTCATGTTCCTTAGACACGCGAGGGTTTCATTTAAAGGAAGTAAACGGAGTTAAAAAGCATGTTAATATTTTAGAAAGGTGCTTTAAGGGAAAAGCCGAAAGAGAAATGCACTAAGGCAATAAAGGGAAATAAAAATATTTTATGGAATTCTTTTAATGAGTTTATATTTGTTATTAGAGTCGGTCAAGTAAGAACGTGTTGTGCATTGTTCAGGTTAATTCAGGTTACAGGTATTTATTTAAAAGTTTTTTTTTATTCTTCGACAGTATTGAAATACTAATGTTTCAGTAGTTCGTTCAGTCCTCATCAGCGTCGATGATCGCCTGGCATCTACGGGGCATACTTGCGACGCGATTTTCCGCCTATTCTTGAGGCAAAGAATTCCAAACTGTCCGAATTTGCGTGACCGTTGCTTCACTGTATACACCTGTTTACTACGAAGCTTCTGCATTGTTTATGACCACACGTTCCCTATTGAGTCTGCATCGGGCGACTGGGATGGCCAATTTAGTGTGACGATACCGGATGCCCTTTTCCACTGGCTACAAAACCTTCCTCATCATGGATCTTCACAGTGTTTCGTGGCTTATGTTTTGACCAATTTGAATATATATTTTTTTTTAAATTCTCGTGAACACTGCTAGTTTACTCTCCTACTGCAGAATTTAAAACAAATTGACTTATTATGATTATATCTAATCATCTATCGGCTATATGAAAAATACATATTTACCCCATGTTAGGAATAATACAAAATTGGACCAAATTTGGTATTTCAACGTATATACTTATATATTATTATAGATATATTAACCTCAATTCGAATACGAAGATAATTTTTAAAAAAATGATAACCTCAAAAAATAGCTTCCAGTTGCAAACATTCTTAATCGTTCTTTACTGCACATATCTATCTGAATATGATAACTTTGTGCATTGTGATCGAACTGATAAAAGTCTCTTATCAAAATTGTCCCTGTAGAGCTTGTGGTATATATCTTTCTGCCCTCTTATGTCTCTAACCATTAAGTTATGTTAGATTTAAATCTTGTGGTGTATACCTTTCTGCTCTCTTAGCCTCTAACCATTAGGTTATGTTAGGTTAAAATCTCGTTATTTATGCCTATCTGCTCGCCTATGACCTGATGCATTAGGTTATGTTAGGTTCCAGGCTTGTAGTATATTTATGTCTTTCTGTTCACTTATGAGTTGATGCATTAGGTTATGTTAGGATTAAAGCTTGTAGTATATGCCTTTCGGCTCTTTTATGAATCGGCCTATTATAATATGTTAGGTTTAAACTTACTATACGTAGCTTTTTGTTCGCTTATCAATCAATGTACATATATAAAGCTGTTGTATTTTAGATACTTTTATTAACTATTTAAAAGAAACGCCCTACTTATAACCAAGAATATTGATGTTTTTAAGCTTTTTTGAGGTTAGGAAGATATTTACAGGGACTATTTTGATTTCAGTCCTTTATCAGCAGGATCAAAATGCACAAAGTTACCATATTCACATATATTTGTGCAGTAAGGAACTGTTCCATTCTTACGATTAAGATTGTTTGCAACTGGAAGCTATTTTTTGAGGTTAGATTAACATATATTTTTTTTAAATGATCTATGAATTCAAATTGAGAAGGTTAATTTATCTAAATATACACGTTACAATAGCAAATTTAGTCGAATTTTGCACAATTCTTAATATGGGGTAAATATGTATTTTTCATATAACAGATATAATCATAGTAAGTCAATTTACTTAAACTTCTTGGAGAGTAAACTAGAGGTGTTCACGAGTATTAAAAAAAATGTATTCAAATTGGTCAAAACGTAAGCTACGTCTCCATTTTTAACCAAAAAATTCCTTATTTTTCCCAATGTGTGGCGCGCTGAAACAATCGGTTAGTGAAAATTGACCAGCCTCGTGGGGTGATAATACTCGTATAATCCCAAAATGAAGCTTCATCGGAAAAAATGACATTGCTCCAGTCTCGATCCATGTTTTCCTCTGCCCAGGCAAGTCGTTTCTCTATGTGTTTTTCGCCCAGCAATGGTTGTTTGGCACCATTTCAAATCGTTATCCCGGAGATGAGTGCGAATCATTCCATACAATATATCCAAACCTTTCTGCTTTCGGTTTTGCGCCTCTTGGCGCCAAGTTAATTGAGGATTTCAGAAAAACATGTTAATAAACTTTTTTTAACTGAGAGTATCGTTTCCTCACTTGCTAAGGAATGCCCTCGACTTGCTCATATACCTAGCCGCCACAGTAGGCGTCATTTTCGGACATTTTGGATGATAACATAGCACCACTGCCTCGAAGCGCGAAGTGTATACAGCACTCATGGTTGATAATGTAAAATCATAAATAAGGTTGGAAATTATTCTCTTTCCACAAAGCATTGTTTGCAGAGGTGCCAAGAATAACTTCAAGAAAAAGGAATTTCTTTTACCGGCTACAAATTTTAGTCAAGTTCTTATTTGACCAACTGTAACTATTATTTTCAATTTTTTTTTTTTTTATATATGTTTATATTCCTTGGGTCCAAAAACTCCGAAAAGGGACTATAATCTGTTAAATACCACCCCACTAGCTCTCTTCCCACCAGTTTAACTCCTTATACATTTTATATAAATAATTTCACTTAAAATTTGTCCTTTATCTCAGCTAAATAGTTAAAATTAAAAAAAAAAAGAATGATCCTAATAAATAACGAGGAAAAATTCTCATAAAACAGTACGAAATTTATTGACACCCAGCTATTATATCCTCATTTCCTACAGCAATATGGCTCGAAAACTATAGCTCTACGAAATTTGAAATTGATATCTTAGTCAAACCGACTGACCGACCAACTGAAATGAGAAATAATATTTTTCGTGAGCTAGGAATACTGAAACGTAAAGAAAAGCAAAAATCTGGGAGAGTGATTTTTCCACGAATACAATACTTTCCTTCAGCACGAGAAGTAAAAACCTAAAATTTTAAAGAAAACCTTTTTATTCAGAAAGAAGATTCAACTTGAAGTTGCTCTTAAAAGTCTTCTTCTTCCGACTTATAGCTAGGAACTATTGCCTGTTTTCTTTGTTCCCTGCTCTATTGTCTTGTAAAAGTTACGACAATAGTTAGTTAAGGCAGTCCTTTATGCTTATGCACGAAATAGTGCTTATTCCGAGAATAATGTTTTATTTTTAATTAGCAAATATGACACTGCCTTTAAAATAGAATTTTTAACTTTTCTTATAAAAAATAATCTTAGGCATAATTTTTCGTTTGTCGCTAAAGCAAACGCTTACCCTATTTAATTTTCTTCTTCTTCTTCTTCCGACTTATAGCTAGGCACTATTGCCTGTTTTCTTTGTTCCCTGCTCTATAGATCCTTCGTTCCATTTCTTTCTTGAACGCCCCATTGATCTTCTTTCATTCGGTGACTTGTCTCTTGCTATCCGTACTACCCTGTTGTTTGCCATTCTTCCTATGTATGGATCCCATTCGACTTTTCTTCCTCTTATCGTCTGGTTGATATTTTCTATATTTCAGGTGCATCTTATATCTTCACTCCTTTCTCTATTCCTCAGTGTCTTGTTTGTACATCTCCTAAGTATTCTCATTTCAGTTGACTCCAGCATGTTCTGTATTATACTGGTATCGGGTCTTGTATCAGATGTGTAAGTCATTACGGGTCGTATTACGCTCTTGTATATTTTTGTTTTAGTCTCAACGGAGCCGAATTTATTTTTAAATATGGTATCATTGAGGCATCCCGCTATCCTATTAGGCTCGATGTTTTACTTCTTCCTGGATTTTTCCGACACTAGATATTTTAATGTCGACGTAATCGACCTCCATCACCTGTTCTAATACTTCTACTACCAGCTTGCACCTGATCGGCTCTTTTGCTATTACTATTGTCTTGATTTTTTCAGTTGAGATTGATATATTGTATTGTTTTGCTGCTATGCTGAATTCTGATAGCAGCCTTTGCAGATCGTTCTCGCAGCCATGATTATCGCGTCATCTGCATAACATACATTCTCTTGTTCTCTATTACCCATTCTGTATCCCTTCTTTTTTTTGACATTCTCTACAATTTTTAATAATTTCAGTTGATTCCAGCTTCCTCTGTGTTATACAAAAAATCAGGTCTTGTTGCAGATATGTAAGTCATTACTGGTCTTATTACGCTCTTGTATATTCTTGTTTTGGTCTCGACGGAGAGGAATTTATTTCTAAATATGGTATCATTGTGGTATCCCGCTATCTTATTAGCGTTGTGGACTTGATGTTTTACTTCTTCCTCGATTTTTTTCGTACTAGAGATTTTGATGCCCAGGTAATCGACTTCCATCACCTATTCTATTGGTTTATCTTCTACCACCACCTTGTACCTGATGGGCTCTTTTGCTATTGCTATTATCTTGGTTTTTTTCAGTCGATATTGACATATTTTATTGTTTTGTTGCTATGTAGAATTCGTATAGCAGCCTTTGCAGATCGTTCTCGGTCTCTCTTAAAAGTAAACTATAAAAACATTTTTCGCAGCTTTTTTCTACGATTATAACTCTTTTTCAATCCGCTTAATTTCAGAAAATTGTAAATTGTATATGAACATACTTATACACTTGTTGTTGAACACAATTTTTCCTTGGAACCTACGAAAATTGGTACGTGATGAGACCTTCGCCCAAGCCTGGTCACATTTACATTAGAACACAATCAGACATCTAATCTATCCTGAAATTTGATTGACGAGGGCCACTGTTAACGAATCGGTCAAATGTATAGTGTTGTCAGACTTTCAAAATTTAAAACAAAATACTCTATTCACTGGCTTCTTAATATCATTGAAAGTTTAGTCTAATAAAGTGAATAGTTTTAGCTATTAAAGAAGAAAGTAAATAACATTATCATTATAAGTAACAGCTAAATATTTTCTAAATGTTTATTTTAATAAGTTTTTTAAAAACCATATATAACTAATTGATTAAAGTAATAAATATAGATGGCAACCTCGGTATACATCCAAGGCAGGTTATACTACTAGACAGCAAGTAATCATTAGATGTTTTTAGCGGTGTCTAACGGAAACAGAGTAAGGCAACTTCCTGCATAAGACAGGATTGCAATTTGTTCCACTACTTTCCACTTAGCCTTACCGAAGTCATTGAAATTTTAAATGGATGATTGATTTTGGGGAACCTATTTCGTGAATTATATGGTGTGCCTCCTCTTAGATATAAAATGTTTCTGTTTTTTCCACAACCGCATAATGTTTTCTGTAACATCTAGTATCTGCTTCACTGAAATTAGCAAGCGAAATGGGGCAGGATTGGCCATACACTTCGTAGATCTATCAACAACATCGCCAGAATCGCCTTGGATTGGAACCCACAACGTCAACGAGGGAGAGGAAGACCTAGAACTACCTGTCGCAGGACCGTTCTAGAAAGAGGCTGTGTCCACGAAGAAAACCTGGGCAGAAACCAAGCGGTTGGCTTAGAATATAGTGAGATGGAGCGCTTTGATGAAGGTCCTATGTTCCGACTGAGGAATCATGGGAAACGATGAAGATCTACTTCACTATAAGCGATGCAAAGAAATTATACAAATTATGAAAGACCTTAATATACAGTGACTTATAGAAAAGGTCAAACTTCGGTTTTAAGGTCATAAAATAAAATAACGGAATAAGACGTAATAGAAGAACTGGAAAAATTAAAAAACCGTAAATCTTCCAGCGAAGACCAAATAGCTAATAAATTACTAAAACATGGGGGAGACTCTGTGGTTAAGCAACTCTGGACAGTTATACAGAGGATTATAACGAATGGAGAACAGCGACAGTTATATTAATGCACAAGAAAAGAGAAAAACAAGATCCAAATAACTATAGAGGCGTAAATTTATTAAACTACTGTACACTGAGATTACCCACAAAAATTATTACAACAAAAATAAACTCAAGAATACAACTGGAAGAGGAACAGCAAGGATTCAGAAGTGGGCGATCATGCACAGATGCCGTATTTATTGTGAGATAGGTAAAAGAGAAATCCATAGAATACAACATTCCAGCATACTTGTGCCTGATAGACTAAAAAAGCTTTTGACAGTGTGCAAATAGAAGACGTTATTCATCTATTATATAACAGGAACAACCTATTAGATCTAATCAAAACTATCGAGAATATATGTGAAGACAATAAAGTAGTCGCAAGATTAGCAGGAGGACTGGGAGAACTAATCAACTATGAATCTGAAATCAGGCAGGGACTCTCTTTAAGTCTTCTTCTACTTAATATTGTTATGGATGAAATTATAAGGAATGTCAAAAGAAAGAAGGGATATAGAATGGGTAACAGAGAACTAAAAATTATATGTTATGCAGATGATACGATAATAATGGCTGAGACCGAGAACGATTTGCAAAGGCTGCTATACGAATTCTACATAGCAGCAAAACAATATAATATGTCAGTCTCAACTAAAAACACCAAGATAGAAGTAACATTAAAAGAGCCGACCAGGGGTAAGCTGGTAATGGAAGATAAACCAATAAAACAGGTGATGAAGGTCGATTACCTGGGAATCAAAATATCTAGTGTCGGAAAAATCAAGGAAGAAGTAACACATCAAATCAACAAGGCCAATAGGATAGCGGGATGCCTCAATGATACCATATTTAGAAATAAATGTCTCTCCGTTGAGACTAAAACAAGAATATACAAGAGCGTAATACGACCAGTAATGACTTACACATCTGAAACAAGACCCGATACAAGTATAATACAGAGGATGCTGAAATCAACTGAAATGAGAATATTTAGGAGATGTACAAACAAGACACTGAGGAATAGAGAAAGGAGTGAAGACATAAGACGCACATGTAATATAGAAAATATCTACCAGTTGATAAGACGAAGAAAAGTTGAATGGGATCCACACATAGGAAGAATGCCAAATAACAGGATAGTACGGATAGCAAGAGACAAGTTACCGAATGGAAGAAAATCAATAGGACGTCCAAGAAAGAGATGGAGCGACGATCTATAGAGCAGGAAGCAAAAAAAACGGGCAATAGTGCCTAGTCGGAAAAAGAAGAAGAAAATTAAATTCGGTAAGGGTTTGCCTGAGTGACAAACGAAAAATTATATCTAAGGTTATCTTTTATAAGCAAAGTTAAAAATTCCATTTTATAGGACAGCGTTATATTTGCTAATTAGTAATAAAACATTATTCTCGGAATAAGCACTATTTCATGCATAAGCATCCATAAAGGACTGCCTTAACTAACTATTATCGTAACTTTTACAAGACAATAATAATAAAAACTTTTCAAGAAAGAGTTGAAACTTCTGAAAGTAGTTTGTAATTATTCAAATAAAAAAAGTATAACTTTCTATAATTGTTCCTAATGTAACTTTTTGAGTTCATTTGATGCAGAATGTTATAAAATTTCAACTTTTTTTTAATTTTTAGCTCAATTTTAATATGTGGTGGTTCAAAATATTAACATTAATATAGATCCTAAGATAAATAGTATTGTCAAAAGTTTTAATAACATATTTTATCAGTTCGAAACAAAAACTGCTTTTATCTTACAATACGGGGTGGTTTCAAATTTTAATTTAAAAATAACATATAACCCAGTATTTTATGATGCTGTTTACAGAAATATTTACTCCAACATAGGGCTAATGTAGCTTTTACTTGATAACAATGCAAGTAGCTTTGTTCATAAAATATGCAAACTCTTTTCTTTAGTCGTTACTATAAAGAAACATCCAACCTCTTCACACTGACCACACCACTATACTCGCCCAAACCATTTCTAACAGCTTTAATAGATACTAGAAAATTAGAGCTGTGTTTCTCGATGTATCAAAGGCCTTCGACCGAGTCTGGCACGAAGGCCTCATTCTGAAACTGATTCGACACGGCTATCCCCCTGTCGTAACAAAACTCATTCAGTTCTTCGTCTCTGGCAGAACCTTTCAACTCAGAGTCGAAACGGCCATTTCCGAAGTCAAGGCCAACAGAGCCGGAGTCCTACAAGGCTCCGTCCTCTCCCACCTCTTTAACATTTTCACAGCCGACATTCCCAAATAGGATCAGACCAACCTCCTCCTTTATGCTGATGACACCGCCATTATCACCCACTCCAGAAGTAGCCGCCTCATCACCAGCAGACTTCAGCGCCACGTCGACACCCTGGACTCCTGGTTTGACCGCTGGAGGATCAAACTCAACCCCGCCTAGACTCAAGCCATCTCCAGCTCCAAGGCTCCCGCATCCAATTGGCCAAGTCCATCAAGTACCTGGGCGTCCAGTTCGACCCACAACTCGTCTGGAAGGACCAGGTCTGCACTGCAACCAAGAAGGCGAAGCAACTATTGGGCAAACTCGATCCCATCCTGAATCGCTCCAGTAAGTTGCTGCCACGGACCAAGCTTCTGGTATACAACACCATAGTAAAGGCAGGCCTCACGTACGCCTGCCCCACTTGGTGCCAGCTCTCCAAAACAAGGAGAGCTCAACTTCAAGCAGTGCAGAACAAGGTCCTGAGGATGATTACGGGAGCCCATGGTTCATGAGGAATCGACAACTTCATAGAGACCTCGGTGTGCCTACCGTAAAGGCACACATGAGGAAAATCCAACAGAAGTTCCTGGAGAAGGCGTCCCAGCACCTCAACCCACGCATCAGGGATACCTTCCGACTTCCACCTCACGTCAGCTGCCAGTTCCCGACACCGTCCGACCCGCTGCTCTCGGACGAAGACGATGACCCCCCTCGCCCGCCGTGATAAGAAGATTATCAACCTAGGTTAAGTTATAAATAGTCCTAGTTTAAGTTACTTTTACGTCCTAGTTTAAGTCTTAGGCTAAGGTAGTTTTAAGTCTTAGCATTAAGAAATTCATGTATATATAAACACATTTCCTAGGTTAAGTTAGTATAGGGTCACTAGTATAAGAGCTTAGGTTAAATTAGAGTAAGTATACAATCATTCTTAGGAAAAATTGTACTATCAAAATCGTAAAAAAGAGGCTTTGCCTATCTTGGTATTCAATAAAGACAATGACAATAAAGAAACATTCAAATGAACACTCCATACTAAAGAAAGTTAGTTTTTTTGAACTTCTAAATATCATTTTTTTATGTTCATACAGCCGAAATGGTCTAAAATAGATTGCTACAAAGAAGAAAAATTTTTATTTTTTACCTTACTCTTAACCTATAGTGGTTGAAAATAGAAACGCTAAGACAGCTTCTCGTAAATTTAATTTTAAAATTTTCCAGTGTTCCTTGCAGCACAGGTAAACAACGGTATGTTGGAAAAAAGTCAACGAGATTTATTTATATAGAGTTATTTTTGTGAAGTGTGTGGTGACTTATTGGGTTTCATGCCCAACAAAACTTGAAATAAAAAAATTAATATCGGTATGAATATTTTTACTTGTTTGGAGATACGATCATCTTCTAAATTAAGTCAAACCCATTTTAGGTTGGGTGATGTGATGAGCAGGCTTTACTGGGCTCCAAGGGACCCAAATCATTTATAGGAATTCCGTGCGCTAGGCGCGGGGTGAACATCACGACCCAAAACTCAGGTTTTCAGGGACTCAAACTAAGGGCCAAAGATGAGATAATCTGATAGTCTAATAAGAGAGAAAAACCAGGTACTTATTGAAATTAAATAGGAACTAAGGTAGAAGGCCTTTGAATATGATTTTTCAGACGTATAAGACTCCTTCTCCTACAAAATTTTCAAAAACATCAGACCTCCTCCAATAACTTATTTGAAGTGGACGAAGTACCAAATCAGTAAATAGAAAGGACCTACTGACAGATTCTTATAGGATATTGGACAAAAATAAGTACCTTACCCTCAAACAGGGACCAAGGAATGAATCTTAGAGATAGATGCCTGTCATTTCGTAGATAGATATATAGTTACGGCTAATAATTATTACTCTGCGTATCTGTGAATCATATGAAAGTCCATATTTGTCAATTGTAAAATTATAACCACACTATATATTTATATTTATGTGTTTGTTGTTCATAAAATCTAATATTAGCAATACAATGGTTTAACATTAAATCATAATTATCAAACTCGAAACGAGAAAATCCTAATAGTTGCGAGACAGATGCGTAACACTACGTAATATATGACCGACAGACATCAAGTGCTTGAGCAAAAGGCAGCGAGTTTATAGCGTTATTAAAAAATATATATTGCGAAAAGTTGGAGTGAATATATCACATTCACTTAATTTCTGTTTCTCTTACTTTGATTTTATTCTAATTATTGTGATTCGCAGTTTTAAAACGGTTCTATTTCCTTTTTCATTTATATTTAACATTTTTTCTATTGTTTGTTCATGTTCGTTTTTGTTGTCTAGGTGTGAGTATTATGTTTACTTGTAGGATATTTACTATTTATTATAACACGTAGGCTGAAAAGTTTTTGGTCTTACACATAGATGTCGCCCTTTTCAAAAAATTCATATGATTTTTAGGAAGTACCAACCTTCAAACGATACGTGTCAAAATTTCATGACATTTCGACTATTAGTTTACAAGTTACAGTGGTTTTAGTGACGATACTTTGAGAAGGCTCTGTTCGAAATGGGTACCGCGTTTGCTCACAGTAGGCCAAAAACAACAACGTGTCGATGATTCTAAGCGTTGTTTGGACCTGTTTAAGAGCAATAGAAAGGATTTTTTCATGTGATATGTGACAATGGATAAGACATAGATCCACCACTATACACCGGAATCAAATCGGCAGTCAGCTTAGTGGACAGCAGCTGGTAAAGGCCGCCCGAAAGCGAACAAAGACATAATAATCGGCTGGAAAGGTTTTGGCCACTGTATTTTGAGATGCGCATAGAATAATTTTCATCGACTATGCTGAGAAGGGAAAAACCATCAATAGCGAATATTATATAAAGTTATTGGTGCATTTGAAGGCAGAAATCGCAAAGAAACGGCCTCGAATGAACAAGAAAAAAGTGCTCTTTCATCGAGACAATGCACCACGTCACAAGTCAAAGGTTACGATGGCAAAATTGCATGATTTGAAGTTCGAATTGCTTCCTCATCTACCGTATTTTCCAGATTTGGTACCCAGCGACTATTATCTGTTCACAGACCTCAAAAAATGCTCGCGGGAAAGAGATTTGGCTCCATTGAAGCCGAAACTGAGGCCTATTTTAAAGACAAAGACAAATCCTTTTACAAGAAAGGTATAGAAATGTTAGAAAAGCGTTGGACTAATTGTATCGCTCCTGAAGGATTTTGCAAAAAAAAATATGTTTTAGGTAACTAGACCAAAAACTTTTCGGCCTACGTGTTACTGTTACAAAGAACACTTTCTATTATTCGTACTTTATTGCTGTGCTCTAATCTAAGAAGGCTATGCGTATTGAAGGGCGGACTATTGGATTTTAATCATTTCATTTGTTTTACGGTGATATTGTTGTTAGTATAATTTAAGCTGTTCTTTTATTCAATTATAAATCGTAAATTTTAAGAGCGATTAAAAAAACAACATAATTCCTGATTCTTTACCTTCAAGAAATTGCTAAAGGAATTCTAAAATCATTGGTGAAAAATAATATATCCTAGAACGTTATCTCCAAAACTCAGGATTTCTTGAGTTTGCTTAATGTTATGAAGATAATAATTACGAAAAGAAAAGAGGGTAACTCGGCTTTCTGTATTTGTGCCAAGAGAGAGTCAGGTGTATTCTGTAATTTATTGTTGGACGAAGTAATATTTATTATATTTGGGTGTTTTTAAAAGGAAAAAGAAATAGAAGAAATATTATAAAATGCAGTCAGATTAGTTTTTATTTCTTAAATATCTCTCCATATAGCACTAATCTGCGTTAAGTTTTATAAAACAACATTAGGATTTCTAACTTTTGTATAACCTTATTGGGATCCCCTATGGTTGTGTAATTTGAAAAAGTATAATTAAAACCGATGGATACCTGCAGAACAAACAACCTATTGTATAAAAATCAGGTAGAAATGTTAAAAACCAGATTAAAAAAACATTGGCATTCAGTTTTAAGTGATATTAACAATACAGATATCTCTACCCATTGTACAGAGAACAACCACTTTATAGATACAAGTAACGTCACATTATTACATGGTAGAAAACAAAGGCTGACGGTTAGATCTTTTAGAAAAACTAGAAATTAAGGAATCTTTCACAACTAATAAAATCACAAACAACCAACAAACGTCTATTATAGACAGCTTCGTCAAAAAATTCCCTAATAATAGTTGTATGTTATATGAGTACGTTTCAGTATACAAACAAAACCATTGTAGCTGAGATGAATCATTCTTTTAAAAAGGCCTAATAAGCTGTAACATGTAGAGTGATCCACTAATAAGTCTGAAACATTTAAAGGCCGAGTATTTTTATTTTTCACTATAATATGTTATGTATGTGTTATGTAAGTATGTTTGTTTGGATTTAATAGCACACACAGAAAATCTGTTCTTATCGATAAAACAGAAATAATTTGTTGGAGAAGAGAATATCTACTAGCAATCACAACATTTCGAGCCGAAGAAATAAATATTTTTTATTTAGATGAGACTTGGGTTAATAAAGGACACACAGTGAAAAAATTCTGGATTGATAAAAACATCAAGAGTGCGAAACAAGCTTTTATGGAAGGTTGGTCAACTGGATTACAACCCCCGTCAGGAAAAGGTCGCAGGCTAATTATAGCACATATTGGTAGTGAAAACGGATTTTTCCACGGTGGTTTGTTGGAATTCGAATCAAAGTCAACTAAAGATTACCATGAGGAGATGACGGCCGATGTTTTTGAGGGTACTTTCAACAAATGATTTAATGTATACCAGCAGAATCAGTTATAGTATTAGACAATGCCCCATACCATTCTCGATTATTAGAACTGCTCCCGACAAATTCATGATAAAAGCAGGTTACGCTCGGGCAGCTATGCTGCCGATGAATCCATATTTACATTTTATGACTCTATTTTATAGCAGAGGTTTTCTGCCCAAAATAGGGTGAACCCTTAAAAATCATTCAAAACAGGTAGCAAAATTCAGTAAAATGCAAAAGAATTCTCCTTTTTTTTAGGCGCACCACAACATGTATTTGCATCTACAATGAAAAAAATTCTGCTGTCAACTCCAAACAAATAAGCTTTAGTTTAGCATCTACTACAACTTCCTGACAAATTTGGAAAAAAATCTGGCAGGTAATCTCAGAAAAAATTTACAAATAGAAAACAAACAAATATGAGAAATCGTGGTTATCGAGATTAGACCGTCCCAGTTTGGAGCAACTTTCCGACGTTTTATCTACGATTATAGGAACCATCTTCGCTGATATTGACACTTTGAGATCAGAACACCGAGTGGACTCAAAGAAGTACAAGTTAAACGTTTATACCTGTCCGAAGTACACCGTACCGTGATCCCAGTAATGATCGTTTGCCACGTATAATACAAGCCTTAACCTTAGTCTCCATTAATATTCCTAGGGCGTTTGCAAATTTCGATTGCAAATAAACCGATAACGTTCGGTTATAGAAATTGAAAATAGAAGCAGGAACTTTAATTTCTCTTACATTATTGTATGACCTTCAGAGTATTGATGTTTAATTACAGATGATTGTACAATTTGATTCTTTTTGAAACATCTTTCATATACCTCAATTCTAGTTGATAGTAATTTTCGAGTTTCTCCTACATACATTATACACCACGAACAGGAATTTTATAAATACCTTCTGTTTGTAAAAGAACTGTTTTTTTTTTGGTAATTTCAAGCGTTGTCTAATTTTCTTATATAATATAAATATTGACGATTGTGCAAATGCTGGCTCTTTGAACTATTCCTATAGTACCGTTTATAAAAGGTAAAACTGCTCTACCTATTGGTAGATCTTTGTTACCGTCTTATATATACATGGGATGAAATGCCCGAGACTTTTCGAGAGATGGCAGCACAAACAAAAAACCATATTATTTTCAGTTAGTGCAGCTCTCAGAATTCGTGTAACCTTTTCATGACATTTTATCTATTAGTTTGCTAGTTACAGCTGTTTGAGTAACGCCACTTTTGATTTTTGCAAAACGATGGAGCAAACGGACTTTAGTGTGTTGATTAAACATTGCTTTTTGATGGAAAAAAAATACAGCCAGGACCCAAGAATGGCTTGAAAAGTGTTATGGCACATCTGGTTGGCAACTATAAGTCCATGGTTTAGTAAACTTAAATGCAGTCGACCCATGACGCACCACCTCCGGACGCCCAAATGAGGTAGTCACTCCAGAAAATACAAAAAAATCCACCAAATTACTCTGAATGAACTTCTTCTTCTTTTATGTGCCATGTCCCCCTGACGTTGGCTATCACTCTGGCATATTCATCCCTGTTCCCTGCGCGACTCGTAATAACTAATAACTCTTCGACGCTATGGATTTCCGCCCAAATTTGTATGTTTCTCAGCCAAGAGGCCTACTTCCTACCAACGCCGCGCCTGCTTCCAATCTTTCCCCATTATGAGATGCAACAACTCATAATGTTTGCCACGAAGAACATGTCCCAAATACTCCAGTTTTCTGCACTTTACCGTTGATTACAAGTCTCTAACTGCATTAGCTCTCTGCACTACTTCCTGACTGGTGACATAAGCTGTCCACGGAATACGGAGAATCCTTTTCCCCAGCGATGATAACCTCTTTTGAAAATGAGGCTCCAGGGAAAGAGATTTGGCTTAAATAAAAAAGTCGAATGGGAAACTGAGGCTTATTTTAGATAGTTCAGCAAATCGTACTCCCTGAAAATTATTCGGTTATTGGAATAAGTGTATCGCTCTTAAATGAAACTATTTTGAAAAATAACCAGTCAAGTGCAAGTTGGACTTGTGCAATTAGTGTTCCATACGTTGATTGCTTTTAAAATGAAAATTTTTGTTACGGAGGTATAAATGACTTCACAAAACACATCCTAAATGAGTTTTCAACAAAGTTTTTTTGCGATCTTTACTGAAAACTGATGACCATGAAATTTTTTGTTTTTAGTGTTCCGTTTCAACAAAGTTTTTTTCCGATCTTTACTGAAAACTGATGACCATGAAATTTTTTGTTTTTAGTGTTCCGTACTTATAAGATGACTTCGGTGTCTGGTCACACCCGATTTTCTCCAGAACTATTTGTCATAAAAAGTTGAAATTTGGTAACAATATAGGAATTGGTGGCCCTCATCAGAGCCGTGTAGTTTTGAAAGTTAAATTTTGGCTTAAGGGGTTAGTTTTTGGAGAGTGACGGTGATCAGAGTGAAAAAAAAAAAATTGTTACTAGGACATCGAGTGTGGTGTCAAATGAAAGCTGGTATATGGATATATATAATTTATAATACGGTTTTGCACACGATTAATAATTTGTATATATATATATATTATAAACTTGCGCACACGATTCTTTGTATTACTTTTTAAAAATGGAGAAAAATCGCTGTGTCCCCCTTATCTTGAAAAGTACTGATCAAAAATTTTGAAAATATTCTGGAATATTCTCCACGGGGTGTAGAATGAAAGAAAATTATGACGAGTGCATTACCTTTAATAATTTATCTGGTATATTAAAAAAGCAAAAATTTCAAGGTCATCAGTTTTCAGTAAAGATTTGAATCAAACTTTGTTGAAAACTCATTTGGGGTGAGTTTTGTGAAGTCACTGATCAATTTATACCTCCGTAACAATTTTTTTTATTTTAAAAGCAAACAACGTACGGCACACTAATTGCCCAAGTTCAACTTACAGTTGACCGTTTTTTTTTTATATACCAGATAAATTATTAAAGATAATGCACTCGTAATAAATTTCATTTCACTATGGAGAAAATTCCAGAATTTTTTCAAAATTTTTTGATCAGTACTTTTCGAGATAAGGGAGGACACAGCGAATTTTCGCGATTTTTTAAAAGTAATACAAAGAAAAGTGTGTGCAAGTATTACATTATATATATTTTTGAACTCGTGTTTTTACAAGCTTTCATTTGACACCCCACTGGATGACCTGATAATTTTTTTTACTTCCGATTTCGCCCCCCAAAAACTAACCCCTTAAGTCAAGATTTAACTTTCAAAACTACACGGCCCTGATCAGGCCTAAATTAGTACCATATTTCAACTTTCTATCTCAAATAGTTTCGGAGAAAATAGGGTGTCACAAACAGACGGACGGACGGACAGACACCGAAGTGGCCTTATAAGTGTTCGCTACGGAACACCAGTAAAATCGATTTTTGGCAAAAACTTTGCTTTTTCTTCAACGACCTCAGAACTTTTCATAGTATAGGAGCGACATTTTTAAACCATACTTATCTTCTACCAGAGGCTCAAAGGGAAATAATTTTTCAAAAAACTTTGTGCTTCCTGAATCTACTATAAATATGTCAGTGGATTCTTTCATTTTTAACTATTATAATTTTGGCCACTATAAACTTATGGTACACTGCATATATTTTGAAAACGGAAATGACAAAAATATCCGAATGGAAATATATAATATATTTTCTATTTTTATGATCTCTAATATGACAGCTGTCCCGAAATATGAAACAGTACAAATTTAACGAAGTGTTTTAGGCGAACATAAAACATGATTAACAGATATAGTAAAAGCTATGGCCTATACAACTCTGAACATTGTTGAAAAGAAAAATATTAACGATTGCTTGTTATGGTCACAATAAACACGCTGCAAGGATATCTCTAAAACGCTATAAGAGTGGGACGTAAAAAGCTGCAATAACACAATATTTCTTTCATGCAATAAATTTCACAATTATCACTTAATCCGAGTAAGTCCGAACTAATGCAATTTGGACCTAAGTAGGACAGAAAATAGACGAGGGTTTCACTTAGAATTCATCTAATGATTAGAAGTTCCGTTTAGGAATTCTTCGATGGATCTAGGCGTATACGAAGATCGTTCAGAAAGTATCGGCCTGACACAGATATGGCGCAAGTTATTACGATATTTATCAGAGATGAAGAAGCAGTTGAAACACTGAATGGAAACAGGTGAAAGTACGCCCCCGAAAGTAAAAACGGTTCCATCTACAAAAAATGTCGTGGCTATGGTGTTTTGGGATTCTCATGAGGTTGTGCTCATAAACTACCTGTAAAAAGGTAGAACCATTACCGGAGTTTATTATGCTTTACTACTGGGTCACTTAAAAGATGTTATTCAGGAGAAACGTCCACATCTCACAAAAAAGAAAGTGCTTTTTATGACAATAAAGCACCTTTACACATGTCTCAGATTGTTGCTGTAAAATTGCAGAGCCTTCCCTTCGAAGTGCTTTCACATCCACCGTATTCGCCCGATTAGGCTCCCATCGATTAGAGATGGATAAATCTTATTATAATGAGGGTATTAAAAAGTTGAAAAGTCGTTGACCTAAATGTATTAATTTGCAAGGTAACTATATAGAAAAATAAAAAAAAAATCTCTTTAGTCTTATGTTTTCTTTGTTAAGCCAACAACTTCTGGAACGACCCTCATATGTCAACCCAGAATCCGCAAATGAGATTGCTAAAAGATATTTTTTACTATTTTATAGTAATATATTTCTTCTAAATAACAGATCTGAAACAGCTGTTACCTATTCTGCATACATAATGATCAGAGTGCTGTTATAATGCAGTAAAAAAAGGTCAAAATAATTATGAGATAGGCCTAGTTTAGATACAAACTCTTCTTCTCTCTTCTTCGTAATGAAATTTTTAACAAATCTCTCATTAGTCTTAAGCCTCTCAAGTGCGTAAATAACCTACAAAATGGAAAAAACCGACAAGAAACTGTTTTTTTTTATTTTATTGTACAGGTCGACTAAATGAACCGATCGGCTTGAAAGTTTCAGAAAATATACCTTTTGTTATAGCAAAAATACCTTGACATTTGGTACAAAAATATTGAACTCACATAATTAATTTTTTATTTAATATAGGTCTCGCGATTCTCTACCAGATGTGATAAAAAAATTTAAATTTTTTTCAAAATGACAAAAAAAAACGCATCTGAGTAATAAACAAACGTAAAAAAAAACGGTTAAAATGTCTCTAAAAATATTAATTTTAGTCCAAATGGCATAAAATGACGGGCAATTCAAATTTTAAATAATAAATTCAATTGTGCCCACAGGATTAATTCAATATTTTTGTACCAAAATTTCAGGGTATTTTTTTCTATAACAAAAAGCATATTTTTTGAAAGTTTCAAGCCGATCGGTTTACTTAGTCGATCTGTGAAATAAAATGAAAAAAAAAAAAAACAGTTTGTTTGCCTGTTTTTTCAATTTTGTAGGTTATGTACGCACTTGAGCGCCTTAAAACCAACAAGGTGGAGATTTCATTACGAAGAATTGGTTGTTTTTTTTGTCTCGATCCGACTTATATAACCGGAGTTATTTACTTTTTAAACTCAATAAACGCGTTTTGAAAACTTAAATTGTATATAAACAAAAGAGCACAAGTTTTTTGAGGGCCAAAACTCACAATTTTCCTGGTGGTACCCCAGAGAGGATAAAATCATAATATTGCTAGATTGTGAAATTTCAATTGCTTTTTTTACTGTACTATTATGAAATGGAACTGAGATACTGTTTATTTAAAATTTCTCACTTGACAATATGGTTAAATTTTAGGTCATTTACAGTATCAGAAATCTCAACTAAAAAAAATAATTCTTCTGCAGTGCAAAAATACTGTAAAATTTGTTCGCCCCCTACAAAAACAGAGTTAATTAGATACGTGTCTGCACAGCATCGGATCAATTACCTACTATTATTTTCTAAAATATGGTTATTTGGTTTAGGGTTAAGGGCACTTGAATAACGCTGAAATGAACCTTAAGGTCAAGTTAAGAATTTCAGATGACAGTGAAGGACGAGCAAACCTTGCCAAAATATATTTAAAAACAGACTAAAAATTTCAGAAGATAGAGATTAAACGGAATATTGTAAAATTGATTCGACGAACTCTCGACCTGATTTATTTATTTGCCACATTTTAAAATACTCCAGTTACTACATGGGAAATTATATAACATATAGTAATGTAATGAATATAATTAAAATCAAAGTAACAGTTTATTTTAAAACTGCATTCGATATATTGTAGCCACGCTGCAGATGAAAATATCGAGTTGGTTCTGTATTCAATTATATTTCTCGTAAATTTGAAACAAAGGATAAAATTCTAGGACATTGATTCTTGGAGTTGGTAGATTAAAAGTTATTAAATTACGTGCGGTAGATCTAAGCACACGAAAAAGAGATTGCATGATTTGTTCGTATTAATTTTGTTAGATATTATTTTATGTACAAATATAATTTATTTATTTCGACGTGCCTCTAGATTTTCCATCGAAAATCTAGCCATAAGGATAACCTATTTCGGGATACACTTTTAGTTTAGAACTTAAGTACTTTAAAAAATTTTTTATATATCGATTATGGGGGGGGGGGCACTAAACAACTACTGAATATTCCAACCGGATCTTACAAAAGTTTAATTTTGGGCCATTCATATTAGGGCTATATCGTATTGGACTAAGTTTTTTTTAAAAACGTGGTAGCGGACAGCTAGACAAAACTAGTCTGTTGTCATTACACCAGCGGTCGGAAGCCGCAGCCTGCGATTGTTTTGTAAATAAAGATCTTATCATTCGGAATTATTTGAATTTTTATTTAATTTTAATTTATTTTGTTTGGCAAACTGAAGATTTTTGCAAACCTTTTTTCATGTGATATTGAGGACGTACCGAGTATTTTGTGAGAATGTAGTTGATCTTCAATCTAATGACACTCAAAAATTCCTTCTATGAAATGACAAATTTGATGGCAGTTTGCCATCTAATTTTGACGAATTGGGAAGGTTTGCTCAGCAATTAATTACAATTTTTGGCAGTATTTATGCGAAAAAACTTTTTCAATTCTCAATTACAGAGAGAATAAGTATTGTTTTCGTCTCACAGATGAGCATTTGAATGCCATTCTACGAATTTCTACGACAGACATGAAAGCAAACATTCTACAAATAGCCAGTCAAATACAGCCTCAAAAAGCACAATAAATTGATTCGACACGCATGTATAGTTATTTCGAAGTTCTCATTTAATTTGTATGTTTTTTTCTCATTTTCTTTTTGTCATTATTCCTAGTTATTAATAAAACTTAAATAAAATGGTGATAAATAAAATGTAAAAGTAAATAATTGTATTTTGGAATTTTTAATATCATCGACATTACCAAAACCTCTTAACAAAATTAGGAATAATGCCTTTATTTCATTTTGCCACTATTTGCCCTTTGCCTGCAGAAAGGTTGCCGACCGCTGTATTACATCAATCATTAATACCATCATTCTGTAGTCTTACGCCGTTGTTCAAGTTTTTGATTCTATAATATAACTTTACGTCATGCGCATAAAGTACATCCGCCGTAACAGGAAGATCATTTATAAATAACTTAAAAAGTAGAGACCATAAATATGTTATCTGTGGCACACCAGATGTGCGAATATATGTTACCCTTTACAGGATCTTTTTTTTTTGTATAGATAATCTTACCATATGCTTTATTAGTTTTATCATAGACAAATGAACTGACATATACTTGACAGCTACTCGGCGGGTAATAAAAATCTGTAGAAGGCGTAGTAACTTCAAACGCCCAATAGTTCCTTCCATGATTAAAATGGAATATAGCCGACTGTCTTGTGAGGTGATGACTTAACTAATTGCAATGAAAGACTGATTTTGTAAATTTCCACTTTATTTTGTTTTACAAAAACTGTATGACGTTTTTCGCTAACACTGTAGCTTCATCTGATACAAAATGATATCTAAATTTTTTAATTATATAAACTCAATACATAAAAATATTAAATTCACTATGGACAATAAAATTAATTTTCTTGACTTAACGATAACCAGACATTAAAATAAACAAAAATTTTCTATTTTTCACAAATCTTCACATACAGATATTATATTAAATATATTAATTTAGTTCACCTTCTACAACAAAAATTGGCAGCTTACTACAGTACGTTTTATAGACTTGTAAGTGTCCCCTTATCTATCTAATAAATCTAATAAAACAAATTGCTGTTAACGAGGGATATTCTCCTGATACCATAAATTCAATCTTGAATAAAAAATTATCAAATAAAGCTTTCTTTAGTATACCCAAAAGAAGAATATACGGATAAAAAATATCAAGTCTTAATCTATTTTGGTAACATATAAGAAAAAAAATTAAGAACCACCTAAATAAATATAATATCAACATAGCTTTTAGAACAAATAACTCATTGGGGAAATTTATTAATTTATTAAAAATGCAAAAGGAAAACCAAATAGAACAAAAGAATCTGGAGTGTATTAGTTAAATTGTGATTCTTGTCCTAAAAGTTACATAGGTTAGACAGGTCGTTCTTTCGAAGTTCGGATTTCAGGTCGCAAAAGAAGTTATTTAATAAACGAGACCGATTCAGCTTACAGTAACCATTTAACAGAATCCAATCATCTTTTTGACGACAAATTTAAAATTTCACACACCTACTACCACCTACTATTCCCATTGTGCAGTCAAGGATGCCCGATATTGTCTTCAGACAGCGTATCATAAAATGTATTTTAATGAAGTTAGACACCAAAAAAACTTCTGGGGCTGACGAAATACCTACCATAGTACCCAAAAGCTGTGCGACGGAACTAACACCAGTTTTCTCTACACTTTTCAGCCTATCCTACAGAGAGGGAATATATTTATTTTAATGAAGCTAGACGCCAACAACACACGGCGCTGGCGGAATACCTGCCATAGTTCTCAAAAACTGTGCGAAGGAACTAATGGTTTTCTGTAGACTTTAACCTATCCTACAGAAAAGGGCTGGAAATGTGCCAGAGTTCAGCCGATACCTAAAAAAGACAAAAAGACCTTGCCAGATAACTACCGACCAGTCGTACTGCTTTCAATAATATTGAAAGTCATGGAAAAGGCTATCAATCAGCATCTTCTTAAATATCTTGAAGGATTCAACATTATTAGCGATCACTAATATGGCTTTAGTAAATTATAGATCAACAGGAGATCTTCTGACTTATCTAACACATGTTTGGAGCAACGCAACTGAACACTTTGGAGAATCTCGAGCGGTTACTCCTGACATTTCCAAGGCATTCGACCGTGTTTGGCACGATGGACTGTTGGCTAAGCTACGCTCTTATGGTATGTCTAAAAAGTTCGGTTTCTGACTCTCATACTATCGCCTACTCTCTTTTTCATTTACATTAACGATCTGCTGCAAAAGAACGGAAACCCAATCTACAGCTTTGCAGATGACAGTACGCTTATCTCTTCATTTGAACGCTCGGACATCGGCTACTCAGACGAATATCCGCAGACATTGGGAAGTCGTTCAACTTAACAAAGACCTGGAAGCAATTCTATCTTGGAGTGACAGTAACCAAGTGGATTTTGACGCTATAAAATCCCAGGCGGCAGTTTTTTCTAAAAAAGTTAACGTTGCTGAATCCGACATAGTTACGGCGGGGCAGTCCATTCCTCTAACATCGTCACTCAATTTATTGGGCGTTAATTTGGGAGCAAGTATATCCTGGCATGAACATGTCGCAGGGATAGCAAGGAGAGCTTCTTAAAAGTTGGGAATATTATTTCGAACCAGAAAGCTTTACACTCCACACAACTGTTAATTCTTTACAAAGCTCAAATTCGACAATCTATGGAATACTGCTCCCATGTTTGGGGCTCCGCTCCCAAACATACATTGCATTTGTTGGATTCTATTCAGAGAAGAGCTGTTCGTCTGATTGGAGACCCGAACTGACCGGCGGCCTTGATTCGCTGAACATCGAAGAACGGTTGGCGACTTGAGCGGCCTTGATTCGCTGGAACATCGAAGAACGGTGCATGTTAGAAATACACGTCGCGCTAATACTTCACATCCGTATGAGGTTCAGCTTGTTGCTCCTCGTACAATGCGTTTTTTCAAGCAGGTCTTTTATATGAAGAACAACATCCCTTTGGAATAATTTTCCCAGGACTGTGTTTCCCACCGAGTACAATTTACAGCGATTTAAGAACAACGTGAATCGCTTTTTTCCGCACACGTGTCGCTCCTGTAGCGCTTTAGGGACTTCCCTGCAGCACGTGTGCTAGACCCATAAAAAAAAACATACTAAACAAATGAATCAAATTAGACCTGTTAGAAAATTTAGAAATATATAGAATTAAAAATTCAGATATCATCTTAAATGAACAGAAAGATACCTACTTAATCCATGGTAACCCACCTTTGCTTAATTTATATAACAATTAAAGTTCAGAATGGATTTCCCATCAATATTCAATAGTACGTAGTAATAATTTTATTACCTACTTACGTTAAGGTATTTATTCAAATGTAACAATATTCATTTATATATCATTTAGTATCAGACGAATCTACAGTGGTAGCGAAATGCATCATACAGTTTCTGTAAAACAAAATAAAGTGAAATTGACAAAAGCAGTCTTTCATTACATTCGTTATGAATTTCCATCAACAGCCACAACAATTCAAACCTAATTAATTTCGAAACATTCAGATTATCCCTATGATTTTTTGTTCTTGATCTCTTGTTCTTCGCATGAATATTTCAACTCCGTACTAGCCGTAGTTGTTAATTTTTACCCCACAGTTATTTGTAAACACACTTAAAGCTACTACACAGTCACTACCAGACAAAAATAGTTTTTCATTAATTAAAATTTAAATTTAGACACAATTTATTAACCAACAAGAAGGTCGATAAATCTATCGAAATAATGAAGACAAGTTTTGACTTCTGTTTCTTCTGTAGAATATTATTAGACTTCAAGTATCCAGTTTCAAGAGATGTTTGATTTTATGATTATAATTATTGGCTTATTTGTCAGAATCACGATATCTTCAGTGGATATATTGGTTTTTATCGAGTTCTAATATCTGTAAGAAATTTTCGATGTTGATAATTTGTTTCGAACAAGGAACGACTGATTAATTATGATTATAACTACAGATTTGCTTGCTCATTAAGATTATTTCGTTCAAGTAAATAATTTACAAATGTCATTATTGACGTATTTTTTATTAAGTACGAGGCATATTGGCCCTTTGCTTATATTTAAATATGGAGTCTAAATAAGGTTGTACACATGCAGCTCCATCTACTGATTGTTTCCGAAGCCACTGAAGATATTTTTTTGATTCAGTAGTCATTTGCCTGTCGGTGAATGCAGACAACAATGTTCACGAAAATCGTTGCTCCCGCTAGTTGCGAAGAATCATCAGCTGCTTAAATTTATCGGGAGTTGTGCCTAGTTTATGGACCTACAGTAATGAGTGAAAGAAAGGTTAGACAATGGTGTCGAGACTTCAAAGCCCCACAAATGTGCATTACGGAGGTCGGAGGGCAGGCCCAGTATCCAGACCGATGAAATCGTTTAACCAGTGGACCAACAACTGCGATCTGATCGGCAATTGCACCTTAAACAGTGGCTTGGTGGACAACGGTTTAAAGACGAGAAACTCAAAACCGCCGTTGTCAATTGGTTCAGTTCCCAGGCGGAGAACTTCTATGCAGAAGATTTAAAGAAGCTGGTGCAGCGTTACAAAAAGTGCTTAAAAGTGAACGGCCATTATATGGAAAAGTGGAAGGAATGAGGATGACAACTTAAAATAGATAACCTGTAGGTCCAAAAGGAAGTTCTGCAGAATTATTCAGATGCCGGGTTAATGTCGACGGTTTAAATTCAGTATCATACATATAATCAACGGCCATCACTCTATGTGACCGCTAATGGGTTAGATTCCTACAGCAATTAGACCTTTGATGGGTCCTATGTATACCAGTTTTGTTTTAGGGACTGTTGAAGGCCGATATCCTTTACAAACGCCATCTTCATTTTTCCGGGTTGAATAATTTTAATACAGCCTATCTAAAACTATTGGAAATATCTAGTGGAGAAAGACTTGATTCTTGCTACCCTAAACACCACCTACAGTCTGCCACTATTCTTATGTCCTTTTTATTTAGTTTCAAAACGTGCCTGGTATATAGATGATGGAGCCGTAAATGTAACATGTAGGCTGAAAAGTTTTCAGTCTAGCAACTTAAAACACATTTTTTTTGCAAATTTCGATTTTATTCTCCTTCAAGAGCGACACAATCAGTCCAACGTTTTTCTAACATTTCTATACCTTTCTTGTAGAAGGATTTGTCTTTGCATTCAAAATAGGACTCAGTTTCGGCGATAACTTCTTAATTGGAGCTAAATCTCTTTCCCGCGAGAACTTTTTTTGAGGTCTGCGAATAGATAATAGTCACTGGAGGCCAAATCTGGAGAACACGGTGGATGAGGAAGCAATTTCGAGCTTTAATTCATGAAATTTTGCCATCGTAACCATTGACTTGTAACACAGTGCATTGTCTTGATGAAAGAGCACTTTTTCTCTTGTTCATTTGGGGCCGTTCCTTTGCGATTTCTGCCTTCACACGCACCAATAACCTTATATTCGCTATTGATGGTTTTTTCCTTCTTGGAATAGTCGATGAAAATTATTCCATGTACATCCCAAAATACAGAGGCCAAAACCTTCCCTGCCGACTGTTGTATTTTTGGTCGCTTCGGGAGGCTTTGTCACCGGCTGCTGTCCACTCAGCTAACTGCCAATTTGATTCCGGTGTATAATAGTGGATCCATGTTTCATCCATTGTCACATATTGCATGAAATAATCCTTTTTATTGCGCTTAAACAGGTCCAAACGACGCTCAGAATCATCAACACGTTGTTGTTTTTGGTCCAGTGTAAGCACACGCGATACCCATTTCAAACAGAGCGTTCTGAAGCCCAAATGTTCATGCAAAATGTGACCAACACGTTCTTTTCATATCTTTAGGGTGTCAACTATCTCACACAATTTCACTTTACGGTCATCCAAAACAGTTTTGTGGATGTTTTTTAAAGTTTTCCGGTGTAACCACCTCATTCGGGCGTCCAGAGCGTTCAACATCATTTGTATCTGTACGACCACGTTAAATTCATTCAGCATTCAGCAGTGGCTGAGTTCCCGTAACAGTTACCAAGCCATTGCTTTACTTGAAAGGTATTTTTTCCCATCAAAAACAGTATTTAATCAACTCACGAAATTCGATTTTTTCCATTGTTTTGAAAATATCAAAAGTAGCGTCACGAAAATCACTGTAACTTGTAAACTAACAGTCGAAATGTCATGAAATTTTGACACGTATCGTTTGAAGGTTGGTACTTCCCAAAAATCATATGGGTTTTTTGAAAAGGGCGACATCTATGTGTCAGACCAAAAACTTTTCAGACTACGTGTTAGCAACTAGCTTCATACTCATTAGCGTTGACGCTGTCGTAGATGCTTATTATGCAACTTCTATTGCAAGTATGTTTATGGAGACATGCCTGGAGATTGGTTTAATTTAATAGTATTTAGATAATAGGCACCTTTTTTTGGCCTTTGACTTAAGTCAATATTGGATCAATTTCGGTTATTAGCGAACACAATACCAGTTTAAACCTATAAAATGCCCAGTTTGTCACTTATCTGTTTCTACACTACTTTAATTTTCCTTTTACCGAACGCAACCCTTTGTTATCACCTAATCCTAATTTAAGGCCGCATTCACACTATACCAATTAATTATCACCGGCATACAAACACACCTTTTATTTAAATTCGAGGCGAGCGGAAAGCGGAAACTATAGAGTGTTCAAAAAGGGCCAATTTATCAACATGGCGTTGGCTCTCTTGCATGGAGAACTTGACACGTTGGGATAATAAGCGTAGAGAGTTTGTACTTTGTATAGAGTGTAAACAAATGAGAAAGGTAAATAGAGAGTACATCTGTTGTGTGAGCTAAAGTTTACAGTGGTGGATATTATGAGATTTAAAAAATATTCAGGGGCATCAAATAGTGTACAGAATAATTTCCAAGCATTCTCTGCACATCGATTTAAGGGGAAGGTAGTCATAATCTGTGGTATCTTACTAGCATAAACTTTTTTCTCGTAATGAATCTTTCATAAATAAGTTCATATTGAGGAATCTTATTGCCCAAACGCAACGAGCGGGTAAGATACAGTGGGGGTGTAAAGCTGCACCTTAATTACTGCAAATTTAATGACAGAGAATGTTTTACCGAAGAGAAGTGTGCATTATGTATGCAACAATTTCACAAAAATAATTCTGTAATTATGGCGCCTTGATTATTCAAAAAATTTAAACAATGTGTACGAAATTAATACGTAAACATACAAAATTAAGTACTCAGTATATATCACCACTACACCAAACAATTTATTTGGTTAGCGAAACGCGCGTCGAGGGCAAGAATAAAATGTTTGATGTAGTAGTGACATATACTGCTGCAGTCTGGCGATGTTGTACGCGCACCGCATGTAACACACGTCTCTGCAGCGCGGAAAACTTTACTTAAGCTTAATAAATAATGGGTTTTCATAAAATTAAAAAAAAAAAAATGGCGATTTGCAAGCCCTTTATGGTTGATGAGGTTTTGTTCGAGCAAGCCACAGTTAAATTTTAAAAAAGAGTACCCAGTACATTTTGTGGAAGGAATAATTATTTATTTTCTTCTTTCGATTTGCGTCGACCTCACAATTTTGCTTAATTTTATGTATTAAGGATTAATTACATATTGCCTACCTTCCTTGAACTTTCATTTATCATTACAGCATTTGCTATACCATTTTTGAACTAAATTGTCGATTTTACCGCAAGGAATCAGAATCCAAACATCAAAGTTTACAGTGAGAGCATGCAGAATCTGCGAAGGCCAAAAATGCTGACCCCAAACCTCACACCCACACAGGAATGGTAATGGTGACCATATCTTTTGTTTATCAAAGTGTATTGAATTTAGATTTTAAAGAACCTGGTATCAACATGAATGCTGAACGATATACAAACAACTCAAAATATTTACTTGTCAGTATCAAACATATACGACCTGGGAACCTTTCATAGTTATCATTTTTCTCCATGATAATGCTTGCCCTTTTGTATTCAAAGCAATTTAAAATCTGCTTGCTTGTAAGCGTGGAGAAGTCATAGAACATTCCAGTTATCCCTTGTCATCTATTGATCCCCTTAAAACAATCTCTAGATTACTGCTACCAGTGGAATTCATACTTTAATGTTAGGGTTTATTATCTAATCTTTGATTGTGTTAGCCGGTACTTGTTGGAAATTCATAATAAAATTATATAAAAAACAACACTTTTAATTTTCAATATATTTAAAATGGTGAAACAATTGTCAAGTGTTGTTTTTTATATAATTTTATTATTTAAGCTAGTTTTTGAGTACTTAGGCTCTTATGCCTCAAAATTTGAATCTCTAGTCTATGATAGACTTATTTTAAGATTTTTAAACTATGCAGTGAAAAAAATATTAATAATGGTCATAACTTCTGCATGCATGCCTGCAACCAAAATGTTAAACATGCAAATTCCTCTTTCCCGTCTGAAAATTTAATTATACATACCAACACAACACAAGAAATGTATTCTAATGAGCTTATACAACATTAACAGCAACGGCATCACTCGAAGTACTTTGCTTTTGGTTTGCATCGTCCATTAATAACTTAAATTGCACCGTGTAGCTTTGTAGGTGTATACACTTTACAAACTACACTCTTGTGTCTATTATTGTGGGGTGTCGGCTTTGCCAAGCAAGAGAGCAGCTGTGTTGATAAATGGTAAAATTTCCATTGCTTCATAGTCTTAGGAAATCAAATATTAATAATAATATAATGTAAGTAAATATCCGTATGCTAAACATCATATATATATATATATATATATATATATATATATATATATATATATATATATATATATATATATATATATGGTAGGATATAAGGCCTATCTGGAAGGTGGCACTTCATCGGAGGGATGACTCGCTACAGCCATTCGCCGACAGAGTGGTTAGCAGACTGCCAACACTTCACCACAGGTGGCTCGAACGTTCGAGGGATCCCCCCAAGGCATATGTGGTTTAAAGTAAGAACAACTGAAAACGAACCAAAGTCCGTATCTCAGTAGTCTACCCACTATTCTCTTATTTGTTGAATCTATTTCGAGACGCGTTCTCTTGTTTGTCGATCCTAGCCCGACTGATGAGCCGTGATACGTCGAAATGCGTAACGGGATAGATTCGACAAATAAGAGAACAGTGAGTAGACTGCTGAGATACGGACTTTCGTCTATTTTCAGTTGTTCTTACTTTAAACCACATATGCCTCAGGGGGATCCCTAGAACGTTCGCGCCACCTGTGATGAAGTGTCGGCAGTCTGCTAACCACTTTGTCGGCGAATGGCTGCAGCGAGTCAGCCCTCCGATGAAGTGCCATGAAGTGCCATCTATGAGATAGGCGTTATATCTTACCATTATTGGCCGTCAGTACTGACTGATGAGCCGTGATACGGCGAAACGCGTCTCCGGATGGATTCGACAAATAAGAGAACAGTGGGTAGATTGATGAGATACGGACTTTCGTCCGTTTTCAGTTGTTTTTTACACTTTAAACTATATATATATATATATATATATATATATATATATATATATATATATATATATATATATATATATATATATATATATATATATATATATATATATATATATATATATATATATATATATATATATATATATATATATTTATATATATATATATATATATATATATATATATATATATATATATATATATATATATATATATATATATATATATATATATATATATTTATATATATATATATATATATATATATATATATATATATATATATATATATATATATATATATATATATATATATATATATATATATATATATATATATATATATATATATATATATATATATATATATATATATATATATATATATATATATATATATATATATATATATATATATATATATATATATATATATATACTAGCCGTGCCCGCGGTTTCGCTCGCGTGGACTTGATTCACCTTTATCGTCACTGCTTATTGGCTATGTTTATATTATTATATAGCTCGAAGGGCCTTAGAGGCCCATGACTTGGTTGCATACTTATCTCCACTTCTTTTTGTCTCCTGTTAGCTTTTCCCAGAGCGGGATTCCTATCAACTCCAGATCTTGCTTTACTACCTGAATCCATGTAGATCGAGGTCTACCCTTGCCTCTTCTTCCAACCACTCCTCTTATTAGGGCTTGCTTTGCCTGTCTTTCTTCCTTCATCCTTGCCACGTGTCCCAACCATCTTAATCGCTGGCTTCTTATGATTTGGCTTATAAGGGGTTTCGTAAATTGGCATTTTAATTCGTAATTTGTTCTTCTTCTCCACAGTCCCTCTTCTTTCCTTCCTTCATAGATTATTCTCAAAGCTTTGTTTCCCACACCTCCAACGTCTCCTTTCCTGTTGTATTCAGTTTCCACGTTTCGCATCCATATGTCACCGTGGGTCTGTCAACTGTCGCATATATGTTTTCTTTTGCTTTTCTTGATATATTCTTCGATTTCAATATTGGATTCATTGCCCCCACATCTATCTGTTCTTTCGCTATTCTTTCTTGTATCTCCGTCCCTTCTTGTCCACTCTTTATTATTGTTACTCCCAGATAATTAAATTTGTCTACTTTTTCAAACATATATCTTTTCTCTAAGTTGTTGATTATATCTAAACTTTTATTGTTTTTATTATCCTTTTTCTTTGTAATTTCCATGTATATTGTTTTTTCCTCACTTATTTTAGTGAGGTTTATTAGTTGAGAATTATTAGTCTTCTCATTCTTCCCCTTTCTTCTATCCTACCTATGGCTTTTTTTAAGGCTCTCTTTTGCTCTTGCAATCATTGTTACATCATCCGCATAGGCCAAGCATTGGCAGGTTTGTTGGTATATCGTTCCATTTGTTTTTATTTCTGACTCCCAGATTATCTTCTCTAGTATCAAATTAAATAGACATGTCGACACGGGATCCCCCTGTCTTAATCCTCTCTTCACCTTAAACTTGTCTGATACTTTGCCCTCAACCAACACTCTATTTTCTGTATCATTCAGGGTCATTCTCATAATGCGAATCAATTTACTTGGAATTTTAAGTTCTTCGATTATCTTGTGGAGTCCTTCTCTATTCACAGAGTCATATGTTTCTCTAAAATCCACAAAGACTAAGTGTAGTGCCAAATTTTGTTCTAAGGTATTATATTGGATTTGCTTAATCGAAAATATCTAGTGTGTAACCGAACTATTTTTCCTCAATCCACACTGGTACTCTCCCAGAATAAACTCGGCTTTCTCTTCTAGTCTGTTTTTGATAGTCACCACTACTATCTTTTACACGACATCCAGTAAGGCTATTGGTATATAATTAGCACGTATAGTTTTTTCTCCTGTTTGTATATTGGACAAATGAGCGACTCTCTCCAGCTCACTGGCATCTTTTCTGTTTCTCATATTTCTTGCACCAACCGGCATATTTCATTTTTCAGATCTACTCCTCCAGCTTTTATCATTTCTACTGTTATACAATTTCCACCCGGGGCCTTATTTTTTTTGGGTTCTGAGTATTTCTCTCTTATTTTTTCTTTGCAAGGTTTGTTTGTCCCCTCCTGCCCTTCAGTTAATTTTGCTTCTTATTTCTCATTCAACTCCTCATTTTTGTCTCCATTTAATGTTTCTTTAAAGTATTTCGCCCATCTATACATAGATATTCTCGGCTACATAATATTGTTCCATATTTAATGGTTTAGGCTGTGTATTTTTTCTGACTTCATTCACTATTATCATCACTGCTCATTCCTTATGCTACCTATCGTAATAAAATATAGCCTATAACCTAGCCAGAGAACATATGTATGTTTAAAAAAAAAGTACGTAAATCGGATAAGTGGTTCTCCAGTGATAAGCGCACTAACGGACAGACAGACAGGGAGACGTTGCATTTTATATATATTATAGTTTATGGATATATATATATATATATATATATATATATATATATATATATATATATATACATAAATATATATATGTATATATATATATATATATATATATATATATATATATATATATATATAAATATATATATATATATATATATATATATATATATATATATATATATAAATATATATATATAAATATATATGTATATATATATATATATATATATATATATATATATATATATATATATATATATATATATATATATATATATATATATATATATATATATATATATATATATATATATATATATATATATATATATATATATATATATATATATATATATATATATATATATATATATATATATATATATATATACATACATACTAACTTTGCTTAATCCAGTTTTTGGACACTGCGACTTTTCCTCTTTTTCAAGGGTCTTATGATCATGGTGAAAGCGCATAAAATATTCTTTGACTGTGGGATAAGTAGTTATCAACATGCTCTATTTGAAATTAAATATTTGATGGGTTTGGCCATGGCTAAAAAAATTAACCAATATAAATTTAAAGCCCAAATGTCCACTAAAAATAGACAGGTTTAAGTCCCAAAATACACTCTTGTATCTAGACGCAGCAGACGACCAGGTAGTGGTCGCTCAGGACATCGATGATATGGAATACATGACACGAAAACTTATGGAGGAATATGAAAAATGGGGCCTAGAAGTTAATATTAAAAAGACTGATTACATGTGCGTCGGAGGACAACAGCAGGACTTGAAACTCGCCACAGGACACACCATCAAACACTGTGCCAGTTATAAGTATTTGGGAACGAGAACATCTAGGGACGGAACACTGGAAGAAGCAATATTCGAGAGGAATATCCAAGGAAGAATAGCGATTGCAATGCTTAATAGTATACTATGGGACAAAAACATAACCATTGAAAATAAGAAGAGAATTTACAACTCAATAGTGAAAAGTATAATACCTTACAGCTCCCAGGTGTGGCCATTGAAGGAAAGAACAGAAAAAATACTAAAAGCTCCAGAAATGGATTTTTGGAGACGAGCAGCCAGAAAATCCAGAAAAGACCGCATACCAAATGACACGATAAGACGAGCTTTAGAAATAAAGCACGATATACTGAACAAAATCAGAACCCAACAGTTGGTATGGTACGGACATGTACAGAGAAGACCGACTACCTAAAAAGATTTTAAATTGGAACCCTCATGGAAAAAGAAAGCGAGGAAGACCACGCCAAAGCTGGAGAGCAGGAATCAACAAGGAAGAACTAGAGATAGAGATCTGGAGGAGGAGGGATGAAGAAACCGGGAGGAATGAAAATTAGGCATCGGAAGACGGAAGATGTTATAAAACCGATTGATAGATATATATATATATATATATATATATATATATATATATATATATATATATATATATATATATATATATATATATATATATATATAAACGATCATTAGATGGCACTATTGAGATGTGATATTACCATTGTTATTATTAATATAGTGGCAGCCCAGGAATTGGCCGAGAGTAGTTTGTTTACAGTGAGGGTTTAAAACAAAACAGTTTTTGTGAACAAACGGAAATTTTACATGAAGGTTTTCGTTAGATAATGTTTTAAGAATTTAGGAAAGGCCTAACTCAACAGCAATGGCTCGAATTGCTTCTTGGTAATGAATCATCAGAAAAGACTGTTTACAACTGCTTTGCAGAATTTCGTCATGGTCGTGCTTCCTTCAAGGATGAATTCTGTGAAGGTCGACAAAAATCGGTTGATGTTCCAAAAAACATCGATGCTGTGCCCAACATAGCTGAAGAGGATCGGCATGTGATTGACCGTGAAATAGAGGATTCTTAAGCATATCGAAGACTGCATTACATTCGACCGGTCTGTGAATACCTGTTCCCGATGGATTCCGTATAATTTGACCGAAACTCAAAAACAAGCTCGTGTCAACTGGTGTAAGGAAAGGCTCAAAGAATTCGACCAAGGACATACAAAATCCGTATACAACATCGTAACAGGAGGCGAAACTTCGATATATTCGTACGAGCCGGAAACTAAGCAATAATCAACTGTTTGGATGTTCCAAGAAGAACCAAACCCAATAAAAGTGGTTCATTCGCGAAGCACTTTCAAGAAAATAATCGCTTGTTTCTTTAGTTATACTGGACATGTTGCAACCATTTGTTTGGGTCATCGATGAAATCAGGAAAAACAACCGAAAACGTCGCATCATTCTTCATCACGACAATGCCAGCTCTCACAGAGCGCGTCAAACCATAGATTATTTGACGGAGAAAAACATCAAATTAATGTCTTATTCCCCGTATTCACCTGATTTATCGACTAACGACTTTTTTTTGTTCCTGAATGTCAAAAAAAAATGCGTGGGCAGCGATTTTCATCACCTCAAGAAGCTATTAAATCTTCCTAAAACCATGTTTTTGAGGCATCAACTTCAGAGTGAAAAAAATGTTTCGAGAATTGATTCATACTCATGCAAAAGTGTATACATCTTAAAAGCGAATGGTTTGAGAAACAATAAAACGATTTGTAACAAAATTTTGTCTTCCATTTTTTCTATAAAAACTTAAAAGGTAGCCCTCGTAAACGAATAGCAACTTGTAATCGCGGACACCATCGCACCACATTGGTTCGGCGAGTACTAGAGCACGAATTGCAAGAAAAGAATGTAAGAGCGACACGAGCACGGATATTTCTGTCGTTCGACACTGCGTTGTAATAAAATACATAAAAATTCAATTTTAAAGAATTCAACATTAAGACTCCCGGAGTAAATAACGTCTACTATACAACGTCCATTAGTAATAAATTAGTTACATAATCCGATGGCATCCATTTTAAAATGTTGGAATTAAGTTTAATTAATAGAACGGAGCCAGAGAAGGTTTATCTGAAATTAAATCACTGCCTCCTGCTAAAACACCTGCGAGAAAGGTAAGGACTAAAAATGATGCGAGTTTCATTTACATAAATATGAATTTTGAGATGTATGAATTGCCCACCCGACCCTACGGTCCGTGAAGTTTATTAAAATGTATAATGGAAAGATACAGAGTACAAGATAAGGGAAGTAACAGTGAGAGGAAAAAAATAAGGTTTCCTAGTTAACAATAATATTTAAAGGATGGAGCTTTGTAACGTACAGTTGTTTCAATTTATAGTGCGCAAGTCCATTGATATTGTAATAAGATAACTGAAAATAATAGATCGGCTTTTTATTGCTTGTTGGCTGCCTAATTGATATATCTAACTCGTTTTAATTAAATATAGATCAAAAACTCCAGACGATTCACTAAGATCTAAGTAGGCATATTCAAGATTAATCCGTCAAAACTGGGTTGCTTACTGACAGTTTATGTTGTTGCACAGATTTTACAGTCAGTCTAAAAAGTCTCCATACACCACCTGCTTTCTATACTATTTTTCTGTTATGTTTAACTAATTAATTGGAATTATGAGAAAACATGTTTAAATTAATATTTGAAACTCAACCAACGAGGATTAGTAGTAAAAACAACTACGGAATATTTTATTTAGAAGTTACATCATTGTTATAAAAATGTAAACAAAATTAATGTCAAAAAATTCTTCACACACTTAACAATTACCAATAATAGTTTGACGGAGTTTAACGGAAAATAACAACTTCGTTTAAACTAATATTTAGTGGGACCGCCGTTGGCCTTAATAATCTCCTGTAACCTTTTTGTCATGCTTGCAACCAGCTTTCTAGTAACTTCTGCTGGCATGTTCTCCCATTCGTGCAATATTCTGTTTTTTAATTCTTCTATATTTGAAACATTATGTTTGCGAACGCGCCGTTTAAGTTCCTCTCATAAATGCTCGATGGGGTTAATATCGGGTGATTGCGGAGGTGTATGAAGCTGCTGTCGCACATCCATTCTCGCACCAAATTTGCGGTGTGTTTAGGATCAATGCCCTGTTGGAAAATGTATCTTTTTTCCAGTGCTAATTTTTGACACTTTCTCTTAAATTGTCTCTTAAAATGTTCAGATAAACATGCTGATCCAAAGTATCATTATTAAAATGTAAATTTCCAACCCCTCCAGCGGACATGCATCCTCAAAGCAGAACACTATCACCTCCTTGTCTCATCACTAAAGATTATGGATTCTCAAAATTCAGGAGGTTTAGTAATGTGGGTGTGGGCATTGAGGGCGCCTTCGATAACGTGAACTTTCTCGCAATGGAAACAGCACTCTCCAGCAGAGGAGCTGATCCGGCGGTGGTGAAATGGATCAGCAACATGCTGAATCAAAGGCTGATTAGAGCCTCACTTGATTCGACAGACCTTAGTGACACTGAGGTTAAGGGATGCCCTCAGGGTGGGGTACTATCCCCCCTTCTATGGTCTGTTCTAGTAGACGACCTGATTAGGATCCTTAACCGGAAGGGATACAAAACCATCGGCTACGCGGACGATATCTCAGTGATAATCAGAGACAATCATCCTGGGACGGTTGGTGAACTGATGCAGGATGCTCTGTACACAACATGGGAATGGTGCAGGACGGAGGGGCTGTCGATTAACCCAACGAAGACAACCATCGTACCATTTACTAAAAAGAGGGTGTTAGAGATCCCCATCTTAAAAATAAACGGTATTGAGGTCGTTCCCAAGGAAGAGGTAAAATATCTGGGTATCGTACTGGATAGGAAACTCACTTGGGAGCCACACCTCGAGTCGGTGCTGAAAAAGGCTACTAAACACCTTTGGACTGCCAAACAACTACTCGGTAGGCCCTGGGGCCTTAGCCCTAAAATGACCTACTGGATATATACCCAACTGGTCAAACCAAAAATACTATATGGATCTCTGGTATGGTGGGGCAAGACCAAACAAAAAACAGCAATACGGCGGCTATTTAGGGTGCAAAGACTTTTTTTTTTTTTTTTTTTTTTTATGGGTCTAGCACACGTGCTACAGGGAAGTCCCTAAAGCGCTACAGGAGCGACACGTGTGCGGAGAAAACGATTCACGTTGTTCTTGAATCGCTGTAGATTGTACTCGATGGGAAACACAGTCCTGGGTAAACCATTCCAAAGGTATGATGTTCTCCATATAAAAGACTGCTTGAAAAGCGTTGTACGAGGAGTAACAAGCTGAACCTCATACGGATGTGAAGCATCAGCGCGACGTGTACTTCTAATATGCACCGCTCTGGGAAGAATCAAACGGGCCACATCTTTCGAACACTTTCTATGAAAGTACTTGTAGAATAGGCTCAAGTCGCCAACCGTTCTTCGATGTTCCAGCGAATCAAGGCCGTCGGTCAATTCCGGGTGTCCAATCAGACGAACAGCTCTTCTCTGGATAGAATCCAATAAATGCAGTGTATGTTTGGGAGCGGAGCTCCAAACATGGGAGCAGTATTCCATAGTTGGTCGAATTTGAGCTTTGTAAAGAATTAACAGTTGTGGTGGAGTGTAAAGCTTTCTGGTTCGAAACAATATTCCCAACTTTTGAGAAGCTCTTCTTGCTATGCCTGCAACATGTTCATGCCAGGACATATGTGCTCCCAAATTAACGCCTAACAGATTGAGTGACGATGTTAGAGGGATGGAGTGCCCCGACATAACTATGTCGGGTTCTGCAACGTTAACTTTTTTAGAAAAAAACTGCCGCCTGGGTTTTTGTAGCGTTAAATTCCACTTGGTTACTGTCACCCCAAGATAGAATTTCTTCCAGGTCTTTGTTAAGTTGAATGACTTCCTGCTGTCTGCGGATATTCGTCTGAGTGGTCGATGTCCGAGCGTTCAAAGTGAATGAAGAGATAAGTGTACTGTCATCTGCAAAGCTGTAGATTGGATTCTCGGTCTTTTCCAGCAGATCGTTAATATAAATGAGGAAGAGAGTAGGAGACAATATGGAACCTTGGGGCACACCGGCGTTGATAGTGAAGGTGTTAGAAAGAAATCCGTCAACCGCCACTCGTAAAGAACGCTCTCTGAGGAAACATGAGAGCCACAAACAGAACTTTTCAGACATACCATAAGAACGTAGCTTAGCCAACAGCCCATCGTGCCAAACACGGTCAAATGCCTTGGATATGTCAAGAGCAACCGCTCGAGATTCTCCAAAGTGTTCAATTGCGTTGTTCCAAACATGTGTTACATAAGTCAGAAGATCTCCTGTTGATCTATTTTTACGAAAGCCATATTGGTGATCACTAATAATGTTGAATCCTTCAAGATATTTTAGAAGATGCTGATTGATAACCTTTTCCATGACTTTCGATATTATTGAGAGTAGTGCGATTGGTCGGTAGTTATTTGGCAAGGTCTTCTTGCCTTTTTTAGGTATCGGCTGAACTGTGGCACATTTCCAGCTGGAAGGAAATATTCCCTTTCTGTAGGATTGGTTGAAACTTGCATGCCTATGCGTTACAGGAGCTATGAGATCCACTCCAACGGCGGACGTGGAAGCTCTTCTGAACCTTACACCGCTTAACGTGGCTGTTCAAAAGGAGGCAACTTTAAGGGAAAAATTTAAGGAGGGCAACCTTATTGGTCATCTCACGATCCTGAAGGGGATCGGAGACATACTTAATATGTCAACGGCCAGCGACACCATTGATCCTATACAGTGCTTCTTTAGGAAGTATAGGGTCTACTTCCCGACAAGGGAAGAGTGGTGCGCAAACCCAAGGTGGCTACAGGATGGCTCACAAAAGTGGTACACGGATGGATCCAAAACGCTCCAAGGGGTGGGAGCAGGAATAGTGGGGCCTAGAGCACACAAAGCAATAACATTGAGCAAGGACACCACAATATTCCAGGCGGAACTATACGTAATATCGGAAGCTGTAGGGATCCTATCCGAAAGGGGAGTAAGTATCAAAATACTCTCGGACAGCCAATCAGTCTTAAAGGCCCTGAATAGCTGTACATTCACGTCCAGGCTAGTACTGGAATGTCATAACATGCTTAATGACTTGGCAATTCAGAATCAGATTACTCTGATCTGGGTTCCAGAACATGAGGGGCATAGAGGAAATGAGATGGCAGACATCTATGCAAAAAGAAGAGGCTGAGGGGACCTTCATTGAACCCTCTCCATCCTTTGGATTCAGCAGGAGTCTCCTTAAAGAGGAGATGATGAAATGGACAAAATCCATAGTAGAGAAACACTGGAACGACACTAACGGTCTGGAACATTCTAAAAAGTTTCTGAGCTTTGATGCAAGGAGGGTGGATCTCGCCCTAAAAATGGATAGGAAAAGCCTAAGATTACTGGCGGGGGCACTTACAGGCCACCATACCTGCAATAAGCACCTATACAGAATGTGCCTATCAACCACGTACACTTGCAGATTCTGCGGTGAAGAAGAGGAGTCCATGGAACACTTGATTACCAACTGTGCGGCCAGGAGACATAGAATACTACATGTCTATACGCTGGGTGAACAGGATCTGCTAACGCTCCCATTGAAGGAGCTGGTCCTGTTCATGGATGTATTAAACCCGTGAGGGATAAGGGGAAGCACAATAGATCAATGATGGTCGCAGTGCAAAGGGCCATTTTGGGCCACACTCCCCTCTACACATTACATTACATTACATTACAATGTGTTCCGTAGCAAAAGCTAACCGCTTTTTGCGATTAGCTTCCGAAATTAACGGCTTCTTCCTGGCTGCACACCTTTTATAGCCTGCCCTGTGTAAACAATTTCTCACTGTTTGTGAACAAACATTTTTCGAAAATATTTCTCATATTTCTTCTTTTAATTATGGTGCACTTTTCTTGGGATCTAGAATTATTTGTCTAATAATACTGGCCCGTTGATTTATACCGGTTTACAATGTACTGTACTGAAAAGTAGCACGCGACTTTTTAACAATTTCTCCTGTATTTCTGTACAATTTTCCATCTTTCCACAAATCAGTTATGATCTTTGGAACTTGAAATGGAATTTCACATTTCTCTGGCTCTTCTTAATACTACTTTGAAAATCCACTGCAAAATTACTAGCAACTAGTGACAGACTATAAAGTATGGCCAAAAATTATTCATTTGTTTTGAGTTTAGCAAGCAATAGATAGCTTGATAAAATGTGGCTGATTATAACGAGTTTTTTTCAATGCAGTTCTTGAGTGTAGGGAAACTTTTTTGACATTAACTTTGTTTACATTTTTATAACAATGATGTAACTTCTAAATAAAATGCTCCGTAGTTGTTTTTAATACTAATCCTCGTGGGTTAAGTTTCAAATATTCATTTAAATATGTTCCAATTAATTAGTTAAACATAACAAAAAAATAGTATAGAAAGCAGGTGGTGTATGGAGACTTTTTGGACTAATCGGTACCAGAGGTTTAAATGGCTCTGATTGATCGTAGATGGCTCCGCCTCCCTGCAGTCGTTTCAGTGAATTTTTTTTCGATTTTTGAGTAACGATCCTATTGTTCTATGTAGTTTATATACGGTAGATGTATAGTATTGTGTTTTCGTAGATGTTATCCGATGCCGACTGTTGTTCTTTTAAAACAAGGGAGTGTGATTCAAAATTTCAGGTGGTCTCTGAGGCTTTACATGTGCGCTGTTTTGCTGTCATATTGCTTTTTTAATTGTTTGTATGCTGTATTTGTTCTATTTGAGAATTTTTCAGGTACTGTTTATTTCCTCTTACATGCGTGTTATCGAATTGACGGAAAGATCTTCAGATCAGGGTGTTGGCCACCGCTTGCAATGTGATTGACAGTAATGAAAATTGGCAGTTTTCGTCTATATTGGCTTTCTGTACACTTTGAGCGGTCTCTTGTTCTTTTGAAGAAATGAAATTTTACTTTTGTGCTATGTATTACTTTTTTAATTGTGTGTGTACTGTATCTGTTATGTTTGGGAATTTTTCAGGTCCTATTTTTTTCTCTTGCATGCGTGTTGCTGGTTTTAGCGTAAAGATCTTGAGAGCAGGGTCTTGGCTTTCGCTTGCAATTATGATGGGCAGTGATGTAAATGAGCGTGCGAATACCTTTTGGACTGTGTTGTTTCTGTCGTTTACTATTTTGTTATTGTATTGCGTGTTTAATTTGATGTTTACTTTCTCTGTTTCGTTTGAGCATTGTTGTGGTACAGTTTATTTCATCTTGCCTGTCTGTTATCGGTGTCGTGGAAAGATCTTAAAATCAGTATTGGCTCGTAATTGTGATGGACTGTGATATAAATTGACTCACGAATACCTATGGGTCGGTGTTGGTTTTCTGTTTACTTTATACCAAATGCCCTTTAACTATCTTCTGTACAAGCACGTCTAAGAAGTTGGTTGTTGTCTTTATCTATAACATTCTAAGCTTTTGAAAACTTTACTACGCAGTTTTTAGAAAGTTAAATTTTACTCGATTACCATTATCCGAAGACAGCATTTCTTCAAAGTTGAAACTTCCTGCTGTCTGAGGATATTTGTATAAGCAGTTGATACTGTAGTTCAAGCTAAATGAAGGAACAAGCGTGCTGTTTTAAGAAAAGTTATATATTCAATTTCTTGGTCCTTCACAAATAATTTAGTTATATCGTAAATATAATGAAAATAAGCTACGATATATATTTTGGGAAAAGAGGGAAAAAATAGTTATTCAACTAATAAGCCCGTATCTAGCTTGTTCATACAGACCACCCAAATATTTAAACCTAAGTTTTTAATAGTTCTCACTTGAAATGTCCGTAACTATTTTATCATTTGTAATAGTCTACGCCATATGCATACGTCTAGTTAGCACATAATATCACGAGTATATTGGCGGGATATTTATAGAGCAACATTAAGTTTAAAAGCCGTAGAACACTTAAATTATTATGAGATTACCTTTGTCAGACAATGCACTTAATTTAGATTAGAACTAATCACATGATGAGATCTAAAAAAATTAGGTATTTCACTTATTATACAGGGTTTACCAAAAAGTGTGGAATTTTTTTTTATTGTTAACCAACCTGTTCTTGTGGTTTCAACACATATGGTGACTACGATAGTAACACGTAGGCTGAAAAGTTTTTGGTCAGATACATAGATATCGCCCTTTTCAAAAAATCCATATGATTTGTAGGAAGTACCAACCTTCAAACGATACGTGTCAAAATTTCATGACATTTCGACGATTAGTTTACAAGTTACAGTGGTTTTGGTGACGCTACTTGTAATATTCTCAAAGCAATGGAAAAAAATCGAATTTCGTGTGTTGATTGTTTTTTGATGGGAAAAAATACCGTTCAAGCCAAACAATGGCTTGATAAGTGTTACGGGGACTCTGCCCCTGGAAAATCATTCATCATTTACTGTTATGCTGAATTTAAACGCGATAGTACAGATACAAATGATGTTGAACGCTCTGGACGCCCAAATGAGGTGGTTACACCGGAAAACATCAAAAGATCTACCAAATTGTTTCGGACGCCCGTAAAGTGAAATTGCGTGAGATAGCTGACACCCTAAAGATATCAAAAGAACGTGTTGGTCATATTTTGCATGAACATTTGGGCATGAAAAAGCTCTGTTCGAAATTGGTACCGCGTTTGCTCACATTGGACCAAAAACAATAACGTGTTGTTTCTGAGCGCTGTTTGGACCTGTGACGGATGAAACATGGATCCATCACTATACGCCGGAATCAAATCGGCAGTCAGCTGAGTGGACAGCAGCCGGTGAAAGCTGCCCGAAGCGACCAAAGACACAACAGTCGGCTTGGAAGGTTTTGGCCTCTGTATTTTGGAATGCGCATGGAATAATTTTCATCGACTATGCTGAGAAGGGAAAAACTATCAATAGCGAATATTATATAAAGTTATTGGTGCGTTTGAAGGCAGAAATCGCAAAGAAACTTCCCTAAATGAACAAGAAAAAAGTGCTCATCCATCAAGACAATGCTCCGTGTCACAAGTCAATGGTTTCGATGGCAAAATTGCATGAATTGAAGTTCGAGTTGCTTCCTCATCCACCGTATTTTCCAGACTTGTCCACCAGCGACTATTATCTATTCGCGGACCTCAAAAAAATGCTAGCGGGAAAGAGATTTGTCTCCAATGAAGAAGTTATCGCCGAAACGGAGGTCTAATTTGAAGGCAAAGATACATCCTTCTACAAGAAAGGTATAGATAGAAATATCAGAAAAGTGCTGGAATGATTGTATCGCTCTTGTAGGAGACTATATTGATGAATAATAAAGTCGAACTTTGTAAAAAAAATGTGTTTTAAGTAGCTAAATCAAAAACTTTCCAGCCTACGTGTTATCTAGCTCGTGCATACAGACCACCCAAATATTTGATCCTAAGTTTTTAATAGTTCTCACTTAAAATGTGCTTAACTCTTTTATCTTTTGTAATAGTCTATGCATACGTCTAGTTAGTACATAATATTACGAATATATTGGTAGGATATTTATAGAGCAGCATCAAGTTTAAAAGCCGTAGAACATTTAAATTATTATGGGATTAGCTTTGTCAGACAATGTACTTAATTTAGATTAGAACTAATCACATGATAGAATGAGATCTAAAAAAAGTTAGGTATTTCACTTATTATACAGGGTTTACCAAAAAGTGTGGAATTTTTTTTATTTTTAACTAACCTGTTCTTGTGGTTTGAAGACATGTAGTGAATACGATAGCATTTTTCTGGAGAAATCGAATCCGGTTACGAAACTGTTACATAGAGTTCCAAAAATTCTCGGGATTACACAAAAAACGTCATTAATGGTACTTTTTTGGAATTACATTCAAGCGGCCGGTTCGAAGCCCGGGTAAAAGAGGAGGGTTGAGGCGATGGGCTAGCACCCCATCACTCGTAAGAAAGGATACATGCTAAAAGCCCTTGGAAACAGCCTCGGAATTTGGAAGGAAAACCCCGACGATGACCCACGCGACGAAATAAGGTTATGAAATTTGGAATATGGAACATGCAAGGCTTGAAAGGTAAAACGGAAGAAGTAGTGCTAGAATTGGAACGAAAGAAGATTGATGTTGCAGTCCTCACAGAGACGAAAAAAAAGGTATCGGCTCAGAGTATATTGGAAACTATATTCATATTTTTAGCGGTGTAGAGAAAAATGAAAGAGCAAGCAAAGGAGTGTCGATGATGATAAACAAAAAACTTTTGTCTAACGTACAACACTGGGAAACAATAAATGAGAGGCTAATAACAGCAAACTTGCAAATAAAAGGACACCCTACAACAATCCTTGGAATATAAGGATCAAACACAGACTCCCACCTGCAAATAAAAGAAGATTTTTATGATCAGGTAAACGATATATTAACAAACATAATTTCACAAAGAGAAATAGTTATTCTTGGAGACTTAAATGCTCGAACAGGCTCGAAGGAAGACGATAAATGCATAGGAAGATTTAGCGAACAAATAATAAACGAAAACGGACACAGAGTAATTGAAATGTGCGAACAGCATAACCTAAAAGTGCTAAATGGATTCTTTCAACATAAAGACATACACAAGTACACATGGCACCAAGACACTAGAGAATTAAATTCAATAATATACTATGTCATAGTAAGATAGAAAACTGAGTGGCACGTCCAAGACACAAGAGTATATAAAGGCAGTGATTGTGGCTCAGACCATCACTTACAGGTAGCTAAGATGGAAATTCCGTTTAGAATCACACACATTAACAAACCAACTAATAAAATGAAAAGCAAAGAGATCAAATTTAATACGGAAAGTCTAGGGGAAGCAAGCACAAGATACCTCTACAGAAACAGGTTAGATCAAAAGCTAAAAATACAAGTTTTGGCAGAATCAACTGATAAATTGTATGATCACATAATGCCATGCGAGAGGCAGCTCTTGAGGTGCTGGAGGAAAGACCAAAACCACCAAAAAAGAATACAGGCCTAAGCTGGAATCCAGAACTAGAACATCAAAAAACCACAAAACAAGAAGCCTACACACGCTGGCTGACAACAAAAAACATAAATGACAAGATCGTCTATAAACTTGTTCGTGTTTAAACGGATGATATGGGAGAATAAAAATGCAACCTGGGAGAAGAAATGTAACAAAGTTAATACATACATTGGAGGAGCAAAACCAAGGGCGGCATGGAAATTTATTAAGATACTAAAGTCAAATACATCAGATCGAACTAATATTCATCCCAAACAACTGGAAAGGTTTAAGGAGCATTTTAAGAATGAGCTCACTGAAACCAGAACATCATATATGGAACAACCCTCAGCGGCCCTAGAGACTACAGGACAATACAGTGAAGTAACAGAAGACAGGGTTTGGAAAGCCGTAAAGGCAATGAAGACTGGAAAGGCAAGCGAACCAGAAGGCCTCCCTGCAGAACTGTTTAAACATGGCACTACTAAGCTAATATCATTTCTAACTGAGTTGATTGCTAGATTGGTGAAAGGAGAAGACATCCCACAAGCATGAAGAGAGACCTGGAAGACGCCCATATACAAAAAAGGGAAGAAAGACGAATGCACCAACTACCGATGTATAGCCGTAACTAACACTATGAGTCGAATTTACGGGAAAGTCCTCAAACAATTAATAGAGGAAGAATATGCATCATATGAACTAGAACAGCAAGCAGGTTTTAGGACGGGCAGATTGTGTGTAGACCATATTTTCACAATTACTCAGCTGCACGAAAAAAGGGTAGCAACAAACAAGGAATCACACCTTCTCTTTGTTGATCTATTCAAAGCATATGATACGATCCCTCTAAATAGATTATGGCAAGTACTAGAAGGTACTAGAAAAAATATTACAATAATAAAAGCCATCCAGCAGCTATACAGAGATCAAAGAGCAAAAATAAAACTAAAAGACCAGTTGTCAGAAAGCTTTCCAGTTAACAAAGGACTACGACAAGGATGTTGCCTCTCGCCTACATTATTTAATATCTACATAGACAAAGCGTTGAAAGAATGGAGGAGATCATGCGGAGGAATGGGTATCGAGCTTAATGACGACATCACGCTGTATACGCTACACTTCGCAGACGATCAGGTGATGCTCGCACAAGATAAAGAGGACCTGGAATTAATGACAAGGAAACTGCTAAAAAAATACGAAACATGGGGCCTGATAGTAAACCCGGAAAAGACAAAGTACCTGTGTGTAGGAAAGGAGGAACATCGGTTCTCCAGATAGAAGACCACATTCAAATCGGACCATGCATAGAATATACATATCTGGGTACAAAAATTACAAGCAACGGACAGTTGTGACTTAACTCAGCTTATTGACGAACCAACACGGATCCCTGATCGAGACGGGGAGTTCGCCAGTCTTCTTGATCTGTTTTTAACCACCAATCCGGAGATTTACACGGTCACCGTAAATCCGCCGTTTGGTTCTTCCGACCATAAACTGCTTTCGACATCGAGTATTCTGCCAATCAGTGACAGAGAGGCGCCTAGGCCGCGCAAGATTTGGCACTACAAATCTGCTAAATGGGAAGATCTCATGGAATACTTTCGAACTTTCCCTTGGATGGACGTTTGTTTTCGATCCGATAACCCATCTGAGTGCGCCAGGGAGGTCTCCGATGTTATTTTGGCTGGTATGGAAGCTTACATCCCTTTTTCGAAGAAATGCTCCTTCAACGGCAAGCCTTGGTTCGACCGAAAAGGTAAAGAAGCTGTTGCTTCTAAACATATTGCCTACCGACAATGGCGTTAAAATCCTAACACCGTAAATCGAAACATCTTTGTTCATGCCCGGAACAGATGCAAGGGAATTATCGACGAAACCAAGGAGGCACACAATCAACGAATTAGAAACAAACTTCTCGCTTATCCCAACAATTCCAGGTCCTTTTGGGCAGTCGCTAAGGCAGTTAGTCAAAATTTTACCAAATCCCACCATACCACCACTCACACGGCCAGATAATTCCATTGCAACCACACCTGTTGAGAGAGCGAACTTGTTGGCTGAACTCTTTGCTTCACATTCTACTGTCGATTTCCAAGGAAAAACACCACCTACTATTCCCATATTGCAGTCAAGGATGCCCGATGTTGTCTTCAGACAGCGCATCATAAAGCGTATTTTAATGAAGCTAGACACCAAGAAGGCTTCTGGCGCTGACGGAATACCTGCCATAGTTCTCAAAAACTGTGCAAGGGAACTAACACCAGTTTTCTGTAGATTTTTTAACCTATCCTACAGAAAGGGAATATTTCCGTCCTGCTGGAAATGTGCCACGGTTCAGCCGATACCTAAAAAAGGTAAGAAGACCTTGCCAAATAACTACCGACCAGTTGCACTGCTTTCAATAATATCGAAAGTCATGGAAAAGGTTATCAATGAGCATCTTCTAAAATATCTTGAACGATTCAATATTATTAGCGATAACCAATATGGTTTTCGTAAACATAGATCAACAGGAGATCTTCTGACTTATGTAACACATGTTTGGAACAACGCAATTGAACACTTTGGAGAATCTCGAGCGGTTGCTCTTGACATATCCAAGGCATTCCACCGTGTTTGTCACGATGGACTGTTGGCTAAGTTGCGCTCTAAATGGTATGTCTGAAAGGTTCTGTTTGTGGCTCTCATGTTCCTCAGAGAGCGTTCTTTACGAGTGGCGGTCGACGGATTTCTTTCTAACACCCTCACTATCAACGCTGGTGTGCCCCAGGGCTCCATACTGTCTCCTACTCTCTTTCTTATTTACATGAACGATCTGCTGGAAAAGACCGGGAATCCAATCTATAGCTTTGCAGATGACTACGCTCGTCTCTTCATTCACCTTGAACGCTCGGACATCGGCTGCCCAGGCGAATATCCGCAGACAGCAGGAGGTCGTTCAACTTAACAAAGACCTGGAAGAAATTCTATCTTGGGATGACAGTAACCAAGTGGAATTTAACGCTACAAAAACCCAAGCGGCAGTTTTTTCTAAAAAAGTTAACGTTGCTGAACCCGACATAGTTATGTCCATTCCCCTAGCATCATCGCTCAATTTGTTGGGCGTTAGTTTGGGAGCAAATATGTCTTGGCATGAACATGTTGCAGGCATAGCAAGGAGAGCTTCTCAAAAGTTGGGAATATTATTTAGAACCAGAAAGCTTTACACCTCACAACAACTGTTAATTCTTTACAAAGCCCAAATTCGACCAACTATGGAATACTGCTCCCACGTTTGGGGCTCCGCTCCCAAACATACACTGCATTTGTTGGATTCTGTTCAGAGAAGAGCGGTCCGTCTGATTGGGGACCCGGAATTGACCGGCGGCCTTGATTCGCTGGAACATCGAAGAACGGTTGGCGACTTGAGTCTGTTCTACAAGTATTTTCATGGAAAGTGTTCGAAGGATGTAGCCCGCTTAATTCCTCCCAAAGCCTCCCGCGCTGGTGCTTCACATCCGTATGAGGTTCAGCTTGTTACTCCGCGTACAACGCTTTTCAAGCAATCTTTTATATGGAGAACGTCATCCCTTTGGAATAATTTGCCCAGCGCTGTGTTTCCCACCGAGTACAATTTACAGCGATTCAAGAACAACGTGAATCGCTTTTTTCCGCACTCGTGCCGCTCCTGGAGCGCTTTAGGGACTTCCTTGCAGCACGTGTGCAAGACCAATAAAAAAACAAAAAAAAATTCATTGTCGCTACTTGTGGTAATGAAATGCTCAACCTTCAAGCGTAATTAGAGAAAGAGAAACTGTTACAATTTTGTAAGTATACTACTATAAATCTTATAGTAATTTAAGTATTACTCTTCCTAAGGAACATCTCAGTTATCCTTCTGTCGTTTGTTTGCATTTCATTATCCAAAAGAAGCTACCATTTAGGCAGCGAAAGCTAGATTCAAAAGTAAAAAAAAAACAAAAAATCTAGCCTAAAGATCTTTATTTGCTCATCTCTACTTCCTGGCGAGAAAGTTTCCAGTAGACTAGTTAATCTTCAATTTTTTGTTACTAGTGCCCTGTTTACTGTCATTCCATAAATTTTAATATGTATGATATGATTTCAATAGATCAAAAATCTATTCTCCATAAATTTGATCTTGGTTTGAAATAAAAAAAAAAAAACATGAACTTTGTGACCTACGGAGGGGTAGAATATGTGATATTTGTACGCAAACATTTAGAATTAAATCAGATTTGTAATTTTTGTAGAAAAACACATTTCTCTCTTACTCACGGCTCTAATTTAGTAACTTTTTAAAAAAATATAAGTTATCTTCTCTTTCGGATAACGCAACTCCAAAAATAAAACAGCGAAAAAGTAGCTCGAATAGCCATAAAGCAAAGAATTGTGTTGCACAGACTATTCACTCAAATGACGATTACTGAAGAGGAAAAAAAATCCCTAGAAGGCGTAAAAACTTCGAGAACTATTGTCAAATTCCATATAGATTTTAACTGAATTTTTCCAAAAAATTGTAGAAAAACGCCGAGGGGAAGTGTCTAAATGGGTGCTGTTCTTGCAAGACAAAGCACCTGCTCACAAATCGCAAATGGGCTTTCAACTGATCGATCATCCGCTATGTTCCTCTGATCTAACGTCCTTGGACTATTATCTATTCCCAGAACTAAAAAACATTTAAAGGGACACAAATTTTATTAAAATGGAGAAGTAATAAATAGAGCCAAAGACCAAGACAGATCATTTTTTTTGAAAATGTATAAAGATGAAAGGACATTATGTTGAATAATTAATTTGTATTTTAAAGATTTCTTTTTTCTTTCTATATCAGGCTAAAAACTTAACTAGAAAGAGCATATGCTGATATCCAGACATGTTTCTTCTGCCCACTTTTGATTGGTTAAAATTTACATTACATTACATGGTCTTATCCGAAATAATAACATAATTTTATAGTCTATGATATTACTCAATTATCGAGTATTTCACATTCCAAATAGCTATTATGTAAACGGTAAGCTGTTACAGAATTGTAAATTCCATTCAACAAAATTTCCCATAAAAGTTTTTTATTAAATCAACTTAAAACTATGTTGCTGTTCCTTTCTAAAAACTTGAAGCTGTTTATACGAAACTTCACGAAGACTTTTACAACTCCTATAAATACTGATTACGACTTGGAAAAGAGACGCTAATTAAATTATAAAACATTCCCTTTTTCATCTTGTTTTTGTTAAGATTCTCAGCTATGTTTATTTTATCTGCCCTTATTAGTTTTCTTGTTAACGCAAATAAGGGCCGTTAGTCGTGTAGGTACCGGGTAAAGATAGGGCATAAATAAGACCGAAAATGATAATATAAACTTTTTTGGACCAGAATATAGCACCATAAATGATTAGTTTTTGTCTGGGTCTGACGTTGCTTTAAGTTATCCCAGTAGCATTTTTTCCACAGAATACGAATCCGCTCAAGGAACTGTTGTATTATTTCTCATTCGGAAGATTTTTGGAACTGAATTACAAAAAACACAGTTTTGAGAGAGCTTTGAAAACTTACATTCTTGGTTTAAATAGAACTGAAATTTAAAATAAAAATAAATGAGTTTTAAAAAAAGCAATAAAAGTACAAAATTGACTGAAAAATTGAATTTCATATTCTAATCTCGAAGAGTAAAAATCTCTGAAGATGCCTCATGTACTTACAGGCGAATCCCCGAAAAGTCAACTCTAAAGAACCATGATTTCTCAAGACATTAAATGTATGCCATCAAGTAAACTAAAAAGAGGACGATCACGCAAATCTTGCAAACAAGATGTAAGAGAAGCGATGATGATTGAAAACTTGGAGGAGGAAACTGTTTATGATAGAGAGACTTGGAGAGGTGGTAGAGTAGACGACTGATTATTATATAGTATTGGAAACTTTGCCTACGACAATTGAGCAGAAGATCTATTGGATGACTCTAGCAGACCAGAGATTACACCCTGATTTTCCGGCAAAAGAGATGAGAGTACAGGAGCATCAAAAACCATTTTTATAACTGAATCAAACTATTAAAATAGAATCGACATTCGTATGCAGTTTTTAATGACTATTATTCTAAAATGTAACGAACTCTGAGGCAAAGTAAATAAAGTTTAACAAAATAACCATTTAAAATAGCAATGCCTATTTAACATCATTGTAACTTTATGTTCTACAAATAATATAACCAGGAAATTGTTTCCAAGTTTATTTATTTTGAAAGGTAAATATTTTCATTGCTGCATAATACGGTGCAATGTTTGATGGAATTCACTTTATGCAATGCTAAGTTTATGTTTATACCTATTTTTATCTGTGAGATTTGTTTTGTCGAAATGTCTTTTAAAGGTTAGAATGCGGAAGATCAGATACATTCTCGGATTTCACAAGGTCTTCTTATATATATATATATATATATATATATATATATATATATATATATATATATATATATATATATATATACTCTATAAGAAATTTGGAATATATATCAGGTATGCGGTCTGTCACTAATTAAAACTCAATTGCTGTTGACTCAATATTTCACTGCTATATTGCAACTTCATCAAGAGCACTATAAATTACAAAACAATGTGTCAGTAAATGTTTGGCACAATGTACTGTTGGTTAAGCTACGTTCTTATGGTATGTCGGAAAAGTTCTGTTTGTGGCTCTCATATTTCCTCAGAGAGCGTTCTTTACGAGTGGCAGTTGACGGATTTCTTTCTAATACCTTCACTATCAACGCTGGTGTGCCCTAAGGCTCCATACTATCTCCTACTCTCTTTCTCATTTACATTGACGATCTGCTGGAAAAGACCGTAAACCCAATCTATAGCTTTGCAGATGACACAATACGCTTAATACGCTTATCTTTCCATTCACTTTGAACGCTCGGATATTGGCTACTCAGACGAATATCCCCAGACACTGGGAAGTCGTTCATACAAAAAACTACCGTTTGTACGTGGGTACTAGGTGGTCTCGATTTTTAAAGGATTCCTGCACATAAATATAACCAAATACAACACTCTGAACAACCATACGTTGTTTACCTGTCTCAAACAGAAAGCTTCAATACTTTATAATACGAATGTTGTCTGTAGATTGTCATTTCTAGACTGTCAGTCTTGCTATGTCGGACAGACATCACAGTGGCTGAAGCAGGGATTAATACAACATCAAATTGATTGCCAGTTGGGGAAGAGATCATGTGCAGTAGTGGATCACCATTTGAAAACGAGACATCAATTTGATTTTGTAAATGTAAAAATATTGGAAAAAGAAAATGCTTACTGGGATCGGTTGTTTCTTGAAATGTGTCACATTAACAAACATAATGACTGTGTTAATTTCAAGTTAGACACCAATAGTTTAAGCAACATCTATTATAATAATTTAAACATATACAAAAATTTTACTAATACTCCAAACCGCTGTATACATAGTTTTGTTGCCTGTTTTTTAAAAATTTTGTATCATTTATAGTAGTTAGACGTTTAGGTTAGGAAAGTCAGTGTTATCTGCTTGATTGTTTGTTACATGTCGGTATTTTTTTCTTGCTGTACATGTTCCTTTTTATTTTTTTGAAATGTGAGTGCGAAAGGGGGCTGGTAAGCCTTATACGTATTAATCAGTCTATATCGGACCATCTCTGGACATAGGTATTCCTCATTCGTTTCCAGTTTTGACGGTTTAGCGCCTCCCGTCAATTTCTTGATTTCTGCCCCAGATATGGTCTCTACTATAGTATGGTTTTGTTCCATCTGTCATCATGGCACCCCGCAAGGTGTCCTGCAAATTCCCATTTCAGTTCGGTAATACTCGTAGTTTCTCCAAGGTCCTATGTCTTAAAGATTCTCCGAGCATCGGCCCCTCCATATCCCTTTGTGTTTTTCTGAGCATTTCCATCGATTTCTTCGTTATTGTCCAACGAATTAAAATATTCTTGTTTGTCATTCTGTTCAGTTTTCAAAATGTTGATCTTTCCCTTCTAATTATCTTTTGCTTCTGATTAAACATAGTTTAATAAGTTTTCTGTGACTTGGTTTTTTATTATTATATGTGGGTCTTCCCTACAGATTATTATAGTTCTTCCTAAGGTCATTCTTGTGTTTTAATGGCACTGGTGATTACTAAATAGCCAGCTTGATTTTTTAAATATATAATCTATATATAAATAGGACATCACAAACACCCATGCAGACTGGCGGACACGAACCGTCAACCTCTAGATTCATAGTAGGTTTCATTACCTACTCCTCTAAAGGTACCCGCTAAGTTCATTTAAAGTCCGATTTTTGCTGATTTTTCTTCCAGTTCCATTTTAATAAAATTATTTGTCCTAAATTCTTCCTTATTTTTAGCTATTAGAACATCTGCCAATGCAACTCGTTAAACACGTCTCCGAGAGCCAATGTAAACAGTTTCGGCGATTGAGTATCACCTTGTCTTGTACCTGTTTTAATATTTGTCGGATTTTTGATTTCGTTGTTGTATTGTAGAATTTGCACTACTATTAAATGTTTAGCGGTAACTTTAAAAAATAATAACCGGTCAAGTGCAAATTGAGGAGGTATAAAATGATCAGTGACTTCAGAACCCCAAATGAGTTTTTAACAAAATTTGTTTCCTATTGTTAATGAAAACTGATGATCTTGAAAGTTTTGTTTTTTTTTATATACCAGATAAATTATTAAAGGTAATGCACTCGTGATAATTTTAGTTTAATCTACACTACGTGGAGAATATTCCAGAAATTTTTCAAAATTTTTTGATCAGTACTTTTCGAGATAGAAGGGGGGAGAGCGATTTTTCGCGATTTTTTAAAAATAATACAAAGAAAAGTGCACGCAAGTATTACAATATATATATATATATATATATATATATATATATATACATATACATATATATGTATATATATTTATATATATATATATATATATATATATATATATATATATATATATATATATATATATATGTATATATATATGTATATATATATATATATATATATATATATATATATATATATATATATATATATATATATATACATATATATATATATATATATATATATATATATATATATATATATATATATATATATATATATGTTTGAACTCATGTTTTTACAAGGTTTCATTTGATACCCCACTCGATGACCTAATAAAAAAAGAAAAAATTTCACTTCCAATTTCAACTCCAAAAACTAACCCCATAAGTCAAAATTTAACTTTCAAAACTACACGGCTCTGATGAGGCCATCAATTCCTATATTAGTACCAAATTTCAACTTTCTATGTCAAACAGTTTCAAAGAAAATCGGGTGTGACACACGGACAGACAGACAGACACCGAAGTGATCTTATAAGTGTTCCGTATGGAATACTAAAAATCAATATAAATTAATACTACTTTCTCTGTATAGAGCTTTCTTTAGAATTTCACCTCCAATATTCGCTTTTTTGGTTTAAGTACTCGATTTTTACTATAACTGCGGTTTATTTAATAACGATGTTAGTACCCTATTCGCTTATAATAATAAATGTACTAAATTTTATTTTATCTATACGTGTTCTCTTCAATTAAAAGTTTTGGCGGTTTCATACCGGATGGCGTTAAAATTTGTTGGTTACTGACACTTTTCGGTGTTTGCTTTTCAAATCTATTCTAATGATACTGGATGTTTTCGATTTACCTCTTCATCTAGCCTGGCTGACGAGTTCTGATATGGAACGACATATACATGTCCTAATTTAAAAATTTATAGATGGCATACCTGGATAGAGTAGAGTGCATAGTTTTCATCTACTGAAGCGGATGTATTTATATATATATATATATATATATATATATATATATATTATATATATATATATATATATGTATATGTATATGTATGTATATATATATATATATATATATATATATATATATATATATATATATATATATATATATATATATATATATACAGTAGCGAACAAAAGTATGGAAACATTTAAATTCCCATCTCTAGTCTTAACATTTAAACGGTTTACAATTACAATATTTATCTATTAATCGTGTATATGCTAACAAACATTTCGAAGACTGAAACAGTTATTGTTTATTAGAAATGTGCTTAGTTTTTAACGTAACAAAATTATGCACGAACAAAAGTATAGAAACATTTTTGTTATAAAATAAAAATTCCACTAAGACGACTAAGATGTCGAAAATATTTAATATTTAGTGGGATATCTTTTTGCGTCAATCACTGCTTGACATGTTCTACCCATAGAGTCAATAAGCCTAGCACAAAAATCTGGTGGTATTTTTTCCCATTTTTTTTTATATTTCTTTTCCTAATTTGTTTATCCAGATAGTGCCAAAGATTCTCTATCGGGTTCAAATTAGGTGATTGTGAAGGCCAGTGCATCACCCGAATCCTTTGTTCAGAAAACCAATTCTTGGCCAAGCGAGATGTGTGTTTGGGTTATTGTCTTGACAAGAAAACTGCTCTTAATAAAGAACTAAGGCAGGAATATCAGGGTGTATTGGTGTCAGACATGACTATTAGGCGTCGTCTGTTATCTGAAAATCTTCATGGTAGGCGTGCTGTTAAAAAGCCACTCCTTACAAAGCGTCACAGAAAAGAGAGATTGGAATTTGCTAAGGAACATAAAGACTGGACTCAAAATCAGTGGTCTCTAGTAATCTTTAGTAACGAAAGTAGGTTCAATTTCTTTGGAAGTGATTCTACTGGTTATGTAAGAAGACCCAAAGTACCTTGTACCTACTGTCAAACATGGCGGAGGAAATATCATGGTATGGGGTTGTTTTCGACGGTCTGGTACGGGGCCATTGGCAAAGATAAATAGCAGAATGGATGCTCAAATGTATCTTGAGATATTGGGGAATAATTTGATTCCTTATGAAGAAGATTTGCCACTGTCATGGATTTTTCAACAAGACAATGACCACCCACATCTCGCTTGGCCAAGAATTAGTTCTTTGAACAAAGGATTCCGGTGATGCGCTGGCCTTCACAATCACCTGATTTGAGCCCGATAGAGAATCTTTGGTGCTATCTGGATAAACAAATTAGGAAAAGAGATATAAAAAACCGGGACGAACTTTGGATCGCATTAAAACTAGAATGGGAAAAAATACCATCCGATTTTTGTGCTAGGCTTATTGACTCTATGGGCAGAAGATGTCAAGCAATGATTGACGCAAAAGGATATCCCTCTAAATATTAAATATTTTCGATATCTTAGTCATCTTAGTAGAATTTTTATTTTGTAACAAAAATGTTTCCATACTTTTGTTTGTGCATAATTTTGTTACGTTAAAAACTAAACACATTTCTGATAAACAATAACTGTTTTAGTCTTCAAAATGTTTGTTAGCATGTAGACGATCAATAAATAAATATTGTAATTGTAAACCGTTTAAATGTTAAGACTAGAGATGGGAATTTAAAAGTTTCCATACTGTTGTTCGCCACAATATATATATATATATATATATATATATATATATATATATATATATATATATATATATATATATATATATATATATATATATATATATACATACATATATATATATATATATATATATATATATATATATATATATATAATTTTTAAATACGTTGATTGTCGGTTTCTCAAAAATAAGATTTGGGAAGGATGTAGTTTTCAGCATATGCCCTAAGATTTTTTTACACCCCTTATAAATGCGTTGCGTGGAATCAAAGCACCATGCACAATTTATCAATAAATATGAAATTTATTACTTCCTCTATTATAAGCACTATATATATATATGTATACATACAATATCCGTCAAATTATTACAATATGTTACAACCAGCCGACTACATTTCATACCTTTATACTCGTATCTATTTATAATGGTAAAAGATGGCGCATAACGACGTCGTAGACGTCCCGCTGATGTCACAAATGCATCCGGTGCCGTCCGGTGAGTCTCTGAATACCCGTTTTCTCGGTTTTATAAAAGAGAAAATGAAAGAATTCACCATACTGTCTACCGTCAGGTTAGTGAAAAACTATATTATATCAGTGGCGTTGCCAAAGTACAGGAAATCGAAACTATAATAAAAATATTAAGGCCATCTGAGTTTGACCGCCAGAGGAATTTTTCGTAGCGATACAGTGGCGACTCCGACTTTTTGATTATCGTGCCGGCATACAACTTCGATGGTCTCGGGTTCCAATCCCGGCAGATCAGCGTACTTATTTATTTACGCATATTTGGCTTAGTGATATATGTAGGTAGTAGTTATTGCAGAAACGCAATAACGTCCGTGGGAGCACTACCGAGTTGTCTAAAAGATGCAGTGAAATACAAATATATGTTTCGGCACTTGATAATGTTGACTGGTATTACGATATTCTCGCCGATATCCGCCCAAAAAGGGTAATAATCTATTTAGGGTGGGAGGTGACCAAAAAAAAAAAGTTTGTTAGGTAGTGCGATCACCAAGGGTAATCCAACTTACGTATATAAAAATTAATATCAACTACAATACTACCGCCTCGCCAAATGTAGCCTTATTTAAAAGCATTTAAAAACAGCTTGTTTAAAAATTTGGTTCGGTCCTAGATCCTTAATGAAAGATTCAGTTAGTATATTTTAAAGGCAAGGATGACCTCAGGTTCAGTGTAGTTCGTCCATTCTATTAATTTCCATAAAAGGCTTAATATAAAACCTACGGGAAAAATCAGAAATTTCAGCCTGATGATCTTGTTCCCGTTCCAGTTGAGAAAATTGACAGTGTTAAGTATTTAAAGACATTGTAGGTTTGATGTATGATACAAACTTCATAACTTTAAATTATCGCATATATTAATTTCTAGTTTTAGTTCTAGGAATTCTCTTAGTTCTAGGAATGGCAGTATATATTTTTATGGTAGTATTGTACAAAAAAAGGAAGAAAAAATGCAATAGCATTTTAATGAAAAGAATTTTGGTAGTAGTCAGTATAGTTTTTTCTTTCCTGTCTTTTAGTAAGGGCAGTAATAAGTAAAAACAAATTTTTATATAAAAATAAAAATGTTATCTTGCAAAATTTTTATATTTTTCTTTATTACTCAAAACTTCAATTACACTTTTTTGCTCTTTATTTTGAGAAGTTTTATCTTGTTAAAAAACATTTTTCCTCTGACTCCCACTCGTGTGAACCATTTTTGCGTGAATAAATTCTTTTAATATGATTGTAAAAGATAAATCACAAAAAAAAAATGGAGAAAATGATGTATAGTCATTTCAGGTTTGGATTTAGGTTTGTATCCACATAGGCACTAGTACTTAGAAACCTTTCTAATGTGTATTAACGGGATTCAACCGAGGATACTGATGTCGTTCTTAAAGGTTATTGGCATTCTCCTACAATACAACCACAGGAAGTTACAGAAGGGATCTTCAAGAGGCCTAGATGTCCTAGACATTCACGCCACCAGTTAATCGTATATCTACCTACTATAGTAAGCAAAACTACTAAGTCTTCTACACATAAAATTTTCAAATATCGTTGGGAATATACTCAAAGCAGATCTAGGCTAATAGTTACGTAAATGGGTCTTATTTGTATGCTTAAAAATTGGAATCCTTCTGGTAATCTTTAGGTAATTCGGAACAGTATAACACACCTTATATTGCTCGGTTGCCGTTTTACAACAAATAAACATTCTATGTTGGGAATGTGCAATCTTTGGCATAATGATAATGCTCAGTATATATCACCACTACACCAAACACTTTGTTTTTGCACTCCGCGCGCCTTTCGCTAACCATGTTAATTTCATCACTCCTGATGTAGCTAACATGGTTAGCGAAACGCACGTCGAATGCAAAAATAAAGTGTTTGGTACAGCGGTGATATATACTAAGTAGTAAATAAACATTCTATTCTGTCCTATTAATAATCCGGCCCTTATATACTCAAATAAAAAGCAATAAAAAAGTTATATGAAAACATGTTACTTTAATCAAATGTTCCAAATACATCGATTTAAGTTTCGGCTTTCGAAAGTTGTTTTTCATTTTTATTTATTATTTAGATTTCTGTCGAATTTCTCGAAACAAGGAATAAAATATATCCATAAAAGACTTACGGATAATAAAATAAATTTCAAGCTGTTCGCCTGTCTTTAACATAAAGAAAAATATATTTTATATTATTCGAAGATATTGTTGCGTTCATCTTTACAATACGTCTACCTTGCATCACGCTACATGGTTTTAATAAGAATAGTTTTGCATTTACATGCTTACCTCTCACATTGATAAGGTTTTCAATGCGTTATTTTTAGAATAGAGAGCCTGATTTATTACTATGAGTATATATTCTATTCAAAATTTCTTTCCGCTCTCTAGTTTTGATACACGTAATTTGTAATGTATAGCTCTAGAACAGCATGGCTGGCGTATTTTTTTTTCTTTTTTTTATTTGTGTTCGATATTAACAAGAATTTTTAAACGTACCCTCATTGCCTGAAATTATTTTTACCCAACGTATAGTCACATTGTCCGAGTTAATGTTCACAGCCTTTTTAGTGCTCCATACGGAACAATTATAAGATTACTTCGGTGTCTGTTCGTCTGTCTGTCCGTCTCTCTGTCCGTCTGTGTGTCCGTCTGTCTGTCACACCCGATTTTCTCCGAAACTATTTGATATAGAAAGTTAAAATTTGGTACTAATATAGGAATTAGAACCGTGTAATTTTGAAAGTTAAATTTTGACCTAAGGGGTTAGTTTTTGGGGGTGAAATCGAAAGTAATTTGTTTTTTTACCAGGTCATCGAGTGGAGTATCAAATGAAAGCTTGTAAAAGTTCCAAAATATATATAATGTAATACTTACGTACACTTTTCTTTGTATTATTTTTAAAAAATCTCGAAAAATCGAAGTCTCCCCTCGTATCCCAAAAAGCACTGATTATCATGAGTATATTACTTTTAATAATTTATTTTATAAAAAAAAATTTCAAGCTTATCAATTTTCAGTAAAGATAAGAAAAAAAACTTTGTTGAAAACTCATTTGGGGTGTATTTTGTGAAGTCAATGATCATTTTATACCTACGTAACAAAATTTTTTATTTTAAAAGCAATCAACGTACAGAACACTAATTGCGCAAGTCCAACTTGCACTTGACCGGTTGTTTTCTCTGACATTCGGCTTATCGTGAACTTATGAACAGCAGCAAAGTCTTTTTTTAGTTCATTTTTTTTTTGTCATGTGTCCCGAGTTCAACATTAAGTTTGTTTTGCAGTTTTGGGGTGGAAAACTCATTTCTTGAGGTTACTTTCAGATTTTTTTGCTTCTCCTTTTTTTTATTTGTCCTAAAATGTCAGAATTGCAGAAGGTAAAACGACGCAGTGTTCCGGAGTTAACAACACAAAAAACGTATGTTTAGCATATCTCCTAAACGAAAAGATTCAAATTTGGCTTCCAGCAACATCTATGTTTTTTCTTATCAAAAACTGAAAAAAATGTATAGAAATTTTTAAAACTTACTTTGGGTATGCAAAGATCAAAAAATTTTTAGTAGTTTTATGTTTTTACATTAAAAAATAACAAATTGAGGAGAAATTATTTTTGTGCGGTTAAGAACTATCCTAAAAAATCAATTTTTACGCCCACAGAGTGGTTGTCAATCAGTCATTAATAGTGGTTCGCAAGTTTTGTGTCCTTCTGCCTTTTGGTGGACCCGATTATTTCGAAATTTTTGACGTAAATATATCTATATACCACATTGGCATTACATACCTTATATCGAAGTGTTAATAAGAAGAGGCACATTCTAACATTAGTGAAAAACTTACCAGGTGACAAAACGATCCCCAAAGATTCTCCAGCCCTCTTCCTAATTTGGACTGTAGTGGTAAAGAGACCTTGTCTGTTATCCTGGCAAGTACTTGACGGTTTTCCTGAGTCTTCAGAAAATGTAGGCGACATGGATTTTAGTTCTGAAACAAACAATGTAATAGAAAAGTGTTTAGCGGCTGTAAATTAAAAGTGGAAAAACTTAGTGGCATAAAGGACAATGACTGTCCGTAACCTTTTCTACTGTATTAAAAATACAAAAGCTTCAAAAATAATGGACGTTTTGCGATTGGGCTCATTAAACAAGTGGCAAACCAGGGCGGGTATCGAGCTGAAGTTTCTCATCAGCTAGATGTAGGTCTAGTAGTATCTTGCAACAATGATACACTGAAGCCTTATATTTAAAGATGTTATAAGACGCAAACACTAGTCTATGGTGACATTCCATGGACTCAGACAGAAACAACTCTGAAGCATAATAGAGACCCTGCTCCATGAGAAAATAAATGACGTAAAAATTAACGTTTAAGTAGGAAGGTATTTTTTAGGTTATCTTTCTAGCTATGAAAATAATACACAAAAAAAACTTGTTTGGTTGTCAAATTACTGCAATTGTTCCGGAATGAATTTTGCTTATTGAATGTAGTCCAGTAGACCAGTAGAGAAAAACGTCCCAATTATGTACAACTGCAGGGTCTACAAAGCGCAGACTTCAACCCATTACCGAAAGGAGTAGGGTCACCGAATTATAATATTCACCCTATAGCCGTGATGCGACATGTTTTTAATCAAACGTCTAAAGAAAAACCTCAGGGGCCCAAACTTCTTCCCAAATGATGTGTTCAAACACGCTGTAGAGTCATTTCTTGAGGCACGAATAAAACCTGGACGAAATGTGTTACTATAGAGGTAGTTATGTGGGAAAATATATAAATATTTATAATATATATTGGGTGACTGCAAAAATTCGTGCCCGATTTTCATAGACGGCAAAGGCATGCACTTTTAACTATGCTAATATTTCTTTTATAAACATATTATTAAATGACAGTTATTTGAATGCGTCGTGAGTTAACATAATCTTAAAAAAAGTTTATTTAAATTAATTCGTGTGCAAGAGTAATATTCAGAATGGAAAATGATAAGTTACATTTTGGTCACGTTATATTATATGAATTTAAAAAGGGAATGAGTATTGGAACTGCAACAAAAAATATTTAAGACGTTTATTTGGATCGTGCTCCTGCTCTTGGGACAGTTAAAAACTGGTTTGGTCGATTTCAAAATGGTGACTTCAATCTAAACGATAAACTTCACTCTGAGCGATCTCCCGGCATTGATAATGACTTTATCCGTGACTTAGTGAATAATAATCCATGGATTACCACTGAAGAGATTACTGCGAGACTAGCAACTTAGATACACTTCAATACTTAATATATGGGTTCCGCAGCCATTTCACTCCTCGCCCGTTAACAAAACGAAACTTTCTTGGATCAAGTCACAACTGGAGGTAAAAAATAGGTTGTATATAACAACATAATCAGAAAAAGAAGCTGGAAGCATGGAAGTGAAAGAGCAGAATCTATGGCAAAGGCTGAATTGCATCCAAGGAAAGTGTTATTATGTGTCTAGTGGAATTGCAGACGAATAATTTTTATGACTGCAGAGAAGTACAGTGAGCAACTCACACAACTTAATGTTGAAATCTAAACAAAATGTCCAAATTTGGTCAATCGAAAAGGCATTAAACCACATGTCGCCCAGCTGTAAAAACATAGGGAGTTAAAATGGGAAATCCTCCAGCACCTCCGCACCTTGCCCCTTCAGATTTTCATCTGTTTGGTTCTCTGCAAAATAATTTGAATAGCAAAAAATTTGATTTTTCATGAAAATGTGCTGTATTTAATTCGGTTTCTAATCGGGGACCCAATAGGTGTATATTTATATGTTTTTTGAAGCTCGATAAGTATCAAGTCAAGTGTAACTTGACAATAACCTTCTCGATTTCGTGCTAAACCCCTAATAAGTCTCTTCTCGAACAAGCTCTGAAGAGGTCGGCAAGCTGATCGACGAAACGTGAGCTCCATGTGTTCAATCGACACAGGAAAAATCCAGAAGAATTATACCTATAACCTTCTCGGAGATGTAGTGAGAGAATGTATATTTTCATCTAATTCGAGAAAGACATAAGGTAGTACTACCGAGCAGGCGGTGCTGTTAAACTTGTAAAACCATAAATCTGTCACGAACTATAAATTTATATTTTTTAGTTGTTTTGTATATTCTGTATAAGTTATGATTCTAAATTCTAGTTTTCTGTTTTTTTTTTCGTATAACGGTCTGGATAATCTGTAAGAAATATTACAAAACTTAGAAGGATAGCTTGTTAACTTAAATTCTCTTTCAATTTTCTTTAGGAAAAATTGTAAACAACACAAAATAGAAACAAAAATGAAAAGTAGAAAATTAGCGTTTTTAGTTTTCCACTACTCAAAGTTAAAAGGTAAATTTTACTTGAAATTAATAATCTTTTGAAGTTTTATAAACAGTTTACCCTTTCTTGGCTGAAATATGAAATCATTTTTTTCTTCTTCTTCTGGTTTTGTTAATTTTAATATAGAAGTTTTACTTTGGTTGTGGATTACCATATTTTTTTAAAAGAAAATTTTAACTTAGATATATAAAAGGTGTTTTAATTAAAGTAGGTAGGTCGAAAGCCAGTAGCAATTCTTAATTTTTATTGTTTATGATTGCATTAAAAAAATAGTTATAGTTAATTTAGCCGTAAATTATTTTTGTTTAATTTAATCTACAATACAGGTATATACGAGGCGTAATCGAAAAATAAGGGCCATTTGGTCATAAAAAAAAATATATTCTTTAAAAAGTGTTTTTATTGACGGTTTTAGTTTCTTAAATGCCTACTTCACTTTTCCACATAATCACCGTTCACTTCTCAGTATTTTTGGCAACGCTGAACCAGTTTCTTTAATCCCTCTGCATAAAAATTCTCCGCCTGAGAGTTAAACCAGTCGACAAGGGCGGTCTTGAGTTCATCGTCGTCTTTAAACCGTTGTCCACCAAGCCACTGTTGAACGATTCATCGCTATGGATATTGGGCCTGCCACTCCGCTCCTCATCATGCACACTTGTGAGACTATTTTTGAAGTCTCTACACCATTGTCTAACCTTTCCTTCACTTATTACTGTAGGTCCATAAACTAGGTAGATTTCCCGATAAATATGAGCAGCTGATGATTCTTTTGCACACAAACATCGAATCACAGCAAGCACTTCGCAACTGGCGGGGATAACCATTTTCGCGGATATTGTCGTCCGCATTCAGTGACAGGCCAACGACTACTGAATCAAAACAGTAACCTCAATGGCTTCGAAAACAATCAATAGATGTCTCTGCATGTGTAATGGGCCTGCCACCTAATTCTGGACAGAATGAACAATTTGTATGAACCAAATTTTGTTAACTAAAGTGAAAAAAATACAAAAAAAAAATCTATTTTGTGCATCACTAGAGGTATTCCTTAACAGAAAAATAAGTCTAATTAACTCCTTTTGCTTCGACGACTGGTTTGATCCTCGAGGAATCGTTCAAATCACCAAGGACCTGGATGAAATTCTATCTTGGGGTGACAGTAAAGCAAGTAGAATTTAAAACTATAAAAATTCAGGCGTCGGTTTTTTCTAAAAAACGTTGCTGAATCCAGCATAGTTATGTCGGGACACCCCATTCCTCTAGCATCGTCACTCAATTTGCTGAATGTTAATTTGGAAGCAAATATGTCTTGGCATGCATAGTAAAGAGAACTTTTCAACAATTGGCAATATTATTTCGAACTATAAAGCTTCACAACTATTAATTCTGTACGAAATTAAAATTTGGCCACCCATGGAAGGCTGCTACCATGTTTGAGGCTTTACTCTTATAGATACACTGCATTTATTTGATTTTATTCGCCTGATTGGATATCCGGAACTCACCAGCAACCTTGATTCCTGGGGCTATTGAAAATTAATTGGCGACTTGAGTCTATTTTATAAGTATTTTCATGGAAAGTGTTCCATGGATGTAGCCTGGTTAATTTCTCCCAGAGCGGTGCATGTTAAAAATACACGTCGCGCTAATAAATCACATCCGTATGAAGTTCAGCTTATCATTCTTCGGGCAACTCTTTTCAAGCAGTCTTTGATATGGCTAACCACATTCCTTTGGAATGATTTGCCCAGGGCTTTTGTTTCCCACCGAGTACAATTTACAGCGATTCAAGACCAACGTGAATTGCTTTTTTCAAACACCCGTCCCTCCTGTAGCGTTTTAGGAATCTTCCTACATCACGTGTGCTATACTCATAAAGAAAAGTAACAGTAATTATCATAATATCTAAGGCATTTTATTACCAATACTTCTAGTTTGTCAGCAAGTAGTAAAAAATTGCCACTATTTTCATTAGAAAGAATCTGCCAATCAACCTGAGAAATTTCAGGATTTTGCTCATATTATTTCGCTAAATATAGCTTCTCATCGTTATTCATAGAGAAATATCCAGAACTCTATGAAGATAGAAAACAGAAACACATTGACAGAAAAATCCTATGATTATTATGAAAATTAAAAATGAATAAGAAATAATAAAGACAAAATGTAGTCGAGTGATCTTTCAAATCTTGGTAGCATAGTTTTTTAAACAAATCTTAAAAAAATCTTTTTTATTTGACAGTAAAGGTAGATAAAAAAGGTAAAAAAATATTTGTGAGTTCGTCTAGAATATTATTAATAATTAATTAATCTAAATTTAGATGACAAAAAATATTGACAAGTACAACTAATCTCCAGCTGATATCTAATATTAAATCGTAGCGGAAATTGTATTTGCCCCAGTAGTATTGTAAAGTTTATTTTCCAGATAAAATAGCAATTAAAAATTAATAATTTAGGAATGAATTCACACAAAAAATCCAGAAGAATTACCCGTAAATTTTCACTTATTCAATTCTTTAATATCCTACCTGGCCAATGCGTCACAAAGGAAAGATTTAATTTAGCTTTCAATATGTTCCTAATGTCGAAATTATTAAATCTTTTTGAAAAAGACTCCGGAAAATATTTAGAGGGAAAATAATTTCCGAATAAAATGAATTAATTTCTAGCAATTTCATTTTGTTCTATTTTCCTGCTTTTACTGCTCAGTTCAATTTTAATGTAGCGTTAGGACCTTTTGAAAATTTAATACGGTTTATCCGGTTTACAATAAAACAGAATTTTTTTTAGTTAATTATATTTTAGATGACGCTTCGGATTATTTAGAAAATATAAAAGGCTTTCTAGCTTAAAAAAATTGGAAAGCGGTTTTTGGTTTACATTTTAAAAATTGGTAAAGTGGTTTACTCCGTACACGTATGTGGTTCTAAAATAAGTCCTATTTTTAATTTTTTTATACTAAAGAACTAACATAATCCAATTACTGTAAGACGATAGTTACAATTGACAAATGTTATTTCAATAATTAGGTAACTCGGCCGTTACTTGATGGAAATTCATATTCAATGAGAATAAAACACTAAATTTTTAGTAAAATTTTCACTTTTATTGTTTTTTATACTTGACACGTGTTTTGCTAAAACATTGGCTTTATCAAAAGTATGGGTATAGAATGAAATATAAATTTTTCAATAGTTTTATAAGTAAATATTTACAAATAGGTTGTAACTGTTCATTACTTAAAGTCAACAATGGGGAAATTCCGAGGTCCACTTGGTCATTTAACAGTGTGTTTGTATTCTTTCTTTTAATGATCTCAAGGGTCTCAAATAAATTTAATTTATGCGATTTGTTCCGAACGTGTAAAATATGGAAATTATTATCAAATACACAATTCTTTTCTATCAAATGTTTGGCATATCTTCTCGTCTATTAAATGATTGGCATATCAAGAATCAGTTTTACTTTTTAAAACACTTTTATTATATTCTGAAATTCTTTCTTCGAATGTTCTACCTGTTTGTCATATGTAGAGCTTATTACAAGAGCCACAATTAAGTTGGTAAACAACAGATTTATGTTTTTTCAAGGTTTTATCTTTGCTGTTTTTGATATGTTTGTTTAAGTTGTTATTTGTACTGTATGTGATTGTCATGTTCTGTTTTCTTAATTATCTAGTGATTTTGTCAGTTGTTGGGCCTATATAGTTAATGTTGCGTAATTGTTATTAATAGTTTTTGTTTTTGGATATAATAAGTTAATTGTTTGTTGTAACTGTTTTTCGAGTTAAGCTGTATCTATAATTTTTACATTAAATCCGTTGTTTTTGGTTATTTGGTTAATAAGATTAAGTTCATTTTTAAAATTGTCATCTGTCATTGGCATGTTAACTATTCTATGTATAAAGGAATTGCATGCCGCTAGTTTTTGTTTGTACGAATGTAATGAACTCTCATGTATCGTAGTGTCTGTATGTGTCAGTTTGTGGTATATGGAGAAGTCATGCTTATTGTCACTCTTTTTTATTGTTAGGCCCAAGAAATTAATTGAGTTATTAACTTTTGTTTCTATTGTAAATCTAATGTCTGGGTGGATATTATTTATAGGGTTGCATTAAGTTGTCTAATTGTTCCTATAAAACAAGTCGATATGTCGTCTATATGTCTGTGCAAATAAGTAAAGTTTTCAGAAAGAGTACTTTATGTATCTGATCTTCAATGTTACCCATAAACATTTCAGCTGGAATTGAACTCAGGGAATTCCAACAATGAATAAATCATGTTATTTCCCTTTACATACCATTACTTTTTGGTTTTGCTGGTTTGCTCTGTTTGGTCCGTCGCTAAGGTCATTAGTCAAAAATTCACTAAATCTTCTAAACCACCACTCACACGACCAGATAATACTATTGTAACTGCTGAACTCTTTACTTCACACCTTACTGGTGATTATCCGAGAAAAACACCACAACACTATTCTCAATGTGCAGTCAAAAATACCCGATATTGTCTTCAGAGAGCGTATCATCGTAACACGTGGGCTGAAAAGTTCTTGGTGTAGCTACTTAAAACACTTTTTTTTACAAAATTCGAGTTTTATTCATCAACATAGTCTCCTTCAAGAGCGTTACGATCAGTCCAACGCTTTTCTAACATTTCTGTACCCTTCTTGTATAATGATTTACTTTTGCCTTTAAAATAGGCCTCAGTTTTGGCGAAAACTTCTTCATTGGAGTCAAATCTCTTTCCTGCTAGCATTGTTTAATAGATAATAGTCATTGGGGGACAAATCTGGAGAATATGGTCGATGAGGAAGCAACTCGAACTTCAATTGATGCAATTTTGCCATCGTAACCACTGACTTGTGATACGGTGCATTGTCTTGATGAAAGAGCTCTTTTTTCTTATCCATTTGGGGTCGTTTCTTTGCAATTTCTGCCTTCAAACGCACCAATAACTTTATATAATATTCGCTATTGATGGTTTTTCCCTGTGTGTCTTTAATCGCTTCGGGCGGCTTTTACCGGCTGCTGTCCACTCAGCTGACTCATTGTCACATATCGCATGAAAAAATCCTTTTTATTGCATTTAAACAGGTCCAAATAGCGCTCAGAATCATCAACACGTTGTTGTTTTTTGTCCACTGTGAGCAAACGCAGTACTTATTTCTCATACACAAATGTTCATGCAACCAACCATGACCAACACGTTCTTGTGAAATCTTTAGGGTGTCAGCTATCTCACGCAATTTCATTTTACGGCCATATAAAACAATTTTATGTAACCACCTCATTTGGGTGTCCAAAACGTTCAGCATCATTTGTATCTGTACGACCGCGTTTAAATTCAGCATACCAGTAAATGATGAGTGATTTTTCAGGAACAGAATCCCCGCAATACTTATCAAGCCATTGCTTTGCTTGAACGGTATTTTTTCCCATTAAAAAACAATATTTAGTCAACACACGAAATTCGATTTTTTCCATTGTTTTGAAAATATCAAAAGTAATGTCACTAAAACCACTGTAACTTGTAAAATAATCATCGAAATGTCGTGAAATTTTGACAGGTATCGTTTGAAGGTTGGTACTTCCTAAAAATCATATGGATTTTTTAAAAAGAGCAACATCTATGTGTCCTTTCAGCCTACGTATGATTTTAATGAAGTTAGACATCAAACAAGCTTCTGGCGTTTATGGAGTACTCAAGAAAAGCGGAAGCGAATCAACACCATTTTTCTGAAAACTTTTCAACCTATCATACAGAAAAAAGAACATTCCCTTCCTGGTGGAGATACGCTAGAGTTTAGCCGATCTCCAAAAAAGGTAAGATCACGTTACCACACAACTATCGATCAATTGCATTGCTTTCAATAATATTGACAGGTATGCAAAAGACTATAAATCAGCATTTTTTAAAATATCTGGAAGGATATAATATTATTAGCGACCATTAATATGGCTTTCGTAAGCAAAGATCAATAGATCTTTTAACTTATATCATGCTTGAACGGTATTTTTTCCCATTAAAAAACAATATTTAGTCACCACATGAAATTCGATTTTTTCCATTGTTTTGAAAATATCAATAGTAATGTTACTAAAACCACTGTAACTTGTAAAATAATCGTCGAAATATCGTGAAATTTTGACAGGTATCGTTTGGAGGTTGGTACTTCCCAAAAATCATATGGATTTTTTAAAAAGAGCAACATCTATGTGTCCTTTCAGCCTACGTGTGATTTTAATGAAGTCAGACATCAAACAAGCTTCTGGCGTTCATGGAGTACTCAAGAAAAGCGCGAGCGAATCAACACCATTTTTCTGAAAACTTTTCAACCTATCATACAGAAAAAGGAACATTCCCTTCCTGGTGGAGATACGCTAGAGTTTAGCCGATCTCCAAAAGAGGTAAGATCACGTTACCAAACAACTATCGATAAATTGCATTGCTTTCAGTAATATTGACAGGTATGCAAAAGACTATAAATCAGCATTTTTTAAAATATATGGAAGGATATAATATTATTAGCGACCATTAATGTGGCTTCCATAAGCAAAGATCAACAGATCTTTTAACTTATATCATGCTTGAGCGGTATTATTTCCCATTAAAAAACAATGTTTAGCCAACCCACAAAATTCGATTTTTTCCATTGTTTTGAAAATATCAAAGGTAATGTCACTAAAACCACTGTAACTTGCAAAATAATAGTCGAAATGTCGTGAAATTTTGACAGGTATCATTTGAAGGTTGGTACTTCCTAAAAATCATATGGATTTTTTTAAAAAGAGCAACATCTATGTGTCCTTTCAGCATACGCGTGATTTTAATGAAGTTAGACATCAAACAAGCCTCTGGCGTTCATGGAGTACTCAAGAAAAGCGCGAGCGAATCAACACCATTTTTCTGAAAACTTTTCAACCTTTCATATAGAAAAAGGAACATTCCCTTCCTGGTGGAGATACGCTAGAGTTTAGCCGATCTCCAAAAAAGGTAAGATCATCTTACCAAACAACTTTCGATCAACTGCATTGCGTTCAGTAATATTGACAGGTATGCAAAAGACTATAAATCAGTATTTTTTAAAATATCTGGAAGGATATAATATTATTAGCGACCATTAATGTGGCTTCCATAAGCAAAGATCAACAGATCTTTTAACTTATATCATGCTTGAGCGGTATTATTTCCCATTAAAAAACAATGTTTAGCCAACCCACAAAATTCGATTTTTTCCATTGTTTTGAAAATATCAAAAGTAATGTCACTAAAACCACTGTAACTTGTAAAATAATCGTCGAAATGTCGTGAAATTTTGACAGGTATCGTTTGAAGGTTGGTACTTCCTAAAAATCATATGGATTTTTTAAAAAGAGCAACATCTATGTGTTCTTTCAGCATACGCGTGATTTTAATGAAGTTAGACATCAAACAAGCCTCTGGCGTTCATGGAGTACTCAAGAAAAGCGCGAGCGAATCAACACCATTTTTCTGAAAACTTTTCAACCTTTCATATAGAAAAAGGAACATTCCCTTCCTGATGGAGATACGCTAGAGTTTAGCCGATCCCAAAAAAGGTAAGATCACCTTACCAAACAACTATCGATCAATTGCTTTACGTTCAGTAATATTGACAGGTATGCAAAAGTATTTTTTAAAATATCTGAAAGGATATAATATTATTAGCGACCATTAATGTGGCTTTCGTAAGCAAAGATCAACAGATCTTTTAACTTATATCATGCTTGAACGGTATTATTTCCCATTAAAAAACAATGTGTAGTCAACACACGAAATTCGATTTTTTTCATTGTTTTAAAAATATCAAAAGTAATGTCACTAAAAGCACTGTAACTTGTAAAATAATCGTCGAAATGTCGTGAAGTTTTGACAGGTATCGCTTGAAGGTTGGTACGTCCTGAAAATCATATGGATTTTATAAAAAGAGCAACATCTACGTGTCCTCTCAGCCTACGTGTGATTTTAATAAAGTTAGACATCAAAAAAGCGCGAGCGAATCAACACCATTTTTCTGAAAACTTCCGGCTTATTCTCCTGAATTGGCACCTGACTTTCATCCGTTTCCAAACCTAAAAAAACACCTCGGTCACCAGAAATTTTCATCAAATGAAGAAGGCGAAACTGCAGTTAACCAGTATTTTGAAGATCTTGAGGAACCTTTTTTTAAACAGGCGTGGAAGCTTTGGAGAACAGGTGGAAGAAGTGCATAGAGCTAGGTGGAGATTACGTCGAAAAATAAAAATGTTTTTGTACGTATTTTATTTTGTTTTCTTGACTATGCTGCGAACTTTTCAATCCATCCTCGTATATACAGATAAATTTTCTAAGTCATGTTACTTCGTAAAAAAAAAAAACATTTGGCAAAATTGCTGAAAATAAAATTGCAGTCGTCCGAAAAGGCTGATAACAGAGACTTTTACACAATTTTAAATATGTCCGGACAGAGAAAGAAAAAGTACTGCATGTTTCTTTACTTGACTCAAGGAAATACCTACAAATCAATATGTTAAAATTGTTTTTATAACACTGTTATGTATTTTTTAAATATATAATAAATCCCATTCTCCTTAGTATAGTCATTATTCATATAAAAATATTTGGATTCTCTAGAATAAACATCTAAATCTATGTCTTATGTTGAAGGCACTTAGATTCCGTTTTGCTTATAAATAATTTTTTAAATGAGCAAGCATGTTGTCTTTTCTACCACCTTCCTGGTGAAGGTACGCTAGAATTTAGCCGATCTTCAAAAAAGGTAAGATCACCTTACCAAACAACTATCGATCAATTGCATTGCTTTCAGTAATATTGACGGGTATACAAAAGACTATAAATCAGCATTTTTTAAAATATCTGGAAGGATATAATATTATTAGCGACCATTAATGTGGCTTTCGTAAGTAAAGATCAACAGATCTTTTAACTTATATCATACGTATCTCGAACAACGCAATTTAACATTTTGGAGAATCTCGAGCAGTTGCACTTGATATATCCAAAGTATTCGACCCTGTTTGGAATGACGTACGCTATGCTCTGATACTATCACTGAACAGTTTTTTATGACTCTCGTGTTTTCATAGAAAACGTTCTTTACGAGTTTTTTATGGACATAGCAAACGTGTAGGTAAATCTTCAAAGCACTATAGGAGCGGTGCGTGCGCGGAAATACAGCCCTAGCAAATCATTCCAAAGAGATGAGGTTCTCCATATAAAAGATTGCTTGAAAATGTGATGTGTTAGCGCGACGTGTATTTTTAGCTGCTTAGGAGGAATTAAGCGGGCTATATCCATCGAATGTTTTCCCTAAAAATATTTATAAAATAGATAGACTCAAGTCAACTACCGTTCTTCGATGCTCCAAGGAATGAAAGTTGCTGGTCAGTTTTGGGTCTCCAATCAGGCGAACAGCTCACTTTTGGATAGAATCCTACAAATGCAGTGTATGTTTGGGACCAAAGTCATGGGACCAGTATTCCATCGTTGGTCGAATTTAAGCTTTGTACAGAATTAAGATGAGATGGCCGAAACTATGGTCGATTTTGAAAGAAATGGGAACTCCGCCACACTTATTAAAGCTAATACAAATGCTTTACGAATGCAATGTAGCCAAAGTGCGTGTTAATAACATGTACACAGAAAGCTGGTGTCCAGCAAGGATGCGTTCTTTCGCCCCTACTGTTTAACATTTATACGGAGTATATAATGTGCGAAGTTTTCAATAACTGGAATGGTGGTTGGAGGAAAATGCATATAGAACTTGCTCTATGCAGATGACACCTTAATTATAGCCTCAAATAAAAGTGAATTACAGGTCATTATGCAAAGGCTGACAAGGATCAGTAAAAGCTCGCTCTGCAACCACAGAATTAGTCAAAATATGGAAAGACTTGAGCATCTCGCGATAGACTAATTTAAGACTAGCAAGAAAGCTTATATTTCCAAATGCAACATGTTCATCGGAAACATCGACGATAAAGAAAACTGACTGAAATAAAATTGCTGCATTTGAGATGTGGGTGTATCGTCGAATTCTCATCATGGGTGGAACATCAAACTAACCAGTTTCTTTTACGAGAACTAAAAATTACTAAAAGACTGAACTCACTTATAAACCAGACATACCTGAGTATTTCGGCCATCTCAGCAGAAGACATGAATTGGAATCACTGATCATACAAGGACAGGCTCAAGGCAAGCGCTGCAGGGGTAGATCACCATCACGTTAATCGGGAAGTTATTACATGAAGCATCAGAGTATGCACAGAACCGAAAACAGTGGCAGATGATAGTTCAATCCATTTATTGCTGTGGAGTGTAAAGCTTTCTAGTTCGAAATAATACGCCCAGCTTTTGAGAAGCTCCCTTTGCTATGCTTGCAACATGTTCGTGCCAGGATATATTTGCTCCTAAATTAACGCCCAGCAGTCTCCTACTCTTTTTCGCAATTTACATTAACAATCTGCTACAAAGCACCAGAAAGTCAGTCTATAGCTTTGCTGATGACAGTATGTTCTTTACCTTGAGCACTAGATCACCAATTACACAAGCAAATATCCTCAAATAACAGGAAGTTGCTCAATTTAACGAAGACTAACAAAAATTCTATCTTAGATTGTCAGTAACTTAGTAAAAATTAATACTGTAGAAACCTAAGAAGAAGTTTTTTTCCAAAAAAGTTGATGTTCTCTCTCTTGTATTATTTTATAGAAAAATTTAGGAGGGCAGTTATTTATGACATAATTAATTCGTTAATACCGGTGTCTATCGTTGCATCGCTTTTAAATAGGCATTTCAAGTCTGGGACCGAAATCATCAACGACTTGAACGACTCTAGGATTAACTCTAGATACACTACCTTAATCAAAGAGATGTATGAAAAAGTAAATATTTACATGAAACCTAGTACAGAACAAATATCTCTAGGAAGAGGTATAAGACAGAATCTCCCCGAAGCTATTTATTGAAGCTCCAGAAGGCGTATTTCGCCAACTAGAATGAATAAATATAAGATAAACATATTAAATACACTAATAAGGTCGTGAAGCTGAATCATTCTCTATCAGTTGTGGCTTAACTCAGCTTATTGACAAACCAACACGGATCCCTGATCGAGACGGGGAGTTCGCCAGTCTTTTACATCTGTTTTTAAGCACCAATCCAGAGATTTACACGGTCACCGTAAATCCACAGTTCGGTTTTTCCGACCATAAACTGATTTCGACATCGAGTATCCTACCAATCAGTGACAGGGAGGCGCCTGAACCAAGTAAGATTTGGCACTACAAATTTGCTAAATGGGAAGATCTCATGGAATATTTTCGAACCTTCCCTTGGTTAGACGTTTATTTTCGATCCGACAACCAATCTGACTGCACCAAGAAGGTTTCCGATGTTATTTTAACTGGTATGGAAGATTCTATTCCTTTTTCGAAGAAATGCCCTTCCAACGACAAGCCTTGGTTTGACCGAAAGTGCAAAGAAGCTGTTGCTTCTAAAAATCTTCCTTACCGACAATGGCGTGAAAATCCTAAAGCCAAAAATCTTAACATCTTTGTTCGTGCCCGGAACAAATACAAAGAAATTATCAAAGAATCCAAGGAGGCACACGATCAACGAATTAGAAACGAACTTCTCGCTTGTCTCAACAAATCCAGGACCTTTTGGTCAGTGGCTAAAACAGTTAGCCAGTTTCACCAAATCTACCATACCACCACTCACACGGCCAGATAATTCTATTGCAACAACACCTGTTGAGAAAGCGAACTTGTTGGCTGAACTCTTTATTTCACATCCTACTGTCGATTTCCGAGGAAAAACACCACCTGTTATTCCTATAGTGCAGTGAAGGGTGCCCGATATTGTCTTTAGACTGCGTATCATAAAACGTATTTTAATGAAGCTAGACACCAAAAAAGCTTCTGGCGCTGACGGAATACCTGCCACAGTTCTCAAAAACTGTGCTAGGGAACACCAGTTTTGTGTAGACTATTCATTCCATCATACAGAAAGGGAATATGTCCTTCCTGCTAGAAATGTGCCACAGTTCAGTTGATACCTAAAAAAGACAAGAAGACCTTTCCAAATAACTACCGACCAGTCGCACTGCTTTCAATAACATTGAAAGTCATGGAAAAGGCTATCAATCAGCATCTTCTAAAATATCTCGAAGGATGTAACATTATTAGCGACCGTCAATATGACCTCCATAAACATAAATCAACAGGAGATCTTCTGACTTATGCAACACATGTTTGGAACAACGCAATTGAACACTTTGGAGAATCTCGAGCCGTTGCTCTTGATATATCCAACGCATTCGACCGTGTTTAGCACGATGGATTGCTGGCTAAGCTAGGCTCTTCTGGTATGTCTGAAAAGTTCTGTTTGTGGCTCTCATGTTTCCTCAGAGAGCGTTCTTTACAAGTGGCAGTAGACGGATTTCTTTCTAACACCTTCACTACTAACACCGGTGTACTCCAGGGCTCCATACTGTCTCCAACTCCTCTTTCTTATTTACATAAACAATCTGCTGGAAAAGATCAGGAATCCAATCTACAGCTTTGCAGATAACGCTCGGATATCGATTACTCGGACGAATATCCGCAGACAGCAGGAAATCCTTCAACTTAATAAACCTGGAAAAAATTCTGTCTTGCGACAGTAACCAACTGGAATTTAACGCTACAAAAACCCAGGCGGCAGTTTTTCTAAAAAGTTAAAGTTACTGAACCCGACATGGTTATGTCGGGGCACTCCATTCCTCTAGCATCTTCACTCAATTTGCTGGGCGTTAATTTGGGAGCAAATATGTCTTGGCATGAACATGTTGCAAGCATCGCAAAGAGAGCTTCTCGAAAGCTGGGAATATTATTTCGAACCAGAAAGCTTTGCGGCAGTTTTTCGGATGAAATTTCCAGAAGAATCAGACTAGGATGGTGCGCATCCGGAAAAGTAAGTTATATATTGAAAGATAAAAGATTTTTTTATGGGTTTAGCACACGTGCTACAAGGAAGTCCCTAAATCCCTAAAGCGCTACTTGAATCGCTGTAAATTGTACTCGGTGGGAAACACAGACCTGGGCAAATTATTCCAAAGGTATGATTTTCTCCATATAAATGACTGCTTGAAAAGCGTTGTACGCGGAGTAACAAGCTGAACCTCATACGGATGTGAAGTATTAGCGCGACGTGTACTTCTAACATGCACCGCTTTGGGAGGACTTAAGCGGGCCACATCCTTCGAACACTTTCCATGAAAATACTTGTAGAATAGGCTCAAGTCGCCAACCGTTCTTCGATGTTTCAGCGAATCAAGGCCGCCTGTCAGTTCTGGGTCTCCAATCAGACGAACAACTCTTGCAGCAAATGCAGTGTAAGTTTGGGAGCAGAGCCCCAAACATGGGAGCAGTATTCCATAGTTGGTCGAATTTGAGCTTCGTAAAGAATTAATAGTTGTTGTGGAGTGTAAAGCTTTCTGGTTCGAAATAATATTCCCAACTTTTGAGAAACTCTCTTTGCTATGCCAGCAACATGTTCATGCCAGGACATATTTGCTCCCAAATTAACGCCCAACAAATTGAGTGACGATGATAGAGGAATGGAGTGCCCCGACATAAATATATCGGGTTCAGTAACGTTACCTTTTTTAGAAAAAACTGCCACCTGGGTTTTTGTAGCGTTAAATTCCACGTGGTTTCTGTCACCCCAAGATAGAATTTCTTCCAGGTCTTTGTTAAGTTGAATGACTTCCTGCTGTCTGCGGATATTCGTCTGAGTCGCCGATGTCCGAGCATATAAAGTGAATGAAGAGGTAAGTGTACTGTCATCTGCAAAGCTGTAGATTGGATTCTCGGTCTTTTAGAGCAGATCGTTAATATAAATGAGAAAGAGAGTAGGAGACAGTACGGAGCCTTGGGGTACACCGGCGTTGATAGTGACAGTGTTAGAAAGAAATCCGTTGACTGCCACTCGTAAAGAAAGCTCTCTGAGGAAACATAAGAGCCACAAACAGAACTTTTCAGGCAAACCATAGGAACGTAGCTTAGCCAACAGCCTATCATGCCAAACACGGTCGAATGCCTTGGATATGTCAAGAGCAACCGCTCGAGATTCTCCAAAGTGTTCAATTATGTTGTTCCAAACATGTGTTACATAAGTCAGAAGATCTCCTGTTGATCTATTTTTACGAAAGCCATATTGGTGATCGCTAATAATGTTGAATCCTTCAAGATATTTTAGAAGATGCTGATTGATAACCTTTTCCATGACTTTCGATATTAATGAAAGCAGTGCGATTGATCGGTAGTTATTTGGCAAGGTCTTCTTGCCTTTTTTAGGTATCGGCTGAACTGTGGCACATTTCCAGTAAGAAGGAAATATTCCCTTTCTGTAGGATAGGTTGAAAAGCCTACAGAAAACTGGTGTTAGTTCCCTTGCAGAGTTTTTGAGAACTATGGCAGGTATTCCGTCAGCGCCAGAAGCCTTTTTGGTGTCTAACTTGATCAAAATACATTTTATGATACGCTGTCTGAAGAGGATATCGTGCATCCTTGACTGCACTATGGGAATAGTAGGTGGTGTTTTTCCTTGGAAATCGACAGTAGAATGTGAAGGTGTCGTTGCAATAGAATTATCTTGCCGTGTGAGTGGTGGTATGGTGGATTTGGTGAAATTTTGACTAACTGCCTTAGCGACTGACCAAAAGGACCTGGAATTGTTGGGACCAGCGAGAAGTTTGTTTCTAATTCGTTGATTGTGTGCCTCCTTGGTTTCGTCGATAATTTCTTTGCTTCTGTTCCTGGCACGAACAATGGTGTTACGATTTATGGTGTTAGGAATTTCACGGCATTGATGTGATTGATGTGATTGATGCAAGATGTTTAGAAGCAACAGCTTCTTTGCATTTTCGGTCAAACCAAAGCTTGCCGTTGGAAGGGCATTTCTTCGAAAAGGGGATGTAAGCCTCCATACCAGCCAAAATAACATCGGAAACCTCCCTGGCGCAGTCAGATGGAATTATGTTTAAACAAGGTCGTCGGATCGAAAACAAACGTCTAACCAAGGTAATGTTAAAAAATATTCCATGAGATCTTCCCATTTAGCAGATTTGTAGTGCCAAATCTTGCGCGGTTTGAGCGCCTCTCTGTTACTCATTGACATGATACTCGATGTCGAAAGTAGTTTATGGTCGGAAGAACATTACGGCGGATTCACGCTGACCGTGTAAATTTCCGGATTGTTGGTTAAAAACAGATCAAGAAAACTGGCGAACTCCCCGTCTCGATCAGGGATCCGTGTTGGTTCGTCAATAAGCTGAGTTAAGCCACAACTGATTGAAAATGATTCGGCTTCACGACCTTCTTCGTCGATAGTATTTGAATATTTAAGCCAGTTGATGTTGTGGACATTAAAGTCGCCCAGGATGGCAATTTCGGCATTTGGATAGTTAATATGTAAATAATCGATGGTTTCTGCAAGAGAAGCGAAAAGTGTTGTAAAGTTAGTATCACTTGGTGGTCGATAGAGGATATAGATGAACCTCGTGGTTGGTTAAGTCGTTATTTTTAACCACATAACATCAAAGTCTGGGGGCTCCAGAGCTTCGTTGGATAAGGATATTTAAAATACGTCAAAGGCCAAAGTTTCTAATCAATGCATCCTACCCGTAATTACGTACGATGCTGAAATCTGGACACTGAATAAAGCCCATATGCAAAAACTGGCACTAACCCAAGGGGCATTCGAAAGACAGATGATCGGAATCAAACTTAACGATAGAAAAAGAAACAAGTAGATACGTGAACAAACGAAAGTTACTGATATTAGAGCATGTAGCAGAAAGAAAGTGGCAATGAGCTTTAGACTAATGATCGCTGGACCAAGTGAACAATAGAATAGAGACCAAAACAAAATTATGAGATGGTATACAGCGGGCATTGGATGGATGATAATAACTGCAAGTAGATTAAGATGAACATTCAGAGGGAAAGAACTAGGCTTATAGCGAGACTGAGAGATTATTTTACTCAACAATTCCAGCGTGTTTCAACATATTCAAAAAATTTCATAAAAGACTTTCAAAGTATTAATTGCATTTTTTTTCTGAATGTTTACATTCTAAAATCCTCAAAATTAAAAGCGGAATTGAAGCGGATTTTTTCCATTGTACCAGTAAAAATTGCTGTAGCAAATACTGCCGTTTTTTTCATGACCACCATGTTTATCAAAGTAAACATAATAACACATATGTATGGAGCAAAGCCGATTTTTTTTTTGGTAATATAGGACATAAAAGGTAAAATATGAGGCTTTAGCTTCGAATAAAAAATCTTTATGTTTGCCATTTTATAGGTTTTAAAATTCCAAACGTAACATTCGTAAGTTGACTAACATGTGGAAATATTTGTTGCGGTATTCGTTTAAAGAGTTATTTTTAATTTATACAAACTCTCACATAAAAACATTAAAAGTTTACTTTTTATGGTCAAAATAATGAACTTTGTACATTAAAAATATTAATTTAGAATTTAAGCTCAGTGAAAATTAAAGACTTTTTAAAGGCTTTTTCTACCACTTAATATCAGAGGGTAAGATCGACGGGTCAAAGTCACTACAGAGACCCGGTCCAATGAACCAGCTCACAGGTCACAGCTTCGTCACGGTTTTTACCGCTCAAATTTACAGAAATTTTTCGTCAGTCAATGTTGCTGGCGTCGGTTTATTTAACAGGAACAGCTTGTGAATTCTCACCTCTCAAATGAGTGTTATATCTGTGATAGTGCAGTAGATTGCCATTTTCTCGCCCTCGAACATGTTTTCTGTTAATGATGAGACTAGCTATCGCGATGCTATTTGCTAGTCTCATCATTAACAGCGATCTTTTTCCAGCTTCTAACCTTCCACTTCATTTATGTAGAATTTGGAAAACGGTTATACAAGAAGAAGAATGGTCGCTATTTCAAATTCTAGAGCAGTATGCAGGTACTAACCAACGATCTGTTGTTAATGTATATACTTTAATCTTTCATTTCTCTAGCAAACATGGGAATCGTTTAGCTTCTGTTGCTGATACTCAAAATACTAACCAATCCACTATTATAATCTAAATAATTGTGTAACCTTTATCGATAATGATCTGCTTAATATTTATGAAATTATACCCATATGTGGATGACATCTCAAAACACGATTCGTCTTTAACTTCTTATGTACCCCTTTTAAGTGATTTGTACCACTCAATAACTTTTAATCTTGCGAAACATTCATTACCGTAATAATTTTAAATATATTTAAAGCAACCAGATAAGACATTTTGTTTTTGAAAACAAAATTTAATGCAACTCAGTAAACGAATTCATTTGAAAAATCGCCAGCGAAAAATCTTCATAATAATAAAACACTTAAAAACAGCTCCATCAACCTAAAAAATAAATACGTTATTAAATGTGCCCAATTTCAACATTGATTTTATGGACTTGTGAGGTGGTGCGTTACCTTGGTGAAACAAGATTTTTTCTTCGTTAAACGCGGCCTTTTTTTCTTCATTTTACCATTCAAACGGTTCAATAGACCAACGTCTTTGTGATTGTTCGCCCCCTTCTCAAGATAGTCGATTTAAACTGGTTGGAACTTGTTCAAACATGATAGAACTGCGTGCGCAACCATACTTGTTTAGGTAATATCTTTTGTTTGGTCAATCCAGCTATTGTAATCATTATATGTAAGAGAAAATATGCATACTTTTTTAAAAATCATTATTTATTTACAATATAATTAAATAAAGTTATAACATTGTTGACACTTCATGAACATGATACAAGTCTGTGATAATTACATTGTTCAATATAATTCTTTCTAATTTTGGAACTTCCATAGCATCCTGTGTAAATTTTAGATTAATGATTTCCAGTGGACTAATATTCATCTGAAGATAATGTTTCATCAGAAGATCTTTCTTCATAAGTTCTTTAGCGTAAATAACATCAACGCCTATTAATTCGTCTCTAAGTATTCGGTTAAATTCGTCGTTTTCCGTATACCCTGAATTGTATGGTATGTCGTAAATATTATAATATGTAAATTTAGCTGTTTGCTTCAAACCTGCTGATAAATTCCTACATAATATCTTTGGTTTGAATAACCATGTAACCATGATTTAATCCTATTCCCATCAAAAATAACTATTTCCTTTACTTCAAGGTCTGCAGTTACATAACCTTGAGTATCAATTACAACGTATTTCATTGTAATGCACATTAAATCGTTAAACCATTGATATTATAGGTCCAGTAAGAGGGAAGTGTTCTAAAATCCGGTCACGAATAATGATGCAATATGCTCGAGTATCTTTTAGAAATATATCAGAACCCTGAATTTCTATTTTTATACCAATGTTACCGGTTTTGAGATTTTCATTTTATTTTGAGCAGTCAATCACGAATAGCGCACGTGATGAAAACTGGTCAAAGCTTAATATATGTTCGCAATATGACTTTTGTAAATATGAATTTTGGAAGTCAGTGTACATTCTGTGTGCTTCCGAATATTGTTTTTTACTGAATTTCAAATTAAGTGATTTATATGGATAAACCTCTGAATTTAAATAAAGTCTTACATCCGTAATATTTAAATTATCAAAATATGTGCAATCTGATTCCAAGTTATCTTCTCGCTTCTTTTGGAAAAATATGATAACATATCGAGTTCTTTCAGAAGTGGATTTCACCATCCAAATATCTTTTGTTGTTATTCTAAGCGTAGGTAACTCGTGAATTTTCCAGTTTCTAGACGCCATGAAAATGGGATTATTATTGGCTATTTCTTCAAATAACTCGAGTTTAATTACATCATTAGGGTAAACGTGTTTAACTCTTTACTCAATAGACGAAATAATTCTAGTAGCTTTTTTATTTTCTTCGGTATTAACATTACAATTCTCATCAGTTCTAGCTCTAATAAGTTTAATTTTCTGTCGTCCCATTATAACAGTCTTGTAGTCAGGAAATATACCGAGAAGAAAATGTAGTGGTATTAATAAGTTAAAACTACCATCTTGACCAGTTCACTTGCCTTTCTGCAGCATGAAGGGTTTTGCGCTCGTGTTTATTAAGACAGCAATGTTTTTATAGTGCTGATGATACCATGATATCGACCTTTATCAATTTTCTTCCCATTCAGTTCGTATGCTACCGATTCGAATAAAAAAGCACCAACATTATTTGTTAACGAACACTTCCCAGTTTTACCTGTAGTAGTTTCCTTATATGAAGTACAGCTTGACCTAGAGCTATATTACATCCTATTGATTAATAACAATTTCGATCTCATCATTATAATTAAATGATTTTGTGAATGGATGATATGTATCCCACTCTTCCCGACCAATTGATTTATCTACATTCGCCGAGCGAAATATTTGTAGTTTTTTTTAATACGATAACCATACTTTTTATGCTATGGAATGTAGTTGGAAAATACTTCGTGGAGTGAGCAATTGGCTTAGCGTCTGATTTTAGACTGAAATTAGATGACTGTTGCTAATTAAATAACCATTTCGATTGCGGATATTATTATTAAACACCATTACCATGTTTCTTTAGCTCCAACCATACTATTGTTTCTTTACCGCGAAAATTTATGGGGTTTGAATCATGATCTATTATATTTGCGGTAATATTATCAATACTTGGTTTATTTACAGGTGAATAAATTAAGTTTCTTGTTTCTACTATCATATTATAGCCAGGATCAACGTACGATGTGAACTCGTACACAGTATGCGATGGATTATTCGTATAATAAGATCCTGACACGATATTGCCCTCAATTCGCGTAGTATTAACCTTAATAATATTCATAGGGAGATCTAATTCGTGAACTTTATTAGCATGCAGCAACTTTCGTGAAAACCCTAATATATTTCCAATGCTATCGGTAGACTAAATCAATGTCATAAATGCTGTTTAGTTATGCCTTTAGAGTATTTTTGTTTGGTTTCACAATAAGTTTTAATGCCTTTCCACTCTCCTTGTCATCCAACTCTTTAATAAGAAATGATTCGATGTCGATAATCTCGTAAGATCTTGTTAGAATTTCCAAAACTCTTCTCTCTTTCTTCTGGTTGAAATAATAAAACTTATTACAGCCAGGCTCTATATTTGGGATTGTGAGCTGGTGCATTACCTTGGTGAAACAAGATTTTTTCTTCGCTAAACGCGGCCTTTTTTTTCTTCATTTCACCATTTAAACGATTCAATAGACCAACCTAATAGTCTTTGGTGATTGTTCACCCCTTTCTCAAGATAGCCAATCAGTATTATTCCATGTGCATCCCAAAAAATACTAATGCTCTTTTTCCAATTTTTCACTTATAATTTGAAAATTACGCACTTTTCGATAAAAGCATTCCATTTTTTTTTATCGTTTACCGGAGTAAGATTTTATTCTTTTTTCACATCCTAAGGATATCGACGGGAATGTCGTAATACTCGTCAACGTTATTCAAATGCCTAGTATCTTTTAGACAACGCGGTGGTGCTGCCTCGGACGTTATTTCATTTTTGCGAACAACTACTACCTGTGATACCAGTACAAGATAGCAATCCAAAAATAAACTACAAATGACATATATTCATAAATTCCCAACTCAAAAACACTTTTAACTTTAGTGAATTTCTGACATAGGACTAAGAGCACTTCCTCATTTCTCGAGTTCTATTTTTACGATGTCCTTATTTAAAATAATTTAATTAATTGATATTTCGTAAAATTATGAACCTACATTTGTGACCAGAAAATAGAGCTCCGAGCGAGAAATGAGGAAGTTGCTCTTAGCTTAGGGCTATGTCCAAAATTTCACTAAATTTCAAAGCGCTCTAGCGGCTAAATCTTTCTTCGCCTGACAAAAAAATCTATAGATCATAATCTGTTGGACATTCAATGTATTGGCTATATTTTTTTTCCATCAAAAAGCAATGAAAAGAAAACACACTTTTTGTTCCATCGCTTTGCAAAAATCAAAAGTAGTGTCACTCAAACAGCTCGCAAAATTTTACACGAATCTTCTGAGAGTTGATACTATTGAAAATCATATGTTTTTTTTTTATGCGGCCATCCCGTGGAAAGCCTTGGAACTTTCACCTCATGTAGTAGTGCTATCGTCTCAATCGTTTCTACGTAGGACAAATTCATATAAAATTTTTAGTCTCCCGGCTTGCATCACCTAGGTCTCTCACCTGTACACTGCATGCAGTAATATTCGAAACCAACCCGATTTATCTCTTTTGTATTATCTATTTGTCGTAACTGCAGTAAATCATGATAGTGTTACAGGCGTGAATGAATTGCATGATGGCATTATTAGGTAGGCGTTGGTCGCACAGTGGAAAATAAGTGAAAAAAACCCTAAATTTCAAAACACTTTTAAAAATTATTATTGTTAAATTTTATTATAGTTTAAATTCCAAATTGTCCTACCTTAACAAGCTTTTTTCCAATAGGATTCACAGAAGAATGGAAACGGCTCGCAAAGTAGCCCAAACCAGAGATCACTGCTTACATACGATTTTGGTATGGACATGTTCCTTAGAGATAGTGAACTCTAAATTGCTTATAACGTTTTCCAATGGTTTTTATTCCCGTCAAGATTAAGCAGTCATACAGCAAACATGAGTATATTACCGTATACATTATATCACCGATTTTTACTTCCATGAAAATGAAAGTTTGGTGATAGTTTTTCTTTTTCTTGAGTTTTGAAGACTATCTCCACTCGCCTCCAAAGAATTCCTTATTTGCGTAGTTAAAAGGTACTATAAGGTCCAATTTCCCGTAAAAAACGCCACTGAATATAGCCGAATATTATTTCAGTTGATAGTCCAGTAAACAAGGGAAAAAAGTGGTCATTTCAGGAAAAAAATAAAAAGTTTTTTCTCAAATGTACTTTTTGTTTTTTGGGGTGCTGAATCCGAATTTCAACTTTGCTACCTCGTAAATGTTATGAGTTTTGAGTAAATGCAAAAAATGGCGAAAGATGCTCTTTTTCCAATTTTTCACTTATAACTTGAAAACTACGCACTTTTGGATAAAAGCATTCCATTTTTTTTTATCGTTCACCGGAGTAGGGATTTTACTCTTTTTTTATATCCTAAGGAGATCGGCGAGAATATCGTAATACCCGTCAACGTTGTCCATGTGTCTAGCACCTTTTAGACAACGCGGTGGTGCTTCCTCGGACATCATTGCATTTCTCCAAACAACTACTACCTGGGATCCCAATGCAAGATACCAATGCAAAAATAAACTATAAATGACATATATACAACAACTCAAAAACACTTTGAACTTTAGTGAATTTCGGACATAGGACTAAGAGCACTCCCTCATTTCTCGCTCGGAGTTCTATTTTTAGGTCCTTATTTAAAATAATTTAATTAGTTGATATGTCGTAAAATTATTAACCTACATTTGTGACCAAAAAAGAGAGAGGGAGTTGCTCTTAGCTTAGCGCTATGTCCATTTTCACTAAATTTCAAAGCGCTCTAGCGGCTAAATATTTCTTTGCCTGACAAAAAAATCTATGGATCATAATCTGTTGAAAATTTAGTGTAATTCATTTTTGTATAGAAACGTTTTACAAGAATAGTTATCAAATTATAAGTGAAACTCTGAAAAAAGAACCTTTTTTGACGGTTTCTTGCATTTGTACAACATTTACGAGGTAATAAAGTTGAAATTCGGATTCAGCACCACAAAAACACAAAAGCACGGTTAAGGAAAAGCGTCTATATTTTTTTCCTGAAATGACCACTTTTTGTCCCTTGTTTACTGCACTATTAACTGAAATCGCATTCAGTGATATTCGGTGACGTTCTTTGCTGGACATCGAATCTCATAGTACCTACTATCTAAGCAAAGAAGAGGTTCTTTGGAGGCGAGTGAAGCAAGTCTTCAAAACTTAAGGGAAACAAAAACTATCACCATACTTCCATTTTCATGGAAGTAAAAGTCGATAATATAATATATAAGGTAATGTAGTCAGGTACGCTGCATGCTTATTTTTGACGAATTCCTTGAAGAGTAATATGAAATGAAAAATGTTATAAGCAATTTAGAGTTCTCTATCTCTAAAGAACATTTCCATACCAATATTGTGTAAGTAGTGATCTCTGGTTCCTACCTAAATAAAAAGTCTGGTTTTGAAACAGTATTCCTACTGTATTTTCACATTAGTTTATCCCAATAAGACTAAAATAATTCGATTAACCAATACAATAAAAATTGCGCTAATTTTGAAACTATTCAGAAAAGCTACGTTTTATGGGTAACAACATTGAATAAATTAACATAGCATGCAGCCAATTAGTCCAATCGACTTGAAAATTGTTTTATTCGATTCAGCACGAAAAAAATATTTGAATTGGCACAAATAAGTAACTGATATTACTGACGTACATTAGGAGGTTTTCTCCATTTTTCGGGTGTTTTGCCCTACTGTGCATCACACTGTGGGCCAGGAATCTGATTTTTAGTTCAAAATTGTCTAGAGCCCTCAATTATTAGCGAAATTAGACAATTCTTTTTTTTAATACTCGTAAGCGAATACCGTACAAATGTAAGGAAGCCGATTTTCAAAATAAAGCCTCAAAATTTTTTAAAATTGCAAAAAGCAGCATGGAACCGGGAGGTGAAATTTCGAAGTTGACGTAAGATTACGCGTTCAAAACTGATTCATTGGAGGTTTCTGGGGTCGCTGAATAAATTTTCGGGGTCATTTTGATCATATGCACCCTTTTGAGGGGTGAAAATGGGGGTTGGAAAATAGATTCAACGACCCCAGAAACGCTCGAGGAACGCGAAACTCTAATTCAGGAAAATAACTTAATATCTCACCCTCCAACCCCTATTTCTATCACTCAAAAGGATGCATATGATCAAAATGAAGGAACCAGTTCTGAATGCGAACTCTAATTCAGGTGAATATATATATATATATATATATTTTTTTATGGGTCCAGCATGCATTTATATAGGTTTTTTTTTTATGGGTCTAGCACACGTACTGCAGGAAAGTCCTTAAAGCGCTACAGGAGTGACATGTGTACAGAAAAAGCGATTCACGTTGTTCTTGAATAGCCGTAAATTGTACTCGAGAGGAAATACAGTCCTGGGCAAATTATTCCAAAGGGATAATGTTGTCCATATAAAAGACTACTTGAAAAACGTTGTACGAGGAGTAACAATTTGAATCTGATACGGATGTGAAGTATTAGCGTGATGTGTATTTCTAACAAGCACCGCTCTGGGAGGAATTAAGCGGGCTACATCCTTCGAACACTTTCCATGAATATACTTGTAGATGTTTCAGCGAATCAAGCCCGCCGGTCAGTTCCTGGTCTCCAATCCGACTAAAAGCTCTTCTCTGAATAGAATCCAACAAACGCAGTGTATGTTTGGGATCGGAGCCCCAAACATGGGAGCAGTATTCCATAGTTGGTCGAATTTAAGCTTTGTAAGGAATTGTTGTGGAGTGTAAAGCTTTCTGGTTAGAAATCATGAACTTTTGAGAAGCTCTCCTCTATACTTGCAACATGTTATGCCAGGACATATTTGCTCCCAAATTAACGCCCAACAAATTGAGTGAGGATGTTAGAGGAATGGAATGCCCCGATATAACTATGTCGGGTTCAGCAACGTTAACTTTTTTAGAAAAAACTGCCGTCTGGGATTTTGTAGCGTTAAATTCCACTTGGTTACTGTCGTCCCAAGATAGAATTTCTTCCAGGTCTTTGTTAAGTTGAATGACTTCCTGGCGTTTGCGGATATTCCCCCGAATAGCTAATGTCAGAGCGTTCAAAGTGAATGAAGAGATAAGCGTACTCTCATCTGCGAAGCTCTAGATTGGATTCCCGGTCTTTTCCAACAGATTGTTAATGTAAATGAGAAAAAGAGTAGGAGACAGTATGGAGCCCTAGGCACACCGGCGTTGATAGTGAAGGTGTTAGAAGAAGCCATTCGTAAAGAACGCCCTCTAAGTGAATATGAGAGCCACAAATAGAACTTTTCAGACATACCATAAGAGCGTACCTTAGTCAACAGTCCATCGTGCCAAACACGGTCGAATGCCTTGGATATGTCAAGACAACCTCTAGAGATTCTCCAAAGTATTCAATTGCGTTGTTCCAAACGTGTGTTACATAAGTCAGAAGATCTCCTGTTGATCTATGTTTACGAAAGCCATATTGGTGATCGCTAATAATGTTGAATCCTTCAAGACCAAGTAGTTATTTGGCAAGGTATTCTTGCCTTTTTTAGGTAACGGGTAAACCGTTGCACATTTCCAGCAGGAAGGAAATATTCCCTTTCTGTAGGATAGGTTGAAAAGTATACAGAAAACTGGTGTTAGTTCCTCGCACCGTTTTTGAGAATTATGGCAGCTATTCCGTCAGCGCCAGAAGCTTTTTTGGTGTCTAGATTCATGAAAATGCGTTTTATGATATGCTGTCTGAAGACAATAACGGGCATCCTTGACTGCACTATGGGAATGGTAGGTGTGAGGCAAAGAGTTCAACCAACAAGTTCGCTTTCTCAACAGGTGTCGTTCCATTAGAATTATCTGGCCGTGTGAGTGGTGGTATGGCGGATTTAGTGAAATTTTGATTAACTGCCTTAGCGACTGACCAAAAGTACTTGGAATTGTTGGGACAAGCGAGAAGTTTTTTTCTAATTTGTTGATTGTGTGCCTCTTGGTTTCGTCGATAATTTCTTTGCATCTGTTCCAGACACGAACAAAGATGTTACGATTTATGGTGTTAGGATTTTCATGCCATTGTCAGTAGGCAAGATGTTCAGAAGCAACAGCTCCTTTGCATTTTCGGTCAAACCAAGACTTTCCGTTGGAAGGGCATTTCTGGGGGGGGTGTAAGCTTCCATATCAGCCAAAATAACATCGGAAACCTCCCTAGCGCAGTCAGATGGGTAGTCGATATCGTAATTTATTCCCCTCCAATCCCCATTTTTACTCCTTAAGGGGATGCATATGATCAAAATGAGCCCGAAAATAGATTCAGCAACCCCAGAACCCTCGATAAACCAATTTTGAAGGCGCAAACTTGAAATCACATGAATTTCGAAATTTCGCCTTCCTGTTCCGTGCTGCTTTTCGCAATTTTAAAAAATTTTGAGGTTATACTCGTATTTTGCAAATCGGCTTCCTTACGTTTGTCCGGATTTCGCTTACGAGTATTTAAAAAAAAATGTCTGATTTCGTTGATAATTGAGGGCTCTAGACAATTTTGAACGAAAAATTAGATTCCTGGCCCGCTGTGCGTCGTGGCATCTACGGTCATATATCAAAGGCTTGATTTAACAGATAGTAATGCCGTTCTCGTTACAAATGTTAGCAATCATCATTGCTATACATTTTCACTAGATTGCCGATTGAAGGAGTTAATTTGTTGTACATCTAAATTAGTCTCGTCAGTTCCACAACGATGAATGTCGTTTTCTTCATACACTTCTCCATGCTTAAATTTTCCTCTAAATTATCAGCTGTAGTAAATAGTAATTCTCTCCTCTGTTTGTTTCATTCATAATTATTCTTTCGTCACATTTGTTGCTTTGCTTGTGTTAATTTTAACCGGAATTCTGGTTGAATATTTTTGTAGATGTCGATACGATTCTTTACATTTTGTCTCTCTTTCTATGATTGTAGAATTTTAGAAATCAGCCGTTTACGGAGAGTAGTGTCTTCTTCATGTTTGCTAAAATCTGGTGCTACTGAACAGTTAATGTTATTATAATTTAAATATGTCGCGAATTCCTCAGATAATCTCCTTCATTATACTCTATTATTCTCAAAGTACACCTTATTAAATCATTTTCCAAAATAACTAGTGTAAATTGAAGCTAGTTTAGAACATTAGACTTAGTTGAACGAGAAGTTGCTAAAACTTTCGCAGTATTTTAGGATTTAATAATGAAAGTTTCCTTATTGTTTGTCGTCCACTAATTTCGAAACAGACTAAATTAATTAAAACTTAAGGCAATAACAATTGAAATATTGTTTGACAAAATTGTGCAGTAAAAAGATTTCAAGGATATCTTTTTTGTGTCAGTAAGGACTTAATTTATGAGTAGTAAAAAGTTTTATAGAAATATGCTTTATTAAAATTTACTAGGTTACTGTCTAACCAGCGGCTCACTATGAGTATTATTTAAAAAAAAAGTTTATTAAACTAACGTTTTTAAGAACTTGGTCTACCTTTACGATTCAATGTTTCGAATTTATGTGTCTGCGTAATTTTCGAAAAATCTGGCAACATTAATTCGAAGCAGTCCCACATAAATAAAATTGCTGGTTCTACTGTTGTAGACCATTTCAACTATTTGGGATCCCTCATAACTAACAATGGTGGCTGTGAAGCGGAAGCAAGAAGACGTTTAGCTAGAAACTCGACGATCAAACTCGCAAGGTCTGGAAAGATCCAGCTGTCATAAAAATCACAAAGTTAAGATTGCTATCCAGCCTTATATTCATCATAGCAACTTACTCATCGGAAACATGGATCATTAGATTAGCTGAACAAAAGATAAATCGATGCGTTTGAGATGTGGGCATATCAAAGTATCCTCAGAGTATCATATACCGATTACCGTACTAAATGTATCTATTCTTGAAGAGCTCAGTATAATTTGGGAAATAACAATGGTTTGAAGCGGAAGCAATAGAACGTTTAACTAGAAACTCAGTACTTGAAAATATTCATGGTCAAAGTTAAGATTGGAAAGTGGATGCTCATGGATCAAAAGCTGAACAAAAGTAGTAGATGTGGGATCAAGGTAGAGTAGATCATTACCGGGATGTATCTATTCTGAAGAGCAAGTATAATGGTCTTTCTCCTAACAGGTATGAAATAATTTGGTAAGTGCAAGATCTATGGAAAAGCTTGTAGTCAAGGTCGCGCAAGATCGAGATGGCCTGAAACAAGGACTCTCCTGGGTATGGGTAGCAAGTACATCAAGTGTCACCGATACTCCTATTGGGGTGAAAGGATTGAGCGAGAGAGAACCCAATTTTGCTTGATGTGTCTTTTATTATATATAGTTATTACGACGATCTACTAAAATTATTTAGATAGCGGGTAGATACTCCACTGCGACCCCGGTAGAGGATAGATCTACTTCAGGGATACTACCCTGCCTACGCGAGCCTTGATTATGTCACAACCACCTAGTCCCCAGGGACAGATCAGGTCCAAACCCTGCTTTCCCTTCAAGATCTATATTATCCTCTCCTATACACTTTCCAACCCACTCGCCAATCCGCTTGACAAGCGTGGCGTTTTAATGTCAATATAACTCCTTCGATGTCAGAGTCTAAAACAAATTTTTTACCCGAGTGGGTAGAATCCAGTATTCAGAATCCCACACTAAAAGATCAGTCTGTCTCGCGGATTCTAGGGGAGGCAAGAAACTGACAAGAGCAAAACCAAATAGAAAAATAATCACGGTAACAACATACAACTGCAAATCATTATCACACGAGTTATAACTGTTCGATCTAGAAAACGAATCCCGGAATATTAAGTGGGATGTAATAGGCCTATCAGAAGTAAGAAGAAAAGGAGAAGGCTTCATAACACTAAAGTCAGGAAATGTACTTTTATATCAAGAGCACAATACCAAGAGCCAATGGTGAGTTGAATTTTTAATTAAAAAAACGCATATTCAGAATATAGTATCCTTTAAGGGAATATCGGAAAGAGTTGCATATATCGTTCTAAAATTATCCGAATACTGCAAGTTAAAGATCATACAAGTATACGCACCCACTTCCAGTTACGAAGATAAGTCGAAATTATTTATGAGGGCATATCAAAACAGAAGAGATGTAAAATGTGATCACGACCTCATAATAGGAGACTTTAACGCCGTTCTAGGACACCAACAAGATAAAAATGAAAGATACATCGGAAAATACGGACTAGGTACGAGAAGTCAAAAAGGGAACATGTTGGCAAACTTCTTAGAAAATCAAAGACTATATGCCATGAACACCTACTTTAACAAAAATATGCAAAGAGAATGGACGTGGATCAGTCCCGATGCAAGAACTAGAAATGAAATAGACTATATCTGGTGTTCCTAAAAATCAATTGTAAAAGACGTCACAGTACTAAACTTCTTTAACACCGGAAGTGACCATCGTCTCTAAGGAGCAAAAATCATAATGACAGGAAAAAAGAAGAGAATAAAACCTAAATCAAAACGAAAAAGTCCACTTGACAATAATAAACTTAAAGATAACAGGGAAAAGTACACAAAAGAACTGAGCAAGGCAATAGGTGATGTTCAACATACTAAAAAAATCTAAACGAGCCATCAAGACATCTAACAACTTCGACAACACAAACGGCTTTTAAGATTGCCGGAAATACAAAATTAAGATCGGACAAGTTGACAATAGAAACGAAATAGAAAATAGAAGAGAAAAGGACTTTATACAAGCAGGGTAAATATGGCACGCAAGAATACAGAACAGTCAGAAAGGCACACGGAAGATTATACGAAAAGACCTAGAAAGGAACTATGAAAAAAGTAATCGAAAATAATAAGAACATGAAATGTCTCCGACAACAAAATGGGAAGCGTGAAATCCTGATGAGTAAGAAAAATAACAGAGAAATCAGAGACCCACAAGAAATACTAACAACCTTTGAAGAATTTTACACAACATTATACAGCGCCCAAATTCAGACAACATGCACAAACAAAGAACATGATAAAATAATTAACGTGGGTTCGGAAGATATACCTGAAATAAGTAACGATGAAATCACACACGCTCTACGAAGTTTGGAGAATAATATGGCACCAGGAGAAGGTGACATAATAATAAAGACGATAAAATAAGCTGAAGAGGTAATCATGCCAAAACTGAAGATCCTGTTTAACATATGCCTAGAAAAAGGAGAAGTTCCGGAAACTTTAACAATGCAGTAATGATTATCCTGTTCAAAAGAGGAGATCCGTCTTTCTTACGAAACTATCGTCCAATTAACCTAATGTCACACCTCTACAAATTATTCACAAAGATCATTACCGATAGAATAATAAGAAACTGGGTCAGGACCAATCAGTCGAACAAGCTGCATTCCGCAAAGACTACGGACCTTGTGATCACCTATTAACCGCAAGAATACTTATAGAAAAAGCAGTTGAATACAACCTTGAACTCTATATGGCCCCTTTAGATGAAAAGGCAATCGACCCCCTCGAACACTGGGTAATAATGGAAGGACTCAACCATGCACGTGTGGATTCTTGCTATACAGCTTTGATAGGGAATATATTCAAAAATACGCGAAATCACAGGACGACAAAATTTCACCAAAATTATTTACACTTGCCCTGGAGCAGATATTCAGAAAAATGGCCAGACAAAGAAATAAACATATGTAGAGACCGCCTAAACTACCTAAGATTTGCCGACGACGTAGTCTTAATTGCAGATAAACTGGAAGACTTGAAAACTATGTTGAAAGAACTAGAAATCCAATCAAGAGAAGTGGGTCTAAAACTAAATTTAAGTAAAACCAAGACAACGTGTCCAGAAGATCCGGAAATTGTTATCAGAGAAACACCAATTGAGAATGCCAACTCATATACGTATCTCGGGCAAATTATAACATTGACAAACGGAAACAAAAAACTAGAAATAAATCGCAGAAGGAGACTGGCATGGGCGGCATTTAGGCAACTATCTTACATACTTAAGAACAAGAAAATTCCTCTACACCTGCGGGCGAAAGCGTTCTATCAGTGTGTACTGCCAGTTTTAACTTACGGAGCACAGACTTGAACCTTAACAAAACAAATAGTAACGAAATCACAGTACACGGAATGGAAAGATCAATTTTGGGTATTACTTTGAGAGATAAAAAGAGGAATACGTGGATAAGAGAAAGAACGAGAGTGGTGGACGTTGTAAAAAGTGTGACTCGCTTGAAATGGGATTATGCAGGACACATAGCCAGATCCAAAGAAAACAAATGAACTACAAGAATGCTACAATGGAGACCATGGTCCAGCAGAAGAAACAGGGGAAGGCCACAAACGCGATGGTACGACGATATCAAGAGAGTTGCAGAACTACCGTGGTTAAGAGTAGCGCAGGACAAGAATGGGTGGCGACAGTTAGAGGAAGCTTATACCCAATACTAGGCTGAAGAAGGCTAGAGAGAGATTAATCTACGATACTTATTTTGGTGAAGATTACAAGATAAAGTACAAAATTTTTCCCTTTTTGTAAAAAATTGTACATAACACTGTTCATTTTACCTCTTGCATGCCGTGAAGCTACAAAAATTAAAAATATTGCTCTCATCAGTTTGTGGGGCTTGTTTAATTAAATTAAAACTATATATCATTTTTTTTTTGTTGCTGAAAGAAATTTATAATAATTTTTAAAATGTTCTTTGGACCCATTTTTCATTTATAGCTTTTCGCAAAAAAATATTATTTATCATTTTAACCTTACTAGACTATAAGCCTCATAAATTGATGGGAGTGAAACCTTGAGTTTTTCCTATATTTAAATATTTTCTAAAAGAATATAATTTTTGTACTGTCAGCGCTTGCAAACGGTAAGGTCCTCTTAATATGAAAATTTTTACATAAAAATTTTTTTTTTTTCAAATGAATTATTAAGTAAATGAGTTCTTACACTTGTTTACGCAATTTTTCTTCTGCTTTTCCCTTTGGTAGATAACATAATTTTTTATGACAATTCCCTCTTGAGCCACTATTATTTATAAAGCTCCGTTTTGAACGGAACTGCAGATAATATTTCATAAAAGGTAACAATTATTTTAAAAGATTATTCTTATTCTTACGATTTTGCGCATAAGTCAAACCGAAAGCCCGCGTCTCGAGCGCATCACAGCAATAATGCCAAATTGCTTAAGCGTTATTTAAGCAAAAAAAAGTTTGCAAATAATGCTTTTTTTTCTTTTTATATTTTAATATCAGCTGTATACTAAAATTATATAACTTAAAGAGTCTAATTTACGCGTGGTCAGGTGCTATTTGGCTAAATTCTTTCTAAATTTCATTTATATGGAAATGTATCTAAAATTTTTTGAATTGCTTCATTTTAAGCTACAATCTGTAAATAGCCCTTTGCACAACAATATATTATGCTTCATAAAATAAAAAAATGGACCCCAAACCCTTATCAGGCTTGAATCAAAGGTAAAATTATCCTACGTCACTAACACGCTTCAGAGAAAGATTTTTGTTATGTATTATAATGGTAAATGTTTTAAAAATAAAATCTGTGAAAAATGTTTTTAAATGCGTCAATTTTCAAAAAAATACCTTAAATTAAATTTAGAGTTTTTATGTCTCAATATATTCGGTATGTAATTAACTGGCTTGGCCGTTACTTGCGGAAATTCATATTCAATGAGAATAAAGCACTAAATTTTTAGTAAAATTTCCACTTTTATTGATTTTTATACTTGAAACGTGTTTCGCTAAAACATTAGCTTTATCAAAAGTATGAGTATGGAATGAAATATATAAAACCATCGAAAAATGTTTATTTCATTCCATACTCATACTTTCGATAAAGCTAATGTTTTAGCGAAACACGTGGCAAGTACAAAAATCAATAAAAGCAGATATTTTACTAAAAATTTAGTATTTTATTCTCATTAAGCTGTATGTGTTCTGTAAACCTCAATAGAACACTTTAACTTCATAATTTATGAATGCATTGAAATATAATTGGCTATCCACTCTACTTACAACATCTAAAATAACCTTTTATGCATTGACAGCGCCATAATAAACTTGATAGAAATAACATTTGGCACTTTTCTGTTTTAAATTTTACTGAACCGTTTCCCTGCAGACGATAATTAAAGTTATTGCTCTCCATAGTAATGTACGTGCTAACAAGATTTATTTGGAGCCGGGCTGCATCAAGTTAAAATTTCTCCAGAAAGAATCGCTCCAATAGATTAAATTTATGTGTTTTGATTCCAAAATAACGAGCCTCAATGGCGTAGAAAAAAATTGAACGTTAACTGTGAATTTTTGTTTTTGTATTTAAAGACCAAAAATTTTACATGTTTATATGGACAACTACTTTTTCTGTTCACTAATTGTCACCTTACTTTCTATAGACCAAGAGGGTGACCCGAAATTTTGACCTGTCGACTAACCGTCTGCCTAGTTGTTCATTCTATCGAGCGAGTCGAATAAAAGCCTTTAACCTTGATCTTGCGGCCCCCGTGCCCTAAAATGTTTAAAATGCTACGTCTAAAAAGGGACTGTTATTTAAGCACTTATCATAACATTTGTTCATACTAAAAAAGTCGAGCGCTCCAAAGGGCAGACGCCGCCGAGACTAGACCCAGCTTTAGGGCCCAAAACACTATGGTTAAATGACGATCCAAAAATGGATCGTCATTTAACCATATAGAATCAATATATTTAGTTTATTCTTGATAAAATAAGAGTGAACCTTCAAAAGACGGACGCCGCTAATACCGGAGGACCGAAGCTGGATCCGCTTTTTCGAGTCAAAAACGGTCGTTTTTCGAGTTTTTGAATAAATAAGACTGTAAGTCCCAAGTTTTAGGTTCTACGCGTCTGCCCAAGTTATTTTTGGAAAATTTAGGCCTTAATTAAAAAAATCACGAGGCCAGACTCCTCGCTTGTACCCGAATCAGCGAAGACATTTTAAGATAAAAAAAAATCGAAATTCTTATAGTATGGGCGCTACTATAGGTTCTACATAAAATTCGTATCGGATGACTGAAGTTGTTATTTTTTTTTATGTTTTTTTTCGACCCGTAGAATCCGAATTTGCCATTCTCGAGGCCCCATAGTGTTCGGACCTTTCGCCATGGGTCCGAAAAAGTCTTTTTTTTATGCAATTTCTGGGACAGCTTATCTATTGGAAATTCGTGGAATTCGGAACAACTAGTTCCAATGAACAAAATCGTTTGGGTCTATTGCGATTAGGTCCAAATCCGTCTTTGTTTATAATACCAGCTTTTGGTATCAGAATAGAAATTTACGGTTCCTTCAAGGGTTAATTTCCTATTTTCTATAAAACATTATGCCGATAGTGGTAAAAAATTCATACAGTAAGTACTCGTACTTACTTGATTTATGTGAATTTCTCCTAGAATTTAAAAGCATTTTATTTAAAATTACTAGGATACGCTTCAAAAATCTAGCAAGTACTTAATTTTAAGTAAATACGTTAAAATTCATCTAAAGTTTTTTTAACACTGTAGCTTAATAATAATAATATCAGTCATCCGGTACGAAATTTATGTAGAACCTATAATAGCGTCTATACTATCAGAATTATAAGCGAGGCGTCTTCCCTCATGATATTTTATTAATTAAGACCTAGATTTTCCAAAAATAACTTGGGTAGACGCATAGAACCCAAAACTTGGGACTTACGGTCTTATTTATTCAAACAGTCGAAAAAAACGACCGTTTTTTGGCTTGGAAAAGCGGATCCAACTTCGTCCTCCGGTATTGGCGGCGCGGCGTCCGCCTATTGCAGGTTCTTATTTTACCAAGAATAAAATAAATATATTGATTTTATATGGTTTTTTGGGCCCTAAAGCTGGGTTCGGTCTCAGCGGCGTCTACCCTTTGTGGCGCTCGACTTTTTTAGTGCCAACAAATGTTATGGTACTTGATTCAAGTGATTAAACGACAGTCCATTTTTGGATGAAGCATCTTGGGCCTTACCTGGGCTTTCAAGGCACGGGGACTGCAAAATCAGAGTTAAAAGCTTTTATTCGACTCGCCCAATAGAATGAACAACTAGGCGGACGGTTAGTCGACCGGTCAAAATTTCGGCCCTCTTGGTTTAATAGAAAGGAAGGTCACAATTTGTGAAAAGCAAAAGTAGTTGTCCACATAAGCATGTAAAATCTTGGGTCTTTAAAGCCAAAAACAACAATTCAAAGTAAACTTCCAGTTTTTTTCTACGCCATTGATGTTTGTTATTTTGGAATCAAAACACATAAATTTATTCTATTGTATTCTCTGGACTCATACATGAAATGATGAAATTGATGTAGAAAGTGAACTCATAAATGTAGTATATCGTACTTAGATCATATATTGAGAGGAGTTGATTCTTCGGAACATAGAACAACGGTTGGCTACTTGAGCCTATTCTGAAAGTACTTCCATGGAAAGTGTTCGATAGATGTAGCTCGTTTAATTCCTTCCAGACCGAGGCATACTAGGAATACCCGTCGTGCCAATACATCACCTTGTTATGAGGCTTGACAGTCCTTGCATCACCCTTTTCAAAAATTCCTTTATATGGAGAACTTTGTCTTTGAAATGATTTGCCGAGGGTTATGTTTCCCAACGAATGCAACCTACAGCAATTCAAGATGACGCTCCTGTAGCGCTTTAGGGATTTCCCTGCAGCACGTGTGCTGTGCTCATAAAAAATCGAGGAGTATATCACACTCCTTAGGAATAGTAGAGGTAGGGAGACTTAAAGCCAAGCAAGCAGTCAAGAGAGATTATTTTTAGCAACTCCGAGAACATCTTGGCAGCGTAAGCTATACGAGACCTACAGTTTAACGAGAATCTGAACCACATAATAGGTAGACAGTACCCTCAAGTCCTCGCTTTTAGTAAATAAGTTAAGAAGTACGGCTTTATTTACCTTACCTTATTTTCTTAATAATATCTTTATAATTAAAGAAAAAATGTTACACCACTGGGTAGTTTTATATAGAACTGCTCACGATAACAAAATTTAAAGGCTTTCGGCACAACGGTTCTGCTGTAGAAAGGAGCGGTCATTTGTAATTTGTTACTAATTGAAAGAGCTTCTCAACTCGCTCGTAACTCTTTAAAGGGTCCGTGAAATTTTTACTTCAAAAACTGTCCATTTAGTTACTGAAATACAGACAAATTAGACGCTTGAAAGTATAGTTAATATTAATTTTCTTTTACTCCTTTCTGACAAAATAAATAAGAGTAAAATTATTATTAATGTAATATTGTTCAGATTCATCTAAAATATCGCTCCAAAGCAAGATGGAGCACAGCGTAACTCCGGTCATTAAAAATTGTGTTGCCTTGGAGCAGCTTGTATTCCTATATGACCATCGATGGAATACTTCTGTACTTGAGGCGCTACTCCCAAATAAAATCTACATTTGTTAGATACTAGTCAGAAAAGAGCTATTAGCCTAACTCGAAAATCCGAAAAGTTGATTCTTGAAATATTGGAGCGTTTATTTTTTACAATATACATAATTTGGATAACGGGACAAAATTTCCCAAAGCAATTTTTTATAATATACGCTCTCGTTGTCATAATGGGGTGGATATAACCTAATTGATTTCTTCAAAACCAGATAATGCTAGAAATACACGTCGCATTACGAGGGTGGATCGACGAGTCTATGTCAGTTGTGTTCAAAGTTTAAAACAGGTGTAACGCGCAGTTGTTTGTTGGCAGCTATCGTAAGTGATGGATGATACATATTTCATAGTAATGGATAAAACCGATTATTGTGCGGTGATAGAACATCATCAGAAAACTTAAAAAAGCGAACTGCGGAATAGATGGAGATGGAACTTAAGGAAGTTCATGATACCCCTCGGCACCAGCACCAAGGATCGATCAAATGATGGTATCGTGATGGAAGACCGTCGCATTAAGTTTCGTGAGATTGCTGAGATGGTAGGCATCTCATATGAACGAATATATAATATACTGCATGAACTTCTAAACAAGAAAAAGCCGAGTGCGCGATGGGTGCCGCGTTTGTTGACTCCTGACTAAAAACGCACGGGGAAGGACATTTCAAAATCGTGTTTGGAAAAGTTGCAGCGTAATCCGGAGGACTTCTGGTGTCGTTTTGTGAGTGTAGTTGAAACAAGGATCCACTATTATACCCCGAAAACAAAAAGGCAGTCAAACCAGTGAACTGATGAAGGTGAGAGTGCACTGAAAAAAGCGAAAATAACTTTATCAGTAGGAAAAGGGATGGCAATTAATTTATGGGACTCACTGGGTATCATGAGGATTGACTATTTGGAAAAGGGTAAAACAGTGACTGGCTCTTATTATGCAACGTTACTGGCCAATTTGTATAGAGAGTTGAGGCAGAAACAACCAAGATTAGCACGCAAAAAAGTGCTCCTTCACCAGGACAATGCGCCTGCTCACACATCGGCCGTTGCGATGGTAGAAGTATACGAGCTGGGCTTTGAAATAGTTCCCAACCCAGTCTATTGTCCAGATTTGGCCCTAAGTGACTTTTTTGATTCCAAATCTCAAAAATTGGCAGCTCGAAACGGTTTTTTCTTTTCTGAGGGAATACAAAAACTAGAATCCTTCTAGACCAAATGTATCGAGCTCAATGAAGATTATATTTGCAAAAAAATGTTATTTACTTTTCAATTCACGCTCGCAATACATCACATTGGTATGTGCTTTAGCTTGTTACTCTCTTCAAGAATTCTTTTCTTTGGAGAACATTATCCTTTGGAAAAGAACTGTACCGAGTGCAGTATCCAGTGATTTAAGATCAAAGTAAACTGTTATTTTTGCGAAAGTGCCGCTTATAGAGTGGTGTAACTAAAGGTGCTATGTCCTTAAAACTATAATTAAAACCCTATATTCTTCTACAAGAATTTACTCCAAGTATAGTAACTATACCATTTCCTCCCAAAACACCTCGCCGTAAATATTTTCGGCACAATAATGCCGTCATAAACTGAACCCCATGTAAATTTCAGCCGAATAAAGTTACGATGTTTCATTTAAAAGTTATATCCGGATAAAATTTAATTTGTCTCATGGTTATGGTTGAAAAAGTTGGAAAGTTGACTTTACTAGATAATTTATTTAGCCAGTTAGTAATTTACTGAGTTAAAAAGTTTTACTACCAAAAGGGATAAACGAAACCCCCAACATATTCTTTCTTTTTATAAATAGTCGTAAAAATATATAAATTATGTGTTTTTAATGGTATGCTCACAAAATAGATATGTATATCCCATAATTTTAATAAAAATAACCAGCCAGGTGCAAGTCAGGTATGCGCAATTAGTGTTCCATACATTTATTGCTTTTAAAATAAAAATGTTTGTTACGGAGGTAAAAAATGATCAGTCACTTCCCAAAACATACCCCAAATAAGTCTTCAACAAAGTTCGTCTCCGATCTTTGTTGAAAACTGATGACCTTGAAATTTTAGTTTTTTTATATACCAGATGAATAATTTAATCTAAACTAAATATTCCAGAATTTTTTCAAAATTTTTTGATCAGTACTTTTCGAGATAAGAGGGATGACAGCAATTTTTGGCAATTTTTTAAAGATAATATGAAAAAGGTATGTGCAAGTATTACATTATATATATATTTTTAGACTCGTGTTTTCACAAGGTTTCTTTTGACACCCCACTCGATGACCTGGTGATTTTTCTTAACTTCTGATTTCACCCCCAAGACTAACCCTTTAAGTCAAAATTTAATTACATAGTGCTAATAGGGCCATCAATTCCTATATTAGTACCAAATTATAACTTTCTATGTCAAATAGTTTCGGAGAAAGTCGGGTGTGATCGACGGACAGACACCGAAGTGATCTTATAAGTGTTTCGTACGGAACACTAAAAAGAAATGTTTTTTTTTTTATGAGTCTAGCACACGTGCTGCAGGGAAGTCCCTAAAGCGTTCCAGCAGCGGCATGTGTGCGGAAAAAGCGATTTACGTTGTTCTTGAATCGCTGTAAATTTTACTCGGTGGGAAACACAGCGCTGGGCAAATTATTCCAAAGGGATGATGTTCTTCATATAAAAGACTGCTTGAAAAGCACGGAGTAACAAGCTGAATCTCATACGGATGTGAAGCACCACCGCGACGTGTATTTTTAACATGCACCGCTTTGGGAGGAATTAAGCGGGCCGCCGGTCAGTTCCAAGTCTCCAATTAGACGAACAGCTCTTCTCTGAACAGAATCCAACAAATGCAGTGTATGTTTGGGAGCGGAGCCCCAAACATGGAAGCAGTATTCCATAGTTGGTCGAATTTGAGCTTTGTAAAGAAGTAACAGTTGTTGTGGAGTGTAAAGCCTTCTGGTTCGAAATAATATTTCCAACTCCTTGCTATGCCTGCAACATGTTCATGCTAGGACATATTTGCTCCCAAGCTAACGCCCAACAAATTGCGCGACGATGCTAGCGGAATGGATTGCCCCGACATAACTATGTCGGGCTCAGCAACTTTAAATTTTTTAGAAAAAACTGCCGCCTGGGTTTTTGTAGCGTTAAATTCCACTTGGTTACTGTCACCCCCAAGATAGAATTTCTTCCAGGTCGTTGTTAAGTTGAACGACCTCCTGCTGTCTGTGGATATTCGGCTGAGCAGCCGATGCTCGAGCGTTCAAAATGAATACGGAGATAAGCTTACTGTCATCTGCAAAGCTGTAGATTGGGTTCCCGCTCTTTTCCTGCAGATCGTTAATGTAAATGAGAAAGAGAGTAGGAGAGAGTATGGAGCCTTGGGGCACACCGGCGTTGATATTGAAGGTGTTAGAAAGAAATCCGTCGACCGACACTCGTAAAGAACGCTCTCTGAGGAAACATGAGAGCTACAAACAGAACCTTTCAGACATACCACAAGGGCGTAGCTTAGCCAACAGTTCATCGTGCCAAACACGGTCGAATGCCTTGGATATGTTAAGAGCTACCGCTTGAGATTCTCCAAAGTGTTCAATTACGTTGTTCCAAACATGTGTTACTTAAGTCAAAAGATCCCTGTTGATCTATGTTTACGAAAGCCGTACTGGTGATCGCTAATAAGGTATCGGCTGAACTGTGGCATATTTCCAGCAGGACGGAAATATTCGCTTTCTGTAGGATAGGTTGAAAAGTCTACAGAAAACTGGCGTTACTTCCCTTGCACAGTTTTTGAGAACTATGGCAGGTATTCCGTCAGCGCCAGAAGCGTTTATGGTGTCTAGCTTCATTAAAATACGCTTTATGATACGCTGTCTGAAGACAACATGGGGCATCTTTGACTGCAATATGGGAATAGTAGGTGGTGTTTTTCCTTGGAAATCGACAGTAGAATGTGAAGCAAAGAGTTCAGCCAACAAGTTCGCTCTCTCAACAGGTGTGGCCGTGTGAGTGGTGGTATGGTGGATTTGGTGAAATTTTGACTAACTGCCTTAGCGACTGCCCAAAAGGACCTGGAATTATTGGGACAAGTAAGAAGTTTGTTTCTAATTCGTTGATTGTGTGCCTCCTTGGTTTCGTCGATAATTCATTCGGATTTTCACGCCATTGTCGGTAGGCAATATGTTTAGAAGCAACAACTTCTTTGCATTTTCGGTCAAACCAAGGCTTGCCGTTGGAGGGACATTTCTTCGAAAAAGGGATGTAAGCTTCCATACCAGCCAAAATACCATTGGAGACCTCCCTGGCGCAGTTAGATGGGTTGTCGGATCGAAAACACAAAAAAAAATGGTAAAGTAAAGGATCCATTTGTTTACATCTAAATGCGATTTTTAGCTGAACTATTTGTTTCGTATTCTACTGTCGATTTTCGCGAAAAAACACCATCAACTGTTCTTATAATGCAGTCTAGGAAGCCCGAAATTATCTTCCGACAGGGTGTCATAACACGTGTTTTAATGAAGTTGGCGACAAAAAATCCTCTGGTGCTATAGGAATGCCTGCCACAGAGCTCAAAAAATGCGCGAGCGAACTAACACCTGTTTGTAGACTTTTCAACCCAACCAAAAAAAGTAAGAAGACCTTACCAAACAACTACCGACGAGTCGCACTGTTTTCAATAATTATAGAAAGTTATGGAAAAGGCTATCAATCACCACCATCTTCTAAAACATCTAGAAGGATTCAGTATTATTAGCGACAAACAATATGGCTTTCGTAATATATACATATTTGGAACAACGCTGTTGAACACTTTGGGCCTCTCGAGGGCTGCACTTGATATATCGAAGGCATTCGACCGTGTTTGGCATGATGAATTTTTGGCTAAACTACTCTCCTATGGTGTGTCTGAAAAGTTCTGTTTATGGTTCTCGTGTTTCCTCAGAGAGTGTTCACTACGAGTGGCAGTCACCGATTTTCTTTCTAATAACTTTACTATCAACGCCAGTTTACCGCAAGGCTTCATGATCTCTTTCTCATTTACATTAACGATCTGCTCGAAAGGATCAAGAATCAAATCTACAGCTTTGCAAATGACAGTAAGTTTATTTGTTTTTTCATTTTGAAAGCTCGAACATTGCTACTGATGCAGTAGGAAGCCACTCAACTTAAGGGGGAAGGGTAGGTTGAAAACGATTTTTTTCGTTTTTTCTTTTATTTTTTTAATTGAAACTACATATTCATACAAACAAAATGAGACATTTTTGTAAGGACTGTCCTCCGTCGTGTCCAGCTCTTCTTCAAGTTTTCTACGGGCCTTGTTTCGTTCCTATCGGGTTTCGTTGGTTTCAGGCTTGGATTTATATTCTGCGTTTCAAATTTTGTCTTAAGTGATACTTTTCACAGCTGCTATGCAGAATGCTCCTGGCTCAACAGCAATTTTTTTGAAGATCTTGCGCCTTCCTATGGGACCTATATTAAATGAAACAACGGCCTCATAAGCCCCAAGTTTTGGTGTTTGTAAGTAGGCAAAGATTCTTTTGGGCAAGATTGACCCCAATACAATATTATAGGATTTTTGTGTTTGTCTGTGCATGCATTTCTTTAACAAGTCCGCGTGTCCAAATTTGTGAAATTTACACCACGTATTTGTGTCTTTTGGACAGAAAAACTAGGATTGGCGTCACTGGAACTTAGATGGATGAATGCTCAGATTGCTTGCTTCATTGACTCCACGTCTTTTTCCGTATTCCGTCAAACAGCGAGGCCGTAATATATTTGTCTTTTTAGGATAGCATTGTCTGTTAGTCGACTTTTCCTTCGATTGGTTCCATTTTCTTTTTTAGCGCTCTCAAGCGGGTGCCCATTTTTTTTTGTATATGCCCTATGCATTCTAATTTTTGCATAGAAAACTCTTCTCCATAAGGCATACTGCTAGCAACTTCATCAAAGCCTTTACTCCCATCATCCGCTAGGTAATTTACGTAGATAGCCTTGGCCTTGGCCCCTGCCACCTCTATTCCGTCACTGGAACCTGTATAGCTAGCTTTGCAGGTCTCTATATGAACATTTCTATGCCTTTATGGACAGAGGTAATATTTAGACATTGTATGCACATCCAAGGTTTTTCCGATTGAGGCCGAAACTACTCCATTTAGCGAAGAAAAACCCAGCGGGCACCTGCAGGCAAGGTACTTTCAGAAGCTTTCCTGTAAAATCACGTTTTGCCGATTCCGGTACATTTTAATCAGGATCTACTAAACTAAATTGAGTATTTTTTTTGTTTTGTTTGTGGATAAATTCTGCACATTTTGATCGATTTATTTAACTGAAATTTTATTTATTCAAAAGTTATAAGAAAAAAATCGTTTTTTGTAAAGCCACAGCCATTATAACTAATAGTGTTTTTTAAATAAAACACCGGCAGACAAAAATTGACGAAACTCCAGAGTATAACACGTAGGCTGAAAAGTTTTTCAAAAAAACCATATGATTTTTAGGAAGTACCAACCTTCAAACGATACGTGTCAAGATTTCGTGACATTTCAACGATTTTAAGTTACACCAGCTTTAGCGACGCTACTTTTGAAATTTTTAAAATAATGGAAAAAAATCGAATTTCGTGTGTTGATTAAACACTGTTCTTTGATGAAAAATGGCTGGATAAATGTTAGGGGGACTCGGTCGTGGAATATCACTCATCATTTACTGGTATGCTGAATTTAAACGCGGCCGTACGGATTCAAATGATGCTGAACGCTCTGGACGCCCAAATGAGGTGATTACACCGGAAAACATAAAAAAAAATCCACCAAATTGTTTTGAATGATCGTAAAGTAAAATTGCGTGAGATAACTGACACCCTAAAGTCATATTTTGCATGGACATTTGGGCAAGAGAAAGCTCTGTTCGAAATGGGTACTGCGCTTGCTCACAGTGGATGATTCTGATGGCTGTTCGGATCTGTTTAAGCAGAATAAAAATGATTTTTTTTCATGCGATATGTGACAATGAATGAAACATGGATCCACCACTACATACTAGAATCAAATCGGCAGTCAGCTGAGTGGACAACAGCCGGTGAAACCCGCCCGAAGCGACCAAAGACACAACAATCGGCTGGGAAGGTTTTGGCCTCTGTATTTTGGAATGAGCATGGAATAATTTTCATCAACTATGCTGAGAAGGGAAAAACCATTAATAGCGAATATTATCTAAAGTTATTGGTGCGTTTGAGGATGGAAATCGTAAAGAAACGGCCCCAAATGAAGAAAAAAAGTGCTCTTTCATCAAGACAATGCACCGTGTCACAAGTCAATGGTTACGATTGCAAAATTACATGAATTGAAGTTCTAATTGCTTCCTCGTCCACCGTATTCTCCAAATTTGACCCCCAGCTACTATTATTTATTTGTAGACCTCAAAAAAATGCTCGCGGGAAGAGATTTGGCTCCAGTGAAGAAGTCACCGCCGAAACTGAGGCCTTTTGAAGGCAAAGACAAATCCTTCTACAAGAAACGTATAGAAATGTTAAAAAAGCATTGGGCTGATTGTATTGCTCTTGAACAGACTATATTGATGAATAAAGTCGAATTTTGCAAAAAAAAATGTGTTTTAAGTAGTTAGACCAAAAACTTTTCAGCCTACGAGTTACTTCCCAAAGGTTCTTCTTTCAGATCTTCGAGATATTCTAACCTAAAAATGTAAAAAAGAGTGGGTGTAGAGTGTAAAGCTTTCTAGCTCTTTCTAGCTCTTTGCTATGCAAGCAACATGTGCCAAAGATGCACATTCCCAACATGTTCATGCCAAGATACATTTGCTCCCAAATTAACGCCCCATAAAATGAGCGACGATGCTAGAGGAATGAAGTGTCCCGACATAACTATGACGTGACAGCAAAGTTAACTATGTCGGGTTCAGCAACCTTAGCTTTTTTTATAAAAAACTGCCGCCTGGGTTTTTGTTGCGTGAAATTTTACTTGGTTACTGGCACTCTAAGAGAGAGTTTCTTCCAGACCTTTGTTAAGGGAGATAGGTTTCAAAATCCCATTGAAACTACCGAACTTTGGGTATACGTTTCTCCTCACTGGATTGACATATCTAGATACTTTTTTTGTTTTGCTTGGTATATAAAGAGGTTCATTTTGATCGTTTACATAGACTAACATTTTTGAAATCCTAAGACCAGACTATACGTTTTCGAAGGTTTTTCGTGCATTGAATCTAAATCCGATCTTAAAATTGCCCCATTACATCTGGTTTTCGGAATATCCTACCCTAAAAATGCAAAAAACATGCAAAAAACTCTATATTCGGGATTATATTACACCGCGAATTAATTTTTCTCTATAAAACTCGTTGCGACATCTAAAAGTACTACTCTTCCCCTTCAAAATGCATTTTGAATTTTTCAGATATTTTATTTATTTATTTTTTTTCGTGGAGAAATCGTCAGTTGAAATTAATTAGTTTGGCGTTTTCATTACAACCATACCAAAATAAAGTAGTGTAATTATACGATTTGTGGGACGCTGAATCTGAATTCATAGCCGGTTTAACCCCATCGAGTCATGGTATTGTCTCTACCTTAAGAAATTCAAAATGGCGGATCCGGAATTCTGAAGAGTCTAAATTACTCTCGAGAAAAATTTTTCGAACAATAGTTGTGTATTTTTGCTACAAAAATATGACGCCGTTATTCAAAATTCTCATTTAAAACATCATTTCAAAATAATCTTAGAAAGTCATCACAATTTTATCATTTTATTGCCCCTTCAAAACCTTCAGTTTTTATCTGAAAGTTTTTTTACTAGTTGACATAAAAAAAATAAGAACCCTGGTACATTAAAATGGGACATAATGTATGATAACAAATAAACAATGTTGATACTAACTAGAAAGATGATTTCTCCGCGAAGAAATGATATCTTCTCCGTGAAGAAATAAAATATCTGCAAAAAAATTCGAAAAAAATGCATTTTAATAGGGAAAAGAGTGATTTCGGTGCTTTCATATGCCTTTGGGAAGCAACGAGTTTTTGGTCTAACTTTAAAACAATTTTTTTTGCAAAATTCGACTTTATTCATCAATATAGTCTTCATTCTATATAAAGCTCAAATTCCCATGTGAATGAATACTGATCCCATGTTTGGGGCTCTGCTCCCAAACATACACTGGATTTGTTCGATTCTATTCGGGAATCCAGTCGGCAGCTTTTTCTAAAAAAAACTAAGGTTGCTGAACTCGACATAATTACCTTTGCTGTCATGTCATAGTTATGTCGGGACACTCCATTCTTCTAGCACAGTCGCTCATTCTGTGGGGCGTTAATTTGGGAGCAAATGTACCTTGGCATGAACATGTTGCTTGCATACCAAAGAGAAATAGCTAAAAGAGCTAGAGAACTTTACACTCCACAACCACTCTTAATTCTGTACAAAGCTCAAATTCGACTAACGATGTGAATGAATACTCATCTCATGTTTGGGGCTCTGCTCCCAAATATACACCTCATTTGTTCGATTCTATTCGGAAAAGAACTATTGGCCTAACTAGCCTAGAACTCACCGACAACCTTGGAACCTCGAGAAACGGTTGGTGATTTGAGTCTATTCTACGAGTATTTTCATGGAAAATGTTTGATGCATGTACTTCTTCCCAGACCAACATAAATCGCTTTTTTCGTGCAACGCGTCGCTCCTGTAGCGCTTTAGGAATTTCCCTGCAGAACGTCTATACGAATCAATAAAATACAAGAATGTGCATCTCTGACTGATGTAAGCCGAGTCTTGAAGGTATACCGTGCGTTCTGTCGCGGACTGATTGAGGACACACACCGATAGACGAACTGCTTGGTTAGTTGTTACCAATTATCGCTGGATAGCGCGATTATTAGGGCTCTAACCCACGTATATAAAAACCAATATCATCAATCAGTAAAAATAATTTCTATATACGTGTGGTAGAACTCTAATTACGAAGATAATGTGTTACAGTAGAGTGGTCACAGGGTATAAGGGAGAAAAATATTTTCATCGTAATGCCGGCGGGACCCCCTAAAATTTGCCATTTATCTAAAAAATAAGATTTGCACAATTTCAGCTCAATTAGATAACGTTAACCTGTACCTCATCGAGGTTAAAGCTGCAAAATTCGATTTTTTTTTCGAGTTTTTCCCTCATAAAATGAAAACCAATCGTCCAAGAAACCTGACTCTTGTTTCATTTCATAGGACATGTTGTCTTAAAGTTTTATTCCTACCACTTTTTTGTTAAAACTTTTATATTTAAAGATATTCATCATCCAAGACCGAATATGATCCGAATCCTCTTCGACTTTCGACCTGTTTAGAAAACGCAAGTGAAAATCGCAACAAAGATACCTAATTTAAATACTTTTGCCATTTTTTTGTTTCCTTTATATTTTAAACAATCATACAAATATGTACATTATTATACAATATATAATAAATGAAATTTGTTTTAACTTTATAAATAATTTTAGAAATTGCAAGATAGTGGGTACCTATCTGATATTTAGTTCTATTCTTTAAAAGGTTTGTTTCTGTTACAAAAAAACTATTGCTAAGGACCCTTTTATCAGAGAATTCGACCTGCAGTGTCAGAAACCACACCTCTTCTTTTTTGTTCCTTGTCTGGGATGCCCGCGGAGAAGTCAGAGAGTTTTAGTTTATGTTTGCCTTTCAAGAAGTGAACATTTCAACAACGTTCATTTAGTGACTTTTCTGTGAAGTTTGCGGGACAGTGTCTTCTACAGCATCAAGCTTGTTCGGGTTCGAGTTCAAGGCACAAAGAAATAGTGTATTTAATCGGCCACATGTCTCATCAAATTAGTGGCAGCAAATTACCTTCTGATTGTCAACTTTTATGCAGTTTATTTTATAATATAAGGCAAGTGAAACTAACACTAGAGAAGCTGCGAGACTTATAATACAGAGAGTTTTAATTTTTTGGGAGAAAGCTAAGAGACCTGAAAGATTGTTTGCAAAATTAGAAAAACTGTACGAAGAGCGGAGAAAACTGGCAAAAAAAAAAAAAAAAACGCTAAAAGATCTAAAAGCACAGCGCAAAATAAAAAGTAGAAGCTTTCAAGTCATTCAAGTCACAGACATTTGTTTATTTATAATCAATATTTATGTAAAAGCGAAGTTCAACGCCCCCAAACCCACTTTGGCCCCCAACCAAGACCTATAATTGTTAAAACCTTTTGTGAAATACAGACAAATTGATAAAGAACTTACAGATACTGTCTAAAATGATAAATCATCTGTGGTATCTCAATTCGGAGCTAGTCGCATTTTCATTTTTTGTTGAAACCTCAGAAAAAAATGTCAAAACAAGCATGACTGCAAAATGTCTAAAATTTCCGCTGAAGAAAAAAACTACGATGATAGAGATGTAAAAGCAAAGCTCAATCTCGAAAAAGTGGATGATTTATTGGACAAAAAAACTGATTATTTTGTTTCTCATCAAACTTTTTCAAAGGATTTGAAATTGATAAAAAACTTTTTAAATGCTGATCCCGATGAATGGTGTGACAATTCACACTATTTAAAAGCTAACAACCGATTTAAAGTTGCCAATGACACAGCTGAAAGAGGTGTAAAATTAATTCAAGACTTCAATTCCTGTTGGACGAAAGATGAAAAACACTGGCAGTTTCTGTTACAAGTTGTATCTGAATGTTGGAAAGTTTTTCCTGACTTTTCAAAGGCCACCTTATCTAAGCCATTACCACCTTAATCTGATAATAAATTGTAAATGTAAATAATAGTAACTTCTTTCCTTTATATTGCTTCTTTTTTTATAATTAAACTTTAAATAATAAAATGGGTTTGAACATTATTTCTTCTCACTTATTCTCCATTTTCAATTTGGATTTTGCTCTATTTACTTTTGGAAACAGCTATAAACTAAACTCTTTTTATGTACATTTTGAAAAAAATAAATAAAGTAGCCGAAATCTTGCAATGTTTTTAGATATTTTTAAAAAAAAATTTTCATAAAAAGTGAAAACTTCAACCTTGATAAGGCACGGGTTAATGTTATCCAATTGAGCTGAAACTTTACCAATCTCGTTTCTTAGTCAATTGACAACTTTTAGGAGGCTCCCCCAAAAAAATTACAAATTTGAGTTTTTGTGACCACCCTAGTGTTCTTCAAATAGCTTGAAATAGAAGGAAAAATATTTTGAAGGCAATTTTTTTGAAGGAAAATTGTTCTTTCCAAGGTCGCTCATCCTGTTATTTACGCCATATCTCTAAAAGCTCCGAATATTCTAGTGCGATAGGTATTTTACTTATTTTACATTTTTTTTTTGCTTCTTAAATCACAGGCAAAAGACAAATTAATTTAATTTAGATATATCTGTATTCTAAATGAAACTACGCGCCTTTATTAAACTGAAATTTACATAGAACCCCGTTTATGACGTTAAATTGGATTTATTATATCTTTATGTAACAACCCTAACTGTCTGTCTGCCATTTTGCGTAACTGACGAAATGGGAGAGGCTTGTGTGGCATGCGGAATGATTTAAACGAAAGGGGTGGTTTGTAACTGGTAAATATATTGCAGATTCTAAATTAATTTAAATGATTATTTTCCCCTAGAACCAGGGACGAGAATACTTGAAATTTCTAATAAGTGAAGATTTTAGATGTTGATACCAGTAGCGGTTCCTTGGTATTTTAATATGAAGTTGACAAATAAAAATGAAGAAAAAATAATTCATTTACTTAAAATTTATTCTGTCCAGAATGCGGTAGGAACTTACGCAAACATTTGCTGAATCCATAATTATCCATCTTATATCTATATCGAGAAAATTCTGCAATTAGAAACAATAGCATCCTATGATATAACATTCGTAGGAGGACGATACTTCATTCGTAATAACCAGCCTATAAGACCTAAAAACCACTAACATGGATAGTTATTTAAATATTCATCACCATTCTGCGATACTTAGTCATCAATTCTATCTCACTCTCTCAGCCACAATCTCTTGAATCAGAACCAAAACATCTTACGACCGACTTTTAATCAATAACACTACCGAGATGTATAGTATTTTTCAAGATCTAAGAAAGTGATTTGGCAAATTGATACAATAAAAACATTAAACGACCGTTAGGATCTTCGCACGTACCTGGCCGTAACAGGGTCGTAATTGATATATATATATATATATATATATATATATATATATATATATATATATATATATATATATATATATATATATATATATATATATATATATATATATATATATATATATATATATATATATATATATATATATATATATATATGTATATATATATATATATATATATATATATATATATATATATATATATATATATACCCTCCTTTCATTCTATCTATTTATTGGCTACTGCGTGTTTATAAATATAAAGAATATTCTTCATTTTATCTGCAGAATTATACTGAAATAGTGTGTGTCCGAAGCCCTTTCCATCAGAAGCCTCAAATGTTTGCCCGTTGAGGCAAAAATGATCGTTAAAAGTGTTTATTTAAAGTGAGGGAGCGAGGCCACGAAAAGTATCTTTCATTGATGGACACCTCAGCTTTAGCAAGCATCCCTGAAAGTACAGTTTGGAAAATTGTAAATAATTCGATAGCGCCCCGAACCCGAAAAGACAAAGGTGTGTCGAAATTTATTGATTTCTGTCAAGAAGACTTAATCCGCCGCAAAATTTATGAAATATATGCAGAACAAAAAGTTCCTACGTTATTGTCACTTTTACGGAGGTTGTCCGAGGATAGTTGTGACATAAAATAATCCACTACAACTTTATGGCGTATTCTACGTCGTTTGAGGTTTTCGTTCAAAAAAATAGACAAAAGGCAAGTTGTAATGGAATCACGACACTTCCAACAACTCAGAATGGAATATTTTGAAAAAATAAATACAACTAGATCAGAAAATCGAACGGTAATCTACCTAGATGAGACTTGGTATGACACCCACGATACACCCAGTAAAGGATGGATTGATAAATCCAAAAAATGTCACACCAAAGCTCCATCAAAAAAAGGTCAAAGAATAACTATTTTACATGCGGGGTCAGAAAAAGGCTGGATACCAGAATGTCTATTTCTAGTAGCCAAGAATATTTCAGATTCCAGCTTGGATTATCATTGTTATACAACCGCTAAAGTTTTTGCAAATTGGCTTTAAAACAAATTAATGCCGAATATACCATCGAATAGCTTTATTGTGATAGATAATGTATCTTATCATAATCGCCAAATGAATAAGGTACCAAGTTCCACCAGTAGAAAAAGGGAAATACAAGCCTTTTTGTGCGAACGTGACATATATTTCCATGAACGTTATACAGTTAAACAATTGTTAGAAGTTTTAAAAAGTTACAATTTTTCAAAGGAATATGTTTGTAATAAAATTGCGAGGGAAGCAGGTCACGAAATAATTCGGCTTCCACCATATTATTGTATCTTTAATGCGATCGAGTTGATATGTCATAAAATAAAGTCTAATATACGTGCTCACAATAATACATACACCCACTTTAAAAAGTAGTGTGATTGAATTGATAAAGACAAAAGTCAAAAATTGGAGAAGACTGGAGAAACTGTATTCAACACATCAAAAAAATTGAAAACTCATATAGATGTATGTACATAAATACAAATATTTTAGAACCTGTAAAAAAAATTATTATTGATTTTCAAGACAGTAGAAATTGAAATAGATATTAATTAGTAACTAAAATTGTAACAAATGTACGCGAGGACACTGTACACTGTTTTAATATTTTGGTGTAATTCCTATATTGTGTATTATTCAGTACATAAAACATTAAAATTCAACTGTCTTATCACAATAAAATTTTAAACCCAACTATTATACAACCAGTTATAGTGCGGCCCTAAACGATGCCTTGACATTAAACAGCTATAAATTAATCACTTTCGAATCTTGTTGAATTTTGAATGGGTATAGGTAGCTATGCCACTTTCTTAGATCGTGAAAAATACTATACAACGCTCTCAACGTACATCTCTCCAGGTGTCTCCGAAGACTAGAAGTCAAATTTCAATGTTAAGTATATGGAAAATATAAATGGAATTTAGTCCAGTTTATTTAATGTTAGGACTTAGTTATATTTAATCATGATCTCTCAATTGAAGAGCGATTTAGGTATATCATTTATTATTATTTAATGCCCCATATATTTAATACTAAAATTTTTACTCTGCTATATCTCATCCTTCGTTGATGAAGTACGTATTTTCCTGTGATTCGACTGAACACATCGATATATATTAAATTTGTCCTTGTTTAAAGTGAAAACTAAGCTTATTTTCTATTAAATAACCAGTTTTCTTTTGGGAAAAGAATTGGTAAAGTGCATAGTTACAACGGCGTCCTCACTCGCATGGAAAAGTACCTGGAGGTGGTTATAACCATCGAGCGACACAAATCAGAATGTTTTGATGACATTATAAGGCAAGATTCCAGGCAGACGTGCTCCAGGCATTGGTACAGGAAATCTATGGTTCAACTTTTCCGAGCAGGTCTTGATAAAACTATTATCATCAACATGGTAGCCAATATGATAACCGACAATCGTTGAACAGTCATGGTACCCGACCTAGAAGAAAGTCCATACATGTTGTTGTAAAATAAGTACTGAATTTGACTTTCACAAGTGAAGCGAAAGTTTCATTGCTATTTCAAATATTATAACAACATTTCGTTCGAGTATTATGATGCCAACGGATCGACAGTAGAATATACAGATCGATAGAAATCCGAATATATATTTTTCGTGATCTAAGAACACTAAACCGTAAAGTAAAGTAAAAATTGCGGGGAATAATTCATTCCCTTTAGTAAGGATCGTAAAAGCAATAATTTACCTACTATGCATCAAGGAAAGTAAGTTTGGGTCTAAATTTAAATATCTTTGTATTTCTAAAACTTGTTCTATAATAAACAACAAACATTTTTAGGTTACTGTGATCTCAATCCTTTTTCCATACAATTTCTGTTAAAATGGGAACAATGATAAAGCAAGAACACTGAAATAGAAGTACAGGGTGAGTCAACGATAGAGCATTCCAAAAAAGTTCATTATCTATGTAAAGCAAACATTCAAACGTGTGGATCCATGCATGTAAAGTAGATAAACCAAATGCAAGGACGTTCTTCGTTGCTGGGATATTTCTTTGACTCCTCGTTCATAGTAGACGGGTGGCACCGCAAATATAACCCACTTTTAGTGTTGAACTTGTGTCTGTTAAGGCATTGCACCACTTTGCCATCAGTCATTGTCAAAAGAAATCGTGTTTAACAGAGATTTGAGATCCAGCAACGTTACTCATAATGTTGGAAGAAGCTGACTTACTTCATCTAAATTTTAGAAGTTTCTTCTTTCGCAAACTCTTTGTCTCCTTGGCAAAAATAAACTTAATAGGACGGCACTATATAAAATAGAGGAAGGTCTTGGATTTTGCCAGATCACAGTTTCGCCATCAAGCAGTCTCAAAGGGACAAATGAGCTATACGAACAAAAATTCGCTACAGAGTTTAGTGTTCTCAAATTTTGCTTATACGTGCTATGCCCCGAACTCCCCCATCACAGCCCATTTGCTTACCAACGTATATTACTGAACGATGTAACACGCTTCTAATAACTTCCGTCTGAGCTTTAACTAATCGTTCAGCCGTTTTAATCCAAAATCGCGTGAAGTTTAATTTCAGCTCGAGATTCAGTCACAGAAATATATTCGTCAGAAGGACAACAATGAAGCTTTGACTTACCTAAACTATAAAACGATGGATACATTTGATGTGTCATTGACCATTTTCTTGTTTGTTTATATGAGTGAGAAGTCGGTTTCGAGTCCAGATAATAAGCTAAAGCTTCGTCTGGTGTTAATTGCCGACTTTGTTCAGAACACTTATTCTTTTCTCTAATTTCACTGACCGCGACGTTATGGATCTGTTTAGCAAACACTTCGATGCCCTTCTTTCGAGTAGCTTACTCAGCTGCTGTAATAAGCTCACTTGCACTTCGCGATTCCAAAAGATCTTCTACTCTCCGTCTCTTCGTTTTCGTTGATGAGTCTTCAAATGATTTTCTGGGTCGCCCTACGGAAAGAGCCGCTGATGTATGTTGAAGTGCACGGCAGGGGTTAACACACATCTTTATTCGATTCCGGAGAATCCCTCTAATCCAATCTTTATGTTTGATTAGAAACACTTTTTATTACACTTTAAAGAAGTCCACTTTTGATTGATTTTTGCTGAAAGGCTTGATATTTTCATTTTTGAGTCGTTTTAGAGAATCGTCAGAAACATCAAGACATATTGAAATTTTTCACTTATATAAAAAAAATGCCACTGTTTCGTTTCCGTTTTGTCATGTTTTAGCCATTCTTCAAAAAACTCCATTTTCGTCATAGTCACGACTCGTTCTGAAAAAATAAAATAATTTTACTTTCGGGCCTTTTCGGGGTCTATAATATATATGAATCTGTGCCTGAATTAAGTTGGTGAATGTGGAATCTTTGGCACAATAATACTATCAGTATATATCACCACTACACCAAAACACTTTATTTTTGCACTCGACGCCGCATTTCGCTAACCATGTTAGCTTCATCAGGAGCGATGATTGACTAAAGCTAAACTACCAAATCTACCCTATTTATACTTAGCCTAACCCTTGAATTACTCCAGCGGAACTAATGACATAGGCAAGGCTATCAGTTCCGGTCAAGTAACCAGTAGAGTAGGGGACTATAAGGAATAGGCCCTCTGTCTTTGTTTAATACTACTTTTACATTTTATGATTTCCATACTTTCGTATGCGTTCAACAATCTCCTATCAGATACATTTTTATTAATCTTAGATTATCTAATGTTTACAGTATATGATCAGCTTCAAGAGCATGTTCGGCAATGCTCTAGACTTTCTGTTCTGTTGTATTTTTAAGTGTGCTAAATGTTCTTTAAATCGTGTTTCTAATTGACCTTTTAGTTTGCCCAACTCTTACTTTTTGTGTCACAATCATTACAACTAATTTCATAAATTCCACTTTTCTCACAATTAGGAATCTTATCTTTGGGATTTCCTAAGTTCTATTCCTCAGATTGTCTGATGACTTATAGACTAAGGTGAGGCCTACCTTATTAAATACCTTATTGAGTCCCTTGCTATATTTCGGATTATATGGTATGGAGACATTACTTGGTGTTATATTTCTTCGCGTGTAAAAAAAGTGGAATTCTGAATATTAAACCTAAACTTATGCCTATCTTATTAGCTTATTTACTAAGTCATCGTCATAACCATTAACTCTAGTATATTTCTAATACGATTCCTTCCTTTATTAAAGTTTACTCTATTCAGAGTCACTTTCCCTCTGAATAGAGTAAACTTTAATAAAGAAAGGAATCGTATTAGAAATATAACTAGAGTTTAATGGTTATGACGATGACTTAGTAAATAAAGCTAATAAATAGGCATAAGTTTAGGTTTAATATTCAGAATTCCACCTTTTTTACACGCGAAGAAAATAACACCAAGTATGTCTCCATACCATATAATCCGAAATACTAGCAAGGGACTCAATAAGGTAATTAATAAGGTAGGCCTCACCTTAGTCTATAAGTCATCAGACAATGTGAGGAATATCTTAGGAAATCCCAAAGATAAGATTCCTAATTGTGAGAAAAGTGGAATTTATGACAATTAGTTGTAATGATTGTGACAAAAAGTATGTTGGGCAAACTAAAAGGTCAATTAGAACACGATTTTAAAGAACATTTAGCACACTTAAAATACAACAGAACAGCAAAGTCTAGCATTGCCGAACATGCTCTTGAAGCTGATCATACTGTAACATTAGATAATCTAAGATTAATAAAAAAATGTATCTAACTAGGAGATTGTTGAACGCATATGAAAGTATGGAAATCATAAATGTAAAAGTACGTTTAAACAAAGACAGAGGGCCTATTCCTTATAGTCCCCTCTACTGGATTAGTTGACCGGAAACTGATAGCCTTGCCTATGTCATTAGTTTTCGTTTTTTTCCGCTTGAGTAATTCAACGGGTTAGGCTAAGTAAAAATAGGGTAGATTTGGTAGTTTTAGCTTTAGTCAATCATCGCTCTGATGAAGCTGATCTCAATCCTTTTTCCATACAATTTCTGTTAAAATTGGGAACAATGATAAAGCAAGAACACTGAAATGGAAGTACAGGGTGAGTCAACGATAGAGTAAAGTTCATTATCTCATTTGTTTCGGGAGTGACGAAAAAATGTTAAATATAATAGTTTTAGGGAATGTTAAGGTACACAGTTTAAAAATATTTTTGGGTATACAGGGTACTTCAAAAAAGTGTGGCCGATATAACATTTGTTTTTTTTAAATAGAACTTCCTATTTTCTAATTTATTTTTAAATTCTGCGTAAAATTTGATATCTTTTTATCAATAATGTTATAACCTAAACTTAATAGTTTTTCTAATAGTTCAGTTTTTTTTTTAAAAAAATACTAGTGTTTAGTTTTGTAAAAAATTGACAGTAGCGCGATTGTTTCTGAAGGTGAAATACTCATAATTGGTACGAGCGTTCTATAGAGATGAAAAAAAGATATATGTAAAGAAATTTGAATTAGATGCTACAGGGTGTTCAAAATAAATTTATATATTTCGACTATTTTGAATTGAAAAATTTCAAATTTTTTAAACGGCAACACCCTGTATATTCTTATTTTTTCTGATAGATTTTACAAAACCCTCCAACTTTTAATAAGTATGTCAGATACCTATTTCTAATAGTTTTCGATTTATAATTTTTCAATTTTTACCCTTGTTTTTAATACACTTACGCTATTGTGAAAACATAAACAAATAGTTAATAATAATTTTAATATAGTTAAACTTATCTAATGACGTTCAAAAATATGCCCGTCTACTTAAACACATACACACACATTATGACGTTCAAAAATATGCCTGTCTACTTGAATATACATGTTTAGTCGTTTTACTATATTTTCCTTCACTTTCCTTAGCATAAAGGGCGTTATTGTCCCGCACGTATCCCGTATCCTATTTTTCATATCTACTGGTGGTGTAGGGGGATTCACATAAACACGATCTTTAATGTAGTCAACAAAAAGAAGTCTAAAGGTGTTAAGTCACATGATCGAGGGGGCTACTGAATGAATCCATCCCTACCGATCCATTTTTGTGGGTAACGATTGTTTAAAACTTCCCGAACTTCCCGGTGGTAATGAGCAGGAGCTCTATCTTGTTGAATCCACATTTTTTCCCTTTCAAAGTTATCAACTTCTTCAAGAAGCTGTGGTAATTCGTTTTGCAAAAAATTTAGGTGTCTAGGCCCGTTAAGCAGTTCGCGGAAAAAATATGGACCAATAATTCGAAATTTAATATTCCACTCGATACATTAAGCGAGCAATGGTTTTGGTTTTGAACTTCCAAGACCCAAAATGGATTAACTGTTAAATAATAATGCATGTAATGACTGTTAACTGCTTCGTTACTGCGAAAGGTAGCTTCATCAGGAAACATTATTTTGGATAAAAAATTTAGATCGGCCTCTGTTGCTCCATTCATGGTGGTAGAAAAGTTTACTCGTCGTTCAAAATCACGGTCTTGAAGTTCCTGATGTAGTTCTATATGAAAGGGATGTTACTTGTATTTTCTCATGGTGCGATTAGCCGTAGATTGGGATGCGTCAAATAAGTCAGCTAGTTGACGGCTGCTGACCTGGAGATTATCTTCAACATGAAGTAAAATCTCCATTTCTTTTTCCTCATTGGTAGCATTCTGGTTTACGCGTATACTCAACGCTACCACTACCATCAAACCGTTCTTTTAAGCACTGAAAAGATTTTCTAGATGGTATACGTCTATTAGGGTACTTTGCTTCGTAAAGCCTTACTGCCAAAAGACAATTTTTTCCCGCCTCGCCCAATATATAAACCATATCAATTAATTCATATTTAGGAAAATCCATAACTATTACCTTCATACGTCACTAACTACAGCAAATTAAACTATTTTTACTTGCTTAATAGATATGTCAAAATTTGACAATGCCTGCATTTTTGTTTTGCCTTGGCAACTATGAAGTTATAGCGTATTAAAAACAAGGGTAAAAATTGAAAAATTGAAAATAAATCGAAAACTATTAGAAATAGGTATATGACATACTTAATAAAAGTTGGAGGATTTTGTAAAATTTATCAGAAAAAACAATAATATACAGGGTGTAACATTTAAAAAAATTTGAGATTTTTCAATTTAAAAGAGTCGAAATGCATAAATTTATTTTGAACACCCTGTAGCGTCTAACTCAAATTTCTTTACATATATCTTTTTTTTTCATCTCTATAGAACGCTTGTACCAATTATGAGTATTTCACCTTCAGAAATAATGACGCTACTGCAATTTTTTAATAAAAAATTTATAAAATTTTACGCAGTATTTAAAAATAAATTAGAAAATAGTTAAATTAAAAAAAAAAAAAACATACGTTATATCGGCCACACTTTTTTGAAGTACCCTGTATACACAAAAATAATTTTAAACTATGCACCTTAACTTTCCCTAAAACTATTGTATATAACATTTTTTCGTCATTCCCGAAACAAAGGAGATAATGAACTTTATTCTATCGTTGTCCCACCCTGTACATTATGATATATATGAAACAACCCTTCTAAACCTCTATCCCATTCATTTTACCTTATATATCTCTCGGATTAGATAAAGTTTTTAAAAATATTGCAACCATTGCGAAAACTAGTCAAAATTCTTATTGAAACTATATAGTATTTAATGATTCCTACCCCTTTCACCATCTTTACCTGTATATAGTAGAAATAGCAAAAAAATGTTTCGTTTTTTTTGAACTAAAGAATTCTGGATAGTGCTTATATCACAATAAATAGGTAATTACTCTTTTAACTCCCTTTCTCATCTCTTGTTCCTTGCATAATTATACATATATAGTAAATAAATAACTATGCTTAAAATTTGTTCATTAAAAACCTAGAAAAATTGACGTAATACTATTGAAACAATATAATATTTGACCACTCTACCTCTATCAACCATTAAAATTGAAAATAATCCAAAAAAAAATTACTTAATTTTCAGATTCCTTAACTCTACAAACCCCGAAAAAAGGTCTAGAATACCATACATAGCACACAAACCCCATTAACCAGCTACCCCACTCTTTAAAACCCCCTTACATATTTTTCTATAGGTAATACGCTAACCAAAAAAACCTGTAAATATCCAAAATGCAATTGAAATTATATTATATTAGCCCAGTCGCCAGGAGTTTTGAGCTCTCATTAAATGTTAACAGGCTGATTTTGGCATACAGGTAGTTTTTTGGACGTGGAATATAACAAAAAAAAACAAAAAAAAAAAAAAAAAAAAAAAAAAAATAAAAAAAAGTTTGGTAAAGTTCGATGTATGCTAAGCCCACAAAATCCAAAATAAAATAAAAAATTCGGTTTTTAGGTAATATCTAGGAAAATGAAAAAGATATCGAAAAACTAATAGCACCACGTGAAAAAGCGGGAAATTTTACAAAAAAATAGTATGAAGATTTTTTTCCAGATATTTTTTTTATTAGCCTAAGAATTTATTAAAAAATCGGATAGGTGATTCAAAAAAACGCAGCTCGCCTAACAAGTTAATTTGAAAGACTACGCGCACCGCTCGAAGGTTAATCGATATTACGTGTTTTCAGAGTGTAAAAAAAAATTAGAAGACAGCTTTTTAAAAAGGAGACTTTTAGCTTTCCGATGATATTTAATAGTTTTTATTTTTGTAGTTTTATAATTTGTAAAACTTAAAACTAAATTTTTGATTGCATGATTTTAACGGGCATAGAGTAAATTACAAGTATTTAATAAAATATAGTATCGAAAAAAAAAAAAATCCTTGTGCACATATCATTATTATATCTTGAGTTTCAATATAAAGATAACCAAAAATACCCAGATTGTACAGTCCCTGGCCAAATTATTAGACGCACTGTATTTTTTTTAGTAATTTTATATTTCTTAAGAGTTTTTATGCAATAATGGTATATTTAAACTACAATATTATTGATTTTTATTTAAAAGAATTGTTGTAGACTACGTATTTGTATTTATTATTTTAACATATGGCAACACTGTGTTGACAAAGTGATACATGAACGTAAATAAGTACAAACCTGTATCAGTCGCGATCGGAATCGAGTCAGGTACGGACGTGTTTCTGTGGCTTTATGGACTGTGATTGTTTGTTTAACAGTTTTATACTACTCAGTTATTAGTTTATTTTGTATGCAGTGTTTTAAAAAAGTAATTGGACTATTTTCATTATGGGTAGAAAAGGCGATCTTTCACCACGTAAAAAAGCTGAAGTGAAGGCCCTTGTGGTTGCGAAAACATTTACAAACCGAGAAATATCACGAAGATTGGAGGTTTCTGAAGCTAGTGTACGACGCATAAAAAAGAAAATTGAGTCAGGGAAGGAATTAAGCCCGAAAAGAAAGAAAAGATGCGGTAGAAAACCAATTTTCACTCCACGGTCAGAGAGATGTTTGAAGAAAATTTGGGTAGAAAACAGATTTGCTACCACAAAGGTAATAAAAAATCACAACTCCAGGATGCTAGCGTAAATGCTTCTGAGCGCACTGTTCGAAGAAAATTGAAAGAATTACATTTTTAGGCCTGTTGCCCCGCCAGGAAGCCCAAGTTAACAGCTGCAATGAAAGCAAAGCGCCTGAAGTGGGCCAAACAATGGCAAGACAAAGATGTGGACTTCTGGAGATCGGTAAGATACAGCAATTTAATCAATAATTGATACATTATTATCATTTTCAGTTAAATAAAGCAAATAAACATGGAAGTTTATATATTTTTCCTATTTTTGACAGGTCTGCTTCAGTGACGAAAGCACATTCGAAATTTTGCAGAATAAAGCTCAGTATGTGCGTCGTCGTCATGGAGAAAAGTTTCATCCTGATTGTGTCGTCCCGACGGTTAAACATCCCACCAAAGTGATGATTTGGTCAGTCATCAGCGGCAAGGGCACTGGACGTCTGTACGTCGTCAAAGGAATAATGAGGCAAGATCAGTACAAAAAGAAGTATTACAAAATCGGTTGATTCCGCAGCTCAGAGAATGGTTTCCAAATGGGGAACCATTCACTTTCATGCAAGATGGAGCTCCCTGCCACACTGCTCGGTCTGTTAAAGCTTTTTTGGCAGAAAAAAATATCCCTCTGTTGGATTGGCCGGGTAATAGCCCTAATATGAACCCATTGAAAATGTGTGGGAGCTGATGAAAAGAGAAGTGGCTAAAGATGTAATTACCAACAAAACCCAGCTCCTAGAAAAGATTATTCATGTGTGGAATCATCATCCTCAAATGCAGGAGACAGTACAATCTTGCATTGATAGCATGCCGCGCAGAATTAAAGCTTTGATAGCGGCTAAAGGTGGCTCAACTAAATATTGACTTTTACTAACATTAATTTCACTTTTCTTTAAAACTTAATAAACTTATGCTTTTCTAAATTAATGCTGTTTTATTTATGTCAAATAAATAGGTAATTGATTGGATAATATAAAAATAAAAAACAAATCAATTTAAAATAATAAAACGGTACAATATCACTCGGTAATTAATATTTTACATGAAATCTTGCAGTGCGTCTAATAATTTGGCCAGGGACTGTATGTCTTATTTAAAAATTTGCCTGCTGTAGTGTGCCGTCGACAATTTTATGCTCAAAGCTGTATTAATTGGTCAAAAAAAGTCGGACAATTTTTTTTTTAGTTACAGTTAAAAAGTATATTTGATATTAGAAAACCATTAAAGACTTAAAAAACTTTCTCTTTTTTTTATAAATTTTGCTTTTAAAACAGTGATTAACGCATTTTTTGATTATTATTAATCATACAACTTAAACTTAAAATAAAAAAAATATTTAAAGGTAGGAAATGAAAGATAAACGTTTAAGCTTTAAATATAAAGTATATATATTTCATTTAAATACCCAGGTACAAAGAGAACAGTTATTGAAAACACAAACATTGTAAATTACTCCAAGAAATAAAATGAATTACATACTTTCTGGCCATTATAGTGAATCCGCCATTTTGAATTTCTCAAATCTGTCATCGGATTCTTAGTAAACACCCCAAGAAACCCTTAATAGCCAATTTGAAAATATTTAACGGTATACAGAGACGTTAATTTAATCACAAATTAGGTTCGAAGCATGGTTCCCTCTACAACTGAAAAGGTTTAAACCAGCCATTTTATTTTAAATAATTTTTTTTAATTACGGTAAAACTAAAAGCAATAATCGATATACTATTTTTTTTTTGTAAAAAATTTCCCATTCTTTCACGTGATGCTATTGGTTTTTCGATATTTTTTTATTTTTAGAGAGATTTGCGAAAAAACGAACTTTTCATTTTATTTTAGATTTTATAAGTTTAGCGTACACTTTAGAGCAGCAAACGGTTTGTTATCGTATTCTACGTCCAAAAAACTACCTGTATGCCAAAATGCAAGCTGTTAACATTCAATGAGAGCTTTTCGTCAAAATTTGCCTCTGACGACTGGGCTAATATTAAATATATATATTTTCAGCTCCTTCCGGGGTTAAACTTGAAAACAATGAAAAAAACCTATAATTAAAAAAAAAATCTCAGACTTCAAGAACCCAGAAAACGATATATAGCACGATATGTAGGAAGCAACCCCTCTCATCTCCACCCACCACCCCTTTTGCCCCTTATATGTTTTACTATAAATATGTCTGCATAAAATTTATTTATTATTCAACAAAAAACCAGATAACCAATAAAATCTGTTAAGCTGTATCGATACCCCCCCTTTCACCTCTTGGACTTAAACATTATCGTTCAAAAACTAAAGGATCATCTCACTGTTAAAAGTCATCTATGTACTTTTGAAATCGATATCTGATTTCGGTCGAGAGCTCTTCTGCCAACAGACTGACAAACCCACAGACAGACAGACCGACAGAAATGAACGATCTGGAAACCCCAAGAAAAGCGAAAATCTCGGATTGTGATTTTTTCACGAATAAAATACTTTTCTTTAGCAAGGAAAGTAACAATGTAACAATGTAAATTGTAATTTTACTGGACGACACGTACTAGCCAAAAGGACACTAAAACTTTAACGCAAGCAGTAGAAAATTTCCATGAGCTCTTCACAGTTTAATTATTTACTTTAATTAAGGCATTCGCAAATAAACTGGAATGTTGTAAATGGAGCGTAACTACAAACAGAGTATTATATTTCATTTACATTTAAAGGTCCAAAACTAATACAATAAACTATTCTGGTCTTAATATAATTTTTTTATTATGGAAATTATTTATAACTTTATAAATATTATTTCGTTCTACTTCACTGTAAAAGTATAAACATTTTTTTAATTGAGGACTTAACTTTTAATTTTGGAATCTTGATAACTTGTGTCTATTTAACTTTCTTTAAAAATATCTTTAATAAGTCAAATGACTAAAACCAGAAAGCTAATTTTCAGAAACAACTTTCACACTTTATCACGTTAGAATTTGCAAAATTAATATATATGCTATTAGTTCCTCTACAGAAGAGTTCCTAACCCATGCCATAAAATCTTGGAAAAACTTAGATGAACAGTACAAGGACTCTGGAGCGGTCTTGCTTGATATTTAAAAGTCTTTAGATCGTGTAGTTTATGTTGGTTTATGTCTCCCTCTCCCGGTTTATCAGAAAAAAAAAAGATTATCATGTGGCGTATTTTCCAGACTTGGCCCTTAGAATCATCTGCTTTGATCTCTACTTATGAGGTGAAAAGTCTCAAGACTTTTAATAATAATAATAATAATAACACTCAAACATACACACACAAAATACAAACACTCAAAGCAGAAATGCACTCACATCTAGCTCGATGGTCAGACACCGACCCTACAACAAGAAATCTCATCCCTCGTTTAATCTTCAAACAGAGCACACAAATAATCCTCAACACAATAAACAAGCACATAATACCACAGTACATAACAGACTTAAGCACGATCGAAGACATTCACACAATAATATATGCAGCAGCAATCACCACTATAACACAAAATAATCAAAAATTCCCGCAACGACAAAGAGATTCCAACAGCCAGAAAACCTAAATTTAAATGGCAAATAAGAATAGAAAACAAAATCAACAACATCAGAAGAGATCTGGGACACCTTACCAGTTTTATGAACGGAAACGCATCCAAACGTGTCACACTGGGTGTAGAGAAGATCAAATCTAAATCTCTCAACCGAACACTGCCAGAAATCATTGATACTTTAAAACAAAAACTATCCGTATATGCTGCAAGACTCCGTAGATACAAAGAATCAAACGAGAGGAAAGACACCAACAACCTCTTCCGAAGATACGAAAAAACAGTTCTACCGAAAAGCTATGTACAACGAGCAGACAGTAGTAACTGAACCACCAAACAAACAAGAACTCGCAGATTATTGGAAAACTGTCTGGTCAGAACCCAAACTACATAACAATAACACGCCCTGGATCAAAGCCGAAGAAGATAAACACAAACGTGTGACAGAACAAGAAAATTCCACACTAACTACAGAAGAAATTACAGAAACAATCAAACACACACATACACAACTGGAAATGCCCTGGGATAGACAATATGTAAAACTTCTAGGATAAACAGTTTACCACCACACACGAAGCACTCACACACCAAATCAACAAAGCCATTCTACAACCACACACATTCCCCACTTTTCTTACACACGGAATAACATACATCAAACCCAAAAGTTCAGACACCACAAACCCGTCAAACTACCGACCTATCACCTGTCTTCCAACCCTATACAAGATCATCACAGCCGCAATTTCCAAGAAAATAAAACAACACCTAACAGACAACAATATTCTCACAGAAGAGCAGAAGGGATGCAGGTAAAATAGTCGAGGATGCAAAGAGCAGCTGATCATAGATAGCGTGATTATGGGACAAACCAGAAAAGAACACAGAAACCTCCACATCGGTTACATAGACTATAAAAAGGCCTTCGACTCCATTCCCCACAGCTGGTTAATCAGAGCCCTAGAAATCTATAAAATCAACCAACACCTCAGGCAATTTCTCGCAAAAATTATGAAAACATCGAAAACCAAAATACGCCTAGAAACACAAACCGAACGCATCCAAACAGAAGAGCTGTACATCAGACGGGGGTATATTTCAGGGAGAGTCGCTCAGCGCTCTATGGTTTTGCCTCTGTCTCAATCCACTCTCAAATATACTAAACAGAACAGAGCATGGCTTCAACATCAGACACCAAAAGTGAATCAACATAAAATAAACCATCCTATATATGGATGACATAAAACTCTACGCTGCCACAAAAACACAGCTGAAAGAACTCCTCAAAATCACAGAAATATTCACCTTAGATGTCAATATGGAATTTGGTATAAGTAAATGCAAAGTGCTCCATATCAACAAAGGCCAGTGGAAGGGCCACCATGAGACAGAAACCATCAACAATGAAACACTCGATAACATGTTTGACAAAGAAACATACAAATATCTAGGCTTCCAACAAAGCTCCAAACTCAACCACACTCACATCAAAACAGAGCTCAGAAACCGAATTCCAAAACAGACTGACGAAACTTTTACAAACAAAACTCAACTCTAAGAATCTCACTAAAGCCATCAACACGTTCGCTATACCTATACTCACATATTTATTTGGTATCATCAAATGGTCACAAACAGACATAGAAAATATTCACATCCTTATACGATCTCAATTCACCAAATACAGGAAATTGCACCCCAACGCATGCAAAGAAAGACTTACCATCGAGAGAAAGGCAGGAGGAAGAGGAATTATAAACATCAGATCATTACACACAAAACAAATACAAGCACTTAGGAAATTCTTTCACACCAAGCAAACCAGCCTCCATACAGCAACAGTCAAAGCACACAAAAACTATACCCCACTCGACTTATTCCGGGTAGACCACCCAGCAGATACACACAATCACACCCAATTACAACAGGAAAAGATGAAAACGTGGTCAGAAAAAAACACTCCACGGAAAACACAAATACCACATAGAACAAGACCACGTAAATAAAAAACAATCATACACCTGGTTGCAGGATGGGCAGCTATTTCCGGAAACAGAAGGCTTCTTACTTGCCATCCAGGATAAAGTCATATTAACCAGAAACTACCAAAAGCATATCATCAAAGACCCAACTATTACAGAAGACAAATGCAGAAAATGCCACCAGCAGAAAGAAACGATCGAACACATAGCAAGCGGATGTAAAATATTAGCCGGAACGGAATACACAGCCAGACATGACTAAGCGGCAAAAGTAGTTCACCAAGCACTAGCCACAACATACAAGCTCATAGAAAAACACAGATCCCTACTACAAATATACACCAACATCCGTACTTGAAAATAAAGATTACAAACTCTACTGGGACATCAGTATCCATACAGATAAAACAGTCTCCGCCAATAGACCCGATATTACTTTTCAGTGCAAAAAAAAAAGTCTCCTATCTAATTGACATAGCTGTCCCCAACGACACAAACATCCAAATGAAATACACAGAAAAAATTTCCAAATACACAGACCTTGCAACTGAAATAAAAAGGCTATGGAAACAAGAAAAAGTCATCGTTGCCCCCCCTCATTATATCAGCCACAGGCCTTACACCAACAACATTCACACCACACTTAGTACAATTAGGACTCAACACAAACATGCACAAAAACATTCAGAAGTCAGTGATTTTGAAAACATGTAATATTGTCAGGTCATTCCTTAATACACAATGGTAATGCGTTTGTGCTGACTTGGTTTGCGCCCGTCAGCCAAACATGGAACCACATTGACCAAATGTGAGAAAGAAGAACTTTTTTGTAATAATAATAATTTACCCAACAGTTTCCCATTAATAGGGTAAATATTTAGACATTTACATATTCAATGACAGTCTGTAGTAATTGCTTCTTAGTACAACAGTATATGTCACAAACATTACAAATATGATTAAAATTAGTAGACTTTACATGAATAGGTGAATTCATTAACAAATTAGTATTAGGTCTGTTACATCTAAAAAACATATTTGATCGTGAGTGTATCCGTGGCACATTGATGTTAATACGAGACAGTATATCCCTGCAATCAATCATATTGTGCAATACTTTATATAGGAATAATATTGAGGCATAAACTCTCCTGATTCCCAGGCTAAGAATATTTGTCTGTTCACACAAATAATCGCTGCTGATTCCCCGTTCAGGATACATTCCATTAATCTTAAACAGCAGAAATTTCAGAAATCTCCTCTGCACTTTTTCAAGTGAAACTCTATGCACCTCGTACATTGGAAGCAGAAATACAAAACCTTCAGTGATGCAATATTAGTGAAACCCCTACAATTCCCAATGATGAACCCGTAAGACTTTATTGCTTCACAAACTTTCATTGCTATATGCTGAGCAAATGTTAGTTTTGCATCAAAAACAACTCCCAAATACTTAGCTGAGCTACACCTACTTAAATTATGGTCTTGAATTCTATATTGAAACTCTATTGACACTACCCTCCTATTATATGTTAGAACTTTGCATTTTTGAGCATTTAAATGTAGTTTATTGTCACAACACCAAGAATGTACGAAATTCAACTGGCTTTGTAGATAGGAACAATCCTCAGTTTTTTCTATTGGCACAAACATTTTAAATCATCAGCATAAATTAGTCTGTTACATTTTAAATCCTCGCAAAGGTCATTTATGAACATAATGAAGAGCAAGGGTCCCAAATTTGAACCTTGTGGAACGCCGGAGGTAGCCACAAATCTTTCTGATTTGAATCCGTTGTAGGCTACAAAATGAGTTCGATTAAACAAGTAAGAACTTATAAGAGCCCTCCCACCATCAGTGAAACCAAAGAAAGACAACTTATTGATGAGAACATGATGGTCGATCCTATCCAAGGCCTTCGAGAAATTTGTATAAATAACATCATCTAATATTTCTGAAATGAACTGTGTCATAACAGTTAGATTTGTTACCGTAGATCTCTTACTAACAAATCCGTGCTGATAAGGAGAAATTTGATTTTTAATTTGGCTATAGATACGTGCATACAAGACTGACTCAAAGACCCTTGAGAAGTTACACAGTAGAACGACACCCCTGTAATTTTCAACATTTCTCCTATCTCCATTCTTAAAAATAGGACATAATCTACCTTCTTTCCATCAACAACAAAGGAAAAACATTATCATACAATTGCTCCAGTGCAAGATCAACATCACAACAACCCTCAAGAGACGTCCAGTCAACTGCTGATAGGGCTCTGTATAATTCAGGAAAATTTGCTTTTCTAAAGTTATAAATCTTAGCCGGGGAATTAGTAGAGAATTTTTTTTTGTCTTATATTTATTTTTGGAATGGAGAACATAAGCGCCGGATGATGTGTATCCTCCGGGACCATTGGGATATCATCTCTCCTGACAATACACTCTGATCCAGAGATAACTAAATCAGGTAGTCTATTATTCGAGTTAGTTATGCTGTTCGGTTGCTTGCACTGATTAATTTCAAGAAAGTTGTTGATAACCAAAGTTTTGCGATCAAATAATCAATCTGTTTAGTAAATTCGAAAAAAATGATCATATACATCAATACTTAATCTATCAGGTATATATAATACTACTACATACAAAATTTTATCATTAATACTACATTTTACCATCAACATCCGAAAATTGTAAATCAAATAAAGTCACATCCATAGACTCTGAGATTATATAATTCTTGACGGCCAGTAAAACACCACCACCACGTTCTTTACCTGTTATATCAAATTTTCTATCCTTTCTGTAAACTGTATATTCGTTCGAAAACAATTCCAAGCTATGAACATCTTCGTGAAGCCAGGTTTCACTTAAAGCCAACAAATCAAACTCACAATCACAAACCGAGGAATAAAAGAAGAAAAGAAGAAAAAACAATGTTTTTGTCAAAAATCGATTTTATTCTTTATTGCTGAGATATTTGAAGGAGTTGGTAAAGAGTGACCGCAAAATTAGCCCGTTTTTGCAACCCTCATATCTTTGAGACAAAAAAAGCAAACCTGACGTAAAAAGTCTTAAATTAAAGCTAATTAAAAATCTAGGAGGACATATTTTTCCATTTTTTTATTTAGGGGTAACTATTCCCTATTTTGAGGATTAAACGGGTGAAAATAAAAAAGAAAATAAAAAAAATATTTATGATGTGTAATTCATGAAAATAGGTCGCTTTAATTATTAACATATTCTCTACCCAATACCGTATAGTTAATCAAAAACCATCCTCTAAAAGGCGGTCGAATTGATAGGAGATCCTGCCATGCTCACAAACATGACTCCCAAAACTAGGAAAAAATACAAAGAAATAATCAAAATACTGGGACTATAGCGTTAGACTTATACGTCTCCCAAACTTATCTCTAAGTGATAACCACCTCCTAAAAGAGGGTTGAAATTCATGTTGGTGCTATTTCAACCTAAAATTAACTTTATTTAATTTTATTTACTTTCACAATTTTAATCCCGAAAATAGGGGGTAGTTACCCCTAAATAAAAAAAAATGAAAAATATGTCCTAGATTTTTAATTAGCTTTAATTTAAGACCTTTTACGTTAAGTTTGCTTTTTTGTCTCCAAATTATGAAGGTTACTAAAATCCACACTTTCTTGAAGTTACTCTTTCATAAAGACGAATTAAACCTTCCTTCAAGAGAGATACACTTATTCTAGCGATCTTCCAACATTTGGATGCCTTTCAGATAGTATGATTTGTCGAACTCTCTAAAATAAGCTTCAGTTTCCCATTCGACTTCTTCATTTTTTTTTATGGATCTGGCACACGTCCTGCAGGGAAATCCCTAAAGCACTACAGGAGCGACACGTGTGCGGAAAAAAAAAAAAAAAAAAAAAAAAGCGATTCACGTTGGTCTTGAATCGCTGTAAATTTTACTCGGTGGGAAACACAGTTCTGGGCAAATTATTCCAAGGGGATAAGGTTCTCCATAGAAAAGACTGCTTGAAAAGGGTTGTACGAGGAGTAACAAGCTGAATTCATACGGATGTGAAGTATTAGCGCAACTCGTATTTCTAGAATGCACCGCTCTAGGAGGAATTAAGTGGGCTATATCCATCGAACACTTCCCATGAAAATACTTGTAGAATAGACTCAAGTCGCCAACTGTTCTTCGACGTTCCAACGAGCCAAGGCCGCTCGCCAGTTCCGGGTCTCCAATCAGGCGAACAGCTCTTCTCTGAATAGAATCCAACAAATGCAGTGTTTGTTTGGGAGCTGAGCTCCAAACATGGGAGCAATATTCTATAGTTGGTCAAATTTGAGCTTCGTACAGAATTAACAGTTGTTGTCGAATGTAAAGCTTTCTGGTTTGAAATAATATTCCCAGCTTTCAAGAAGCTCTCTTTGTTATGCTTGCAACATGTTCATGACAAAATATATTTGCTCCCAAATTCCATTTGGTTACTGTCACTCCAAGATAGAATTTCTTCCAGATCGTTGTTAAGTTGAATGACTTCCTGCTGTCTACGGATATTCAATTGAGTAGCTGATGTCCGAGCATTCAAAGTGAATGAAGTGTACTGACATCTAAAAAGCTGTAGATGGGATATCCAATCTTTTCCAGCAGATCGTTAATGTAAATGAGAAAGAGAGTAGGAGACAGTATGGAGCCCTGTGGCACACCGCCGTTGATAGTGAAAATGTTAAAAAGATATCCATCGACTGCCACTCGTAAAGAAGCTCTCTGAGGAATTATGAGTGCCAGAGAAGCCTGTGCATCCTCCATGTATTTAACATATGAAGCTTTAATTTGCTGCTTAGAAATTGATCTTAACCGTCTAAATTCTAAATAATCATTGTGATTACCATATCTCTTGAATTTTTTTGCATGCTTTGCTTTCCTTTTTATATTTTTAATAATATTAGCAGAAAACCTTGGAGGATACTGATGAGCAAAATTTTTGTATGCCGGAACATGTTCATCAAACAAAGTTTAATTCGTCTTTATGAAAGAGTCATAAAGACGAATTAAACATTTTAAATACTTTCCTTCAAGAGAGATACACTTATTCTAACGATCTTCCAACATTTGGATGCCTTTCAGATAGTATGATTTGTCGAACTCTCTAAAATAAGCTTCAGTTTCCCATTCGACTTCTTCATTTTTTTTTATGGGTCTAGCACACGTCCTGCAGGGAAATCCCTAAAGCACTACAGGAGCGACACGTGTGCGGAAAAAGCGATTCAAGTTGGTCTTGAATCGCTGTAAATTTTACTCGGTGGGAAACACAGTTCTGGGCAAATTATTCCAAAGGGATAAGATTCTCCATAGAAAAGACTGCTTGAAAAAGGTTGTACGAGGAGTAACAAGCTGAACTCATACGGATGTGAAGTATTAGCGCAACTTGTATTTCTAGAATGCACCGCTCTAGGAGGAATTAAGTGGGCTATATCCATCGAACACTTCCCATGAAAATACTTGTAGAATAGACTCAAGTCGCCAACTGTTCTTCGACGTTCCAACGAACCAAGGCCGCTCGCCAGTTCTGGGTCTCCAATCAGGCGAACAGCTCTTCTCTGAATAGAATCCAACAAATGCAGTGTTTGTTTGGGAGCTGAGCTGAGAGAGTAGGAGACAGTATGGAGCTCTGGGGCACACCGCCGTTGATAGTGAAAATGTTAAAAAGATATCCATCGACTGCCACTCGTAAAGAAGCTCTCTGAGGAATTATGAGAGCCACAAACAGAACTTTTCAAACATACCAGAAGAGCGTAGCTTAGCCAACAATCCATCGTGCCAAACACGGTCGAATTCATTGGATATATCAAGAGGAACCACTTGAGATTCTCCAGAGTGTTCAGTTGCGTTATTCGAAACACGTGTTTGTTGCTAATAATGTTGAACCCTTCAAGATATTTTAGAGGATGCTGATTGATAGCCTTTTCTATAACTTTCGATATTATTGAAAGAAGTATGAGTGGTCGGTAGTTATTTCGGAAGGTCTTCTTGCCTTTTTTAGGTATCGGCTGAACTGTGGCACAGTTCCAGCAGGAAGGAAATATTCTCTTTCTGTAGGATAGGTTGAAAAGTCTACAGAAAACTGGTATTAGTTCCCGTGCACAGTTTTTGAGTACTATGGCAGGTATTCCGTCAGCACCAGAAGCTTTTTTGGTCTCTAGCTTCACTAAAATACGTGTTATGTCTGAAGATAATATCGGGCATTCATAACTGCACTATGGAAATAGTAGGTGGTGTTTTTCCTTGGAAATCGACAGTAGAATATGAAACAAAGATTTCAGCCAACAAGTTCGCTTTCTCAACAGGTGTTGCAATAGAATTATCTGGCCGTGTGAGTGGCAGTATGGTGGATTTGGTGAAATTTTCATTAACTGCCTCAGCGACAGACCAAAAGGACTTGGAATTGTTGGGACAAGCGAGAAGTTTGTTTTTAATTCGTTGATTGTGTGCCTCCTTGGTTTCGTCGATAATTTCTTAGCGTCTGTTCCGAACACGAACAAAGATGTTACGATTTATGGCGTTAGGATTTTCACACCATTGTCGGTAGACGAGATGTTTATAAAGAACAGCTTCCTTGCATTTTTGATCAAACCGAAGCTTGTTGGGAGGGCATCTCTTCGAAAAAGGGATGTAAGCTTTGATCCAAATATCTTTCTCTGGAGGCACTTTTTCAAATTTGGGAAGGGATGAGGAAGCAATTCATATCCCAATTAGTCCAATTTTACCATCGAGTTTATGGAGTTGTGAGCTGGTCCATTATCTTGGTGAAACATCATTTTTTTCTTCGCTAAATGAGGTCTGATTTTGATTTCTCCATTTGAACGATCCGATACAGTGCCAAAAAGCGTTCTGAATCCTCGACATGTTGCTGTTTTTGATAAATCGTGAGAGTACGCGGCACCCATAGGGCCTATAACTTTTTCATAAGCAAATGTTCATGCAAAATATGCGTCATGTTCTGTTGATACCTACACAATATCAGCTATCTTTCTCACTTTCGCTTTGCCGTCATTCAGAACAATATGCTGTACTTTTTTGGAGTAACTGCCTCATTTGGACGTGCGGAACTTGATGCATCATCGGTGCTTGTACGACCGCATTTAAGTTCATTAAACCATCGACATATAGTTGCCTTCTACTTGCCATTTTTTTCATCAAAAAGCAATGTTTAATTAACACACCAAATTCTTCTTGTTCCATTGTTTTGCAAAAATCAAAGGTAGTGTCACTCAAACAGCTGTAACTCGCAAACTAATAGACAAAATGTCATGAAAATTTCACACGAATCTTCTGAGAGTTGACACTAACTGAAAATCATATAGTTTTTTTTTGTTTGTGCTCAGAAAGTCTCGGGATTTTTCATCCCATGTAAGTACAACATCATCTGGCTCTTTCTGTATACTTCTAAAATTCATCCGATCATTTATGTGGCTTCAAAATCGTCAATTTTCGAATTACTATATTTTTTACTTACATTGCAGCGCTACTGAAAAACAACACTTTTGTCAACTACTGTTTATAACTTTTAAAACCTACTTTATCCCTGTATTTCTCCAATCTTATTCTTATATCACATCACGACTGGTATTAATATAGTTTTTACATTCCATTCCGGACCGAACCTTGGACATTTGCGGTAAAGTATTGTTCCTGATCTCTTGGGACTTTAAAACGAGACTTTCCCTAAAGTTTTCTAGAATTTAAAGGGACAATATAAATCAGGAAGTTTACATTTGAGGTTTGGAGATCGGGAATTATTACTTTTAAAGGGATAAGGTACGTTAGCTAAATAAGCAGAGTTTTGAAAAAGTTTCCATTTATTTACTAACAAGTAACTTTGGATATTTATTTGAAAGTTAGATTTGAATTTATGTTTGGAACTTTTGATCAGTAACAAACGTAATAATAAATTTACACTCACAACTAAAATCAAAAATATCAAAAACTCTAATTTGTTACGAGGACAAACTTGTTTTTTTGTAATTTGATCACGCGGACAAGAATTTCTTCAAAGTTTCCTCAATCATCCCAACTTTTTACACTGCAGTTTCCAGTTTATCTTTGATAGCGAAAATAATACTCTCCCTTTTCTAGATATTCTTATTAATTGAATGTCAGATATGATTGTTGTCACTCGGTATAGATATTTAAATGCTTCCTCGCATCACCATGCCGCTCAAAAGCACTCAGTCATCAATTTCCTTGTTTATGCAGCTGTATCACGCTCTCAGTCACAATATCTTTACTCAGAACTAAAACACTTTGCTCTCGTTGTGCAATCAAATAATTTCTAGTGCATTGATATCACACACTCCAGTCAAAAATAAACATCTCCTTAGATATCTCGGAAAACTAGAAATCAAGAAGACAGATCATTCTCTTGGTAAGTAAAAATCTTCCTCTTTTGCTGCGAACCATTCATCGAGCCATTGTTTCACATCTTCGTACGAACTAAAGCGCTGCTCAGCAAGTGCGTGACCCATCGATGCAAACAAGTGGTAATCGGAAGGAGCCAAATCTGGTGAGTAAGTCGCATGGGGTAGAACTTCCCAGCAGAGTGCTTTCAACGTGTCGCGAACTGTTTTTGCCGTATGTGATGGAGCATTGTCATGAAGAAAAATGACTTTGTGTTGCCTCTTTCGGTATTCTGGACTTTTTTCAAGCAGCGAACGGTTCAAATCGGTCAATTGTTGTTGGTAACGTTTAGTATTAACCGTTTCCCCAGGTTTTAACAGCTCATAATAGACCACGCCTCTCTGGTCCCACCAAACAAAGAGCATCGTCTTTCTGTCAAAGCGATTCGGTCTTGCGGTCGATGTGGATGGTGCCCCTGGGTCTACCCATGTAATTATACGATGCAAAAACGACTTCCTTTTGTACCAAGCGAGCAAAATGTCACACGTGTTTTTGTACTTTTCCATTTGCCTGTCGTTCAACTCATGTGGTACCCATCTACCGTCTTGAATCTTTCCCATCTCTCGTAGCCGATTGGAAACAGCTTGTTGACTAACGCCCAATTGCTCGGCGAGTTGTTTTTCTGTTTGCGAATCATCTTCGTCCAACAATGCTTGCAATTCCACATTTTCGTATTTTTTTGGCGGTTTTCCACGTTCCTTGTCTGCAACATCGAAGTCATCACTTTTGAAACGCCGACACCATCGTTCACACGTATTATGCGATGGAGCATGTTCACCATAAGCTTCTCGAAGTAATCGGTATGATTCAACAGCAGTTCATTAATGCTGTCCGCGAATGCTCTTTGTTCGGTATAAATTTCGACATATTGAACACAACAACACAACACTATGCACACACTTTTTCAGTTTATCACTCGTGCGCGTCTGATACTTGTTGATGACACAACAAAATTGCGCAGTATCAAATCTTTATAGCACAAACTGCATTGGTGCACCATCTGTTGTCTGAAATCCGCATTTCATACTTGTACACCTGGTATGTCAGTTCTGTCAAAGATAAGACTCCCATGTATCCAATGTAGCTAATCTTATTCTGGGAACAATTTGTAACAGACTATATAAGCCTGTACTAATGTGCTACCAGTCCTCTTGACTTTAAATTAAAAATACTGTATAGTTAGTTCCTTAAGACCTTAGGCTACTGTAGAGGCTTGAAAATGAATCAACTTTTAAGCATTATTTACGGATTGAAAAAAATTTTTATTCAAAAAAATGAACCATACTTCATGGTTACATCTATATTGAGGTCCAAAAATATATTTTTTGATACAATATATTTTACTAAATGGCGGCACAGTGCAGCTTTTTAAAAGACATCTTTTTAAAAAAGAGCTCGGGGGCTTGCAGCATATATTGAGTAAATTTGATCCTGTAACAAAAAAAATTCCATTGGGATTTGTTTAATAAGCTTTTGCTCGGTACGTTTCATAATTACCACTCGGCTGTATAATCAAGTTCCAAAAACAAGACGTACTGGGAAATGTATGGTAAACAAACAATTGCAGGTTTTTATGGTATAGGTAAGGTAATTAGTAATAATTTTGGAAACCTTTTTAAGTATCATTTTGAAAAATGGACATTTTCATAATTAGATAGTAAACAATTAAATTATAACTGAAAAAATCATCATCATCATCATTTTATAGATTATTTCAAATTTTAAATACCATCTGTCACTGCAGTTCCCTCTGGATTAAATTTTAAATCACTAGACTTTGAAGGCAAGACCCTACCTACCCTGGCCTAAAAATAACAAAAATAGAGAGATCCTTTTAAATATTTTTGCAGTGTTGTACTGATCCAAGCATATTGTTGATTTTCTTCTGGGAACTTGGTATCAACTGAGAATTATTGGTGGCAAACGATTTTTTCTTGTGCCAAAAGTAAATATTACCGATTATTAATCAGTAATATTTACTTTTGGCACAAGAAAAAATCAATTAATCAGTGATTAATTATAAAAATCCTCCAGATTTACAAGAAGGTATTAGTACTGACTGCCAAACGGTGGTTTGTTGATAAAAATGAGGAGTAGATTTTTCAAGAGACTAACGACCCTAAACATCAGAGTAAAACGTGTAGAGGGGAATCCGAATCTACCTAAAGTAGAAGCTTCGCAGTAAAAAGGTGTACGCAGTGAAGCAGCTGTCACGGTATATTCGGGCAATTTGAAAATATTTGCTCCAAGAATATGCAGAAAATATCGTTGAAAGTATTCCCCGAAGATGCCAGGCAATCATCGACGCTGATGGGAACTGAACGAACTACTAAATTATTAGCATTTTAATCGCATACTGTCGAATGGTATAAAAACTTTTAAATAAATCCATTTTTTATTGAACAATGAGCGACTCGTTTTTAATTGACCGACTGTAACCCTTGGTTCAACCTCCCTTTAGGGAAAAACATTGCGAGATGCTCTAGATTACTTTCACTTATTTTTCAAAAAGCTGAGAAACGAAACAAACTCGCACAGAACTTTGTCAAAGTACTTAGAATTGCGACACTAATTTGACAACTACGTATAACGTAATTTTTATGGGTAGGTAGATTAACTTAAAAAAAAACTTCCTAATTTTAAATGAATTACAGACTAAAGAAAAATATTTTATATTTTTACGTCCAAGTTATTTTGCACAATATTTTTCCTTTTTTTCATTTTACCTAATTTCTACGAGTACATAAAAAGGGACTTACTTAATAAGACCCTCAATTTACGACGAGTTATGTCGCTGTGATCTGCAGTTACAAAAAGTTTTATTGTGGCAATAATAAAAAGAAAGGGAAACTGTGAATTGGTGCAAGACTGTTCGAAATGATATTTTTCTCCTTGTTTTAATCTTTTTCTCTTATTCAGTACGTCAGTTATTTGAGCGAAGTTCTTAGGCTATTTGTGTAAGTCTTGAAAATATTATTCTAATTCTAATGGAAAAAGAAACATTGTCTTTTGTTTCTAAAACAAGACCAAGTCAAAAATATTTATTGACCCTACTGGAAATAGATATACGTTTACAAAACATTTTATCTAAAATTTCTTACAGTTACTGTAAAATAAAGCAAGTCTTTATCTGAAATAAATATGTTGGGAGATTAGCAAATAGTAATTTGGGAATAAATTGATAAGAAAATACATCATCTGTCCAAAAAGTTACTGATTTTTTTTCTCGGCCTTTAAGCAGCGTTATCTCGTAAACAACAGTCTGTTGTAATCAGTCAGTGCTGACTAGTACATGTACGACTTGTGTGTGTCGTAGTCGTCGTCACAGAAGTGTAATCGAGCCGCGAGTAGAGATCAAATTTCATGTGTTATGTTTAAACGCTTTAAGGAAAGACAGGAGTCGCTCGAGGACGATGCAAGACCAGCACAAGTCCGGCCGATGCAAACGTTGTCACAAATTCGTCATTTTCTGCAAACGGACCTTCCATGCGGATTGATTGCAGAAAAGCTTAACATCTCAAAATTAAGTGTTCAATACATTGTCCGAAATATTTTGAACATAGCCCAGTCGCTAGGGGTTTAGAGCTCTCATTGAATGTTAACAGGCTGCATTTTAGTACATTTTTGGACGTAGAATACGATAAAAAGATATCGAAAAACTAATAGCATCACGTGAAAGAGCAGGAATATTTAAAAAAACAGTGGTATCTAGATTATTTTCAGATTTTTTTGTTAATTAACGTGAGAATTTATTAAAAATTCGAATAAGGTTAATCGATATTACTTCTATGTTGGGAATGTGGAGTCTCTGGCACAATGACACTACTCAGTATATATCACCACTACACCAAACACTTTATTTTTGCCCCCAACTCGCCTTTCGCTGATCATGTTAGCTTCATCAGGAGCGATGATTCAACCATCGCTCCTGATAAGGTTAACATGAGCAGCGAAACGCGCGTCGAGTGCAAAAATAATGTGTTTGATGTAATGGTGATATATACTAATTAGTGTCGATATTACATGTTTTCAGTGTGTAAAAGGAAAATTAAAAGATAGCTTTTTGAAGAGGAGACTTTCAGCTTTCCGATGATACTAATAATTTTTATTCTTGTTGCTTTATAATTTGTAAAACTTTTTTTATCGTACTAATTCGGGAGAAAAATCGCATCCGACGGAGAGCCACAAGGACTGGTAACCCTTACATCAAAAGGCTCATAACACATTAAAATGGTCAGAGAGGTCCTCTATCAATTTCATAATGATAGATGGAATTCCATACTCTCTCTGGAGAATCGCGAGAGCCGTCTCCAATGATGGACCAAGTAAAATGCCCACCCTGCGTCACGCGAATGGTACTGCCTGAACTCCCCAGAAGAAGGCAGATTTATTCGCGGAAATGCTTGAGGACAGGTTTTAACCCAACCCTCACACTCACCCAAGATTCGGCCATTCGCATTTTCAATCAAACCCCACTTCCTCCTGTGCGGATCTTCACGACCCCGCAAACCGTCAAGTCCATTATCCAGACTCGTTTAGTCAGAAAAGCCTCAGGTCATGACAAAATCTCTGTTTAATCCCTGAAATAGCTACCGGCTAAGCAAATTTCAGAGATTAATAATATCATAAACAGCATTCTCCGACTAAGTTATTTCCCCACTTCCCACGAGGCTGATAGCTACCGGCCGATCAGCCTAATATCAATACTGGGCAAAGTGGCGGAAAGGGTTGTTCTCGAGGAAATCAGAGCTGAGAGCACCAAGCTCAACATCATCCCTGATGAGCAATTCGGCTTTCAACCGAATCAAGGCACCATTCACCACACCACGAAACTAGCCCAATTCATTTCCAGCAATTTCAACCACAGGTCCAGGGTTGGAGCTGTTTTTCTAGCTGTATCCAAAGCCTTCGATAAGGTCTGGCAGTAAGGCCTGATTCTCAAACACATGAGATTCGGCTACCCTAATCTAATCATTCCTCTCTGACAGGAGCTTCCAAGTTCGTACTGAGCAATCCCTTTCTGAGTTTAAGAGAATTAGAACTGGAGTCCCACAGAGCTCCGCCCTGTCTCCACACCGTTTTAATATCTACTCATCTAACATCCCCAGGGATCCTTACACTACCCTCCAACTGTACGCTGATGACACGGCCATTTCCTCCTCCTCCAGGAGGATTGACCACATAACGGCCTGACTTTAACGCCACCTAACGCGTCTTTCTCACTGGTTTGACCGATGGAGGAATAGGGTCAACCCAGCTAAGACCCAGGCTATAATCTTCGAAAAATATCTCCGTAGAGCCCCTCCTCAACTTACTATGAATGGAACTAGGCTCAGATGGGCCAACAACATCAAATACCTGGGCCTTCTATACGACAAACGGCTTGTGTGAAAGGACCAAGTACCAATGGTGGTACATAAGGCAAACCAGCTCCTAAGGAAGCTGTACCCGCTCCTGAATCGTCGGAGTAAATTGTCAACTAATAACAAGTTGTTAATTTACAAATCGATCATCAAGGCCGGGTCTAAAACCTATTGGGCCAAGGTCCAGACAGTGCAAAAAAAGCCCTCCGCATCATAGCAGGACCTCCCTGGTTTGTCCGCAACAACCAGTTGCACAGGGAGTTTGAAATGCCCACAATAAGAGAATTCACTCGTAACGCCCAGCTTCACTTCCTTGAGAAAGCCACAGCCCACTCAAACCCCGAGATAGCTAACACTTTCAAAGTCAACATAAACGTCGGCAACCAATACTTACGACTCACAGACATTCTACTATTAAACTAACATTAGATTTAACCATAGACTGACTACCCTTTTACTTAGCACTTAAGGATAAGGCCGTAGTTTAGTTGAGCAACTCCTATCAGTAAAAAGTGTAAACATCACACACAACTAACACCATTGTAACGCAACACTCCCTGGAATTTGGGGATTTAGGTTAACTCTTAGCTTTAAGTTAGTATTAAGGTAGCGTAGGTCAAATCATTAGAAAACTAACCATAGCGTTAAATCATAAACACCTAGACAGTAAAAATCACAGTATGTAAAAGGAGTAAAAGGTTATCCCAGCTCACAAGCAGTTTTAGTAAGTATGCCAACCCTTCACGTTGTAGAGTTCCACATAACTGGAGCACTTTGGGGAACTCTTAAGGTAACGCAAACTGCTCCAGAATCCATAAGGCGGATTTCTCCCTATAAAAAAACCGGTCAAGTGCAAGTTGCACTTGCGCAATTAGTGTTCCGTACGTTGATTGTTTTTAAAATAAAAAAAATTGTCGCAGAGGCATAAAATGATCAGTGATTTTACAAAACACACCCTAAATAAGTTTTCAACAAAGTTTGTTGCCAATCTTTACTGAAAATTGATGACCTTGAAATGTTTGTTTTTTTAATATACCAGATAAATTATTAAAGGTAATGCACTCGTGATAATTTTCGTTCAATCTACACCCCGTGGAAAATATTCCAGAATTTTTTCAAAATTTTTTGATAAGTACTTTTCGAGATAAGGCGGGTGGACAGCGATTTTTCGCGATTTTTTAAAAATAATACAAAGAAAAGTGCGCGCAAGTATTACATTATATATATATATATATATATATATATATATATATATATATATATATATATATATATATTCTTTACTCGTGTTTTCACAACCTTTCATTTGACGCCACACTCGATGACTTAGTAAAAAAAATTTTTTTTCACTTCCGATTTCACCCCCCAAAACTAACCCCTTAAGTCAAAATTTAACTTTCAAAACTACATGGCTCTGATGAGACCATCAATTCCTATATTATTACCAAATTTCAACTTTCTATGACAAATAGTTTCGGAGAAAATCGGGTGTGACAGACAGACAGACAGACAGACAGACAGACAGACAGACAGACACCGAAGTGATCTTATAAGTGTTCCGTACGGAACACTAAAAAGAGGAAAGTATGTGTAAATTTTGGTCGGCATAGCCTGACATCCGAACAAAAACAGCAACGGGTGGACGCCAGCCGAAACTTCATCGAAATGAAAAATGTGGAGGATTCTTTACTGCAAAAAATGATCGCGGACGATGAGACATGGTTTAACCAGTACGAACTTACCACAAAATGGCACAGTACGCAATTTCTTGGCAGTGGTTCACCTAGGTTGAAGAAAGTGCGACTGACAAAGTCAAGCACAAAGACAATGCTCGTTACATTTTTTGGCGTTCAAGGAATGATCTACTACGGAGAACGCCAGGTACTACGTGGATGTCATGGAGCAACTTTGCAAGAGGATTCAGCGGGTTCGCCCGGAAAGGTGTAACGTAAAAGATTTTTCCTTGCTTCATTACAATGCGTCCTCTCACACGGCTGGGATTGTAGTCCGGATTTTGGCGAAAAAATAAGTGAACGTACTCCACTACCATTATTCGCCCTAGTGACTTTTTTATTCCAAGAAATCAAGCTCCACATGAAGTGCCCACTATGACGATTTGGAGGACATTAAAACCACTGTGACGTGCAGGTTAAATATAATCTCAAAAGAAGATTCACAGGGTTGTGTAAACGTTCCGAACATTATATTAAGGTCGGAGGGAACTATGTAGAATATCTAAAGTAATAAAATTTTCATTTTTAATTTTTTGTTGTTTTTTTATTAAGGTAACCCGAACCAGCTAATTAAGCGTTTAAATAGCGGTACTAAGACATCTGAAGATGACGAAAAGTGGGGCTGTCCAAAAACTGCACTGCGGAACCAATATTCGAAAGATAGATGATATCTTCAACGAAATCTCAAAGTTGTTCATGACATTACCGGGCTGCAGATCAACTGACAGACAAACTAAATGACCGGCAGAAATTGAAAACTATATTTTTTTGTGAATAAAAACAATACTCTCCTTGGCCAGGACAATAAAAAGCTAAAAGATGCTTAATATTACTCATAATTTATTTTAATTCGCAACGAAAATGCCAATGATAAAATTACTTTCGAGTATTCAGTTTTATGTTTACAAAAATATGAACATTAACATAAACAATAAATAAATCTACCATCACTTGAACTGACATATTTGAATGGGTCGTACATCAACTGGCAAAACGGAGCCATTTTAACGCATGAATTATTACGCCCATTTCTGCTTAGTATATATGTTTGTAATAGAGAATATCAGCGATTAACAGTTAAAAAATGGCTTAAAATAACGATATACATATATCTTAGATAAAAACTTATTTAGGTGAATTTATGTTTATCTGTATGTATGTACTAGGGTGGCAAGCCAAAATTTTTTTTATTTTCTTTGGTCCTACCCCCGCAAAATGTTCAATCCTATGAAAAAATAAAGCACCTAAATTTTTAGAAAAAATATTAATATTTAGAGGTCGCATCCATCGATTAGAAATATATTTTTTTCTTCTCAAACATTTCTTCCCCTTCAACAGCCTGCCGATAGACTTCTGATTTGAATTTAAGGAATATGAAGGTGTTTCCTTGTACATTTTTTGATGCTGAATCCGTTTCCAAGGGCTGTTTCCCCCTAAAATCCTTCCGTTTTCCACAACGCTCATGTTAAGTGCGCATTAAGGGTGAAGAAATGCGTTTTCCTTTCAAAAAAGTTCCGCAAAATGTACGGGAAGCATTGTAGATCAAGTTTTATGATGTAAAATCATAGATATTGCACAGATCTTTGAGAAATTGTCATAGTGCATGAGTAATATTGGACAAAAACAGAGAGAATGAATCGCTTTATTGGAAAAAAGTTTGACACACCTAAAAAACTCGACAGGAAGGCAACTTCAAAAAAAATGTTTCAGACAAAAGTTTTGGCATTTTTTCCTGGGAATTGAATGGGCCTATTAGATCTTGGGCCCAACGCTCTGTTGGGACTCTATGAGTCCCAAAATTGCAAATTTACAGGGAAACCCAATACCTTTAATATATATTTATGTAGTACACTGAACAACAGTTTTGGTAAAACACAGCGTAATACAGCTTCGTTAGCCTTTATAAAGTCCCTACATTGGTTCCAGTACATATGGGCTCTTCCCAAAAAAAAAAAAAAACACTCAAAGGGAAACGATTCGACTGTGATGAGACGATCTCCAAAAAATGCGAAGAAAGCACTCAAGGTCATTCCAGCAAAAAACTTTCTGACACGTTCTAATATTTGGATACACCAATGGGAGCGTGTTGCGCAATCAAATGGGGACTACTTTGAAGGATGCCACCCACCGGAAACCGCAGAATAACGCCAATAAACGTGCCTGACTTTCGCCGACTTCAAAATTTTGTTTAATTTTGTGTGTTTAAGTATTATATTTTATCTATTAAATATTAATTATATTTTGTTTACGTTCATTGCGTTTTTAAGATTAAGAGAAGATATTTATAAGTTTTTTTGACCTTTTAAAAACCTTTTAATTTTTTTTAACTTTATTTCTACTCTTATTTGAAACGAGAAACATATTTTTGTCTGTCGTAGTGGATTACTTGTCAGTTATATTGTTCCATATAGACTCTGTAATAGCAATCTACTTGGAAATTCGGCTCACGTCTAGAATCAAGATATGCACAGATGAATTTTATTCCCTATTGTGATGCAGAGTGAGGAAGTTACATATGTTAAAGCGCTTAAAAATCAGACGTTGTAAAGATGTTATAACACACTTCGGAGTATATTTCAAATTATTAAATTTTTGATTTCAAGCAGAAAGCAACTGTGTCAGTTCCTTTCTTCTAAATAAAAATTATGTCAATACTATGTTTACACCAGCGCTGTTTATATATTTATTATACTTTTTTTTATCTATGTTTAAATAAATCCACTCATGGATGATTGAGTTAAGTGTTGAAGATATAGAATATAAACAATATATAAATAATTATTAAAATTAATTAAGACAAGTTAAGATAAAATAACGTAAAAATATTTAATCAATTTAACAAAAATGTACGCCTATGTTCCGAACTTAAAGGAACCCTTACGGGGTAAAACAGGGATGCCAGATGGAGTTTCATGTTTTTGGAATATCTAATTACTTGAGCAAACAGAAGAAATGTGTGTCCCAAGTCTTCATATATTGTAAAAGACAACATCCCTCCTTCAATTGAAGGCAGCCACCTCGTAATATCGAGATATATGTGTACTAAACACTTAGAAATGTGTTTTAGATAGGCAAACTGAGAGGTTGAGTGGGTTAAGTAAATATTGATTTAGCTGAAAGTAAGTATACCTTCTCTGGAGCAAAAGAAATAACATTCCAAAACATATTCTCACTTCTGTTTGCATTCTCGATATATATTTGAATGACCTGTTGTGTAAGAATTACTCCAAAGAGATTATATATATATATATATATATATATATATATATATATATATATATATATATATATATATATATATATATATATATATATATATATATATATATATATATATATATATATATATATATATATATATATATATATATATATATATATATATATATATATATATATATATATATATATATATATATATATATATATATATATATATATATATATATATATATATATATATATATATATATATATATATATATATTAAAATTCCGGGTGTCAATCCGTTTGTCTAACGATGAATTTGCACAAATCTCATTTGGCATTTTCAAGTGCTCTTGCTGCTGCTGCTACTTGATACTGTGTTCTTGCTACTGCTGTCGCTCTCAGTAAGGTCACAGTATCGAGTAGCAGCAGCGGCACTTGAATATGACAAATAAGATTTTGGCGAAACGTCGTGCAAATTCATTGCTAGACCAACGGATTGACACCCGAAACTTTGATGTATATATATATATATATATATATATATATATATATATATATATATATATATATATATATATATATATATATATATATATATATATATATATATATATATATATATATATATATATATATATATATATATATATATATATATATATATATATATATATATATATATTCATATATATATATATATATATATATATATATATATATATATATATATATATATATATTTATATAGAGTAGAATCTCGATTATCCGAAATAATATGGACCAAAGATTTCAGATAATCGAAATTTCGGTTAATCCGAATTTTTTTATAAAATAGAAGTTTAGAATGAATACAACATGGCAGATTGACTTAAAAGCATTTATACGATATGCTATTAATTAAAACAAAGAATCCAACATTTAGTTTACTTATTTTATGAATATGTACGGAAAATCGAAAATAAAACAGTTTCGTTCTTAACTTTAAGGTCTTAAAAATGAAGTAATTTTTAACTGCACTCGTTTTGCGTTAGGTCTGTTTTTGGCTGCAATGTCTCTCCAACGTTTGATAAGCAAAACGTCCGCTGCGGTTGCATTTTCTTGTTGTTCTACATAAGTTAACGCTTTTTCTAGGGCCTCTAGTCCTTCTGAATGTGACATTTTTACTAGAATATTGTCAGTGGCTTCTACTTCGTTATCATCATCGTCATCACTGTCTATTTTATTAGCATTTTTGCATACACTTTTAATTAATTCTTGGTCAGTTATTTCAACTTCCACACTATCAGTGTTTAACCATTCACAAACATCGGTTTCCGTAACACATTCGCATCCCGATATTCTTGTAAGAATTTGATGTCAACTTTCATTATCTTCTGTTTCTTCCTCTGAGTAATGTCTCTCCTCTTGTAAAATCAATTTTGACCAAGATTTTTCCAGAGTACTACTCTTTACTTGATTCCAGGCTGAAGCTATCCAATATATAACATTTTTCAAATTGATCTTTTTTAGACAATTAGTAAGATTGCCACATTCATCTACTTCTTCTGAAATATTCTCTAATAACAAACGCCTGTAACTGCGTTTTAAATTTTCCAGTACACCCTGATCCATAGGCTGAATGAGAGAAGTTACAGCAGAAGGCAAAAACATTGCTTTTATTTCCCAACTTTCAAGTTGCTCCACACTTGGATGAGTGGGGGCGTTATCTAGTAAGAGAATACATTTTCTAGGCTATCCATGTACGTTCTTTGCTACGTTTGTAACCAGGTGCTCCAGCTTCCGTTTTTGAAGCTAAGATATTTGACGGCAACATTTTGTAGTTCAAGCCTGTTTCATCACAATTATAGATTTGGTCTGGTTGTAAACCATGTTCTTTCATAAGCAACAGATACATCAGCCGACAATCTTTTAGTTGCCGTACAGCATGTCTTTTTTTCCACCTGTCTAGCCATTCATCACTTGCAAAAAAATTAACAGGGGCTTCAATAACCGGCAACTCTTCGCTTCGCTTCGCTCACTGCCCTATGTTTTAAAATTGTTCCTAAAATTGGTAGTCCACGTTTTCGATTCTGTGTAAGCCATAAAAATAAAGAATCATCCACTTTTTGGTATTCATCGCTTTTCATACTTTTTCGTGCCTGTGTGGGCGATGACAAAACACTACCCCATTTTTCAAGTTTTTCGCGATTTTTTCTCCACTCTGAAACAGTACTCACGGCTACACCTAAATCCTTCACTATATTTTTAAGAAGTTCACCATTATCTAAACGTTGAATTGCTTCAAGTTTCTCTTTTAAGATAATAACAACACGTTTACGCTTATTATTATGACGCTCCATTTTGTAAAATATCTATTAAAACGACACTATTACCTCCGCGATAATAATAGATGTAATGAGTAACTTATAACACTCGTCGACTAAGCAAAACACAGACAGCGGTGAAATTCTAGACGTCGAGGGAGTCCTCGCCGCGTTAAGAAAACCACTCATCGTCTGTTTCGAATAATGGGGATTTTTTCGTTTAATGGAAATACAATTTGCTTTTTAACAGTTTGTTTCGGATAAGCCGGATTTCAGATAATCGCGATTCGGATAATCGGGATTGTACTGTATATATATATATATATATATATATATATATATATATATATATATATATATATATATATATATATATATATATATATATATATATATATATATATATATATATATATATATATATATATATATATATATATATATATATATATATATATATATATATATATATATATATATATATATATATATATATATATATATATATATATATATATATATATATATATATATATATACATATATATATATATATATATATATATATATATATATATATATATATATATATATATATATATACATATATTGAAACGAAACGGGTGACTCATATGGTCATGTAGAAGCACATTCACTACTTTTTTCTCAAATTCCAAAATTTTTGAAAAATTAAAAAAAGGCAAAACTGGATTTTACCTCCAAACTAATCGGCACCTAAACTGAACTAGCTCAGGAGCATTGTTGCTGCTCGTACAATGCGCCTGCCCTGAGATAAATCTGTAAATATCACGGTTCTTGTTAACAATCGGCCATATTGTTTAGTTGTTTTGTTTACTAGTGGCGGAACAAAAACAATATTTTCATTTCATCATTTCTTTTGGGTCGATTTTCTACTCTAGTTCCGAAGCTGCCTTAATAAGAAAATAGAAAAATTGATTTTATTACTTCAGATGTCCTACATAGTTCCCTCCGACCTCAATACAATGTTCAGAACGTTCATACAACCATCTGAAACTGGGAAAATCTTCTTTTGAGGTCATGCGCGCTTTAATGTGCTCCAAATCATCCCTTTGGAATAATTTGCCCAGGGCTGTGTTTCCCACCGAGTACAATTTACAGCGATTCAAGAACAACGTGAATCGCTTTTTTCGGATACATGCCGCTCCTGGAGCGCTTTAGGAACTTCCCTGCAGCACGTGTGCTAGATCTATAAAAAAAATCGTCATAGCGATGATTCTTCAGGTAGAGATTGATTTTTGGAAATAAAACAAAAGTCACCAGGGGCTAAATCAGGCGAATAAAAAGGGCACAGAGTAGGGACCCTTGTTTTCGCCACCAAAACTGCACTACAATCTCAGCCGTGTGAGTGGGCGAGTTATCATCAACTAAGAAAAAATCCTTTTGCGATTCATCGTTCTGGTCGAACCTGCTGAATCCTCTTGCAAAGTCGCTCACCGACATCCACGTAGTACCTGGCATTGACTGTAGTGCCCTCAGGAACAAATTTTTTTGGGGATAATTCTTTAAGCTTCAAAAAATGCGTTCTTGACTTTGTCAATCGCACTTTCTTTGGTCTCGGTAAACCACTACTGAGCCATTGCGAATTTTTCCGTTTTGTGGTAGGCTTGTGTGTAGCTTAACACTTTCTGCCATGAATCTCTATGAAAGATGACGGTCGGTTTGCAGAAGATGACGATTTTTACAACGTTTGCGTCGACCAAACTTGTGCTTAGACGCCCTGACCTTGCATCGTCCGCGAGCAACTCTCGTCCTTCCTTAAAGCGTTTAAACTGCTTAAACACTTCCGAACGGATTGTTTATTAATCCTTAATGTTAACTTTTTTTTTCAAAGATTCAAATCAAATTTGATCACTGCTCACTGCGCTATTACTCTCTCTCTCTCTCTATATATATATATATATATATATATATATATATATATATATATATATATATATATATATATATATATATATATATATATATAATACTAATTTAGATATGACTTTAGAATAAAATTGGGTGCAGTTTCTTGTGATTCGATATGTTACTATATAATTTAATATTATCTCCTTCAGGAATTTCTACACAACATGTCATTCAAATGTATGTAAGAAGTGGGAAATAGAAGTCTGGATGATATTCTGCCACTTTGCGTTCCGACGTGAGCCCAACAGATTGCAGTAAAATTAGTTTTTATAAAACCGCAAGGAAACCGACGCCAGTTTGTTTAAAAATTTTAAGTTTCTACAGCTTGAATGGTGTGACGGTTGAGGATTATGTAAATTTAAGAATAAATAGGGAACACTGAAAAAAAATAAATTTAACTCTTCTATATATATATTTTTTTTTTATTGGTCTAGCACACGTGCTGCAGGGAAGTCCCTAAAGCGCTCCAGGAGCGGCACGAGTGCGGAAAAAGCGATTCACGTTGTTCTTGAATCGCTGTAAATTGTACTCGGTGGGAAACACAGCGCTGGGCAAATTATTCCAAAGGGATGACGTTCTCCATATAAAAGATTGCTTGAAAAGCGTTGTACGCGGAGTAACAAGCTGAACCTTATACGGATGCGAAGCACCAGCGCGACGTGTATTTCTAGCATGCACCGCTTTGGGAGGAATCAAGCGGGCTACATCCTTCGAACACTTTCCATGAAAATACTTGTAGAACAGACTCAAGTCGCCAACCGTTCTTCGATGTTCCAGCGAATCAAGGCCGCCGGTCAATTCCGGGTCCCCAATCAGACGGACCGCTCTTCTCTGAACAGAATCCAACAAATGCAGTGTATGTTTGGGAGCGGAGCTCCAAACGTGGGAGCAGTATTCCATTGTTGGTCGAATTTGGGCTTTGTAAAGAATTAACAGTTGTTGTGGGGTGTAAAGCTTTCTGGTTCTAAATAATATTCCCAAGTTTTGAGAAGCTCTCCTTGCTATGCCTGCAACATGTTCATGCCAAGACATATTTGCTCCCAAACTAACGCCCAACAAATTGAGCGACGATGCTAGGGGAATGGAGTGCCCCGACATAACTATGTCGGGTTCAGCAACGTTAACTTTTTTAGAAAAAACTGCCGCTTGGGTTTTTGTAGCGTTAAATTCCACTTGGTTACTGTCACCCCAAGATAGAATTTCTTCCAGGTCTTTGTTGAGTTGAACGACCTCCTGCTGTCTGCGGACATTCGCCTGAGCAGCCGATGTCCGAGCGTTCAAGGTGAATGAAGAGACAAGCGTACTGTCATCTGCAAAGCTATAGATTGGATTCCCGGTCTTTTCCAGCAGATCGTTAATGTAAATGAGAAAGAGAGTAGGAGACAGTATGGAGCCCTGGGGCAGACCAGCGTTGATAGTGAGGGTGTTAGAAAGAAATCCGTCGACCGCCACTCGTAAAGAACGCTCTCTGAGGAAACATGAGAGCCACAAACAGAACCTTTCAGACATACCATAAGAGCGCAACTTAGCCAACAGTCCATCGTGCCAAACACGGTCGAATGCCTTGGATATGTCAAGAGCAACCGCTCGAGATTCTCCAAAGTGTTCAATTGCGTTGTTCCAAACATGTGTTACATAAGTCAGAATATCTCCTGTTGATCTATGTTTACGAAAACCATATTGGTGATTGCTAATAATATTGAATCGTTCAAGATATTTTAGAAGATGCTCATTGATAACCTTTTCCATGACTTTCGATATTATTGAAAGCAGTGCAACTGGTCGGTAGTTATTTGGCAAGGTCTTCTTACCTTTTTTAGGTATCGGCTGAACCGTGGCACATTTCCAGCAGGACGGAAATATTCCCTTTCTGTAGGATAGGTTAAAAAGTCTACAGAAAACTGGTGTTAGTTCGCTTGCACAGTTTTTGAGAACTATGGCAGGTATTCCGTCAGCGCCAGAAGCCTTCTTGGTGTCTAGCTTCATTAAAATACGCTTTATGATGCGCTGTCTGAAGACAACATCGGGCATCCTTGACTGCAATATAGGAATAGTAGGTGGTGTTTTTTCCTTGGAAATCGACAGTAGAATGTGAAGCAAAAAGTTCAGCCAACAAGTTCGCTCTCTCAACAGGTGTGGTTGCAATGGAATTATCTATATTCTATATATATATATATATATATATATATATATATATATATATATATATATATATATATATATATATATATATATATATATATATATATATATATATATATATATATATATATATATATATATATATATATATATATACCGGCACCTTATGGCAAGACCGATTGCAGAAAATTCACCTTAAATAAAGGAAAAAATCGACTCTAAAGAAATGATGAATAAATGTGACATGAATATTTTTTCCCCACCGCCTCTGGAGAACCATCTACAGTGTTATCAGATTTAGCTAGGCCTTTCCGAATAAATTTAATAACAAAAAATACATAAAAATATTGTCACAACAAGTCCTCAAAAGCGTTTGGGCAGAAAGCCTTTGAATAGGTCATTCGCGGAAAAAAGAACAAGATACAGCCAAAAAAAGGAAAGTTAGGCGCGGGCCTAACCTTCGCAATTCTAGGGCTTAAGGGTCTACTATTTGAGAGTATGTGGTTTAAAAGTCCTGGTTTTGAGTTTATTGGGTCTCATTTTTAAAGTTACAGGGTTATTGAGGTCTATTTTTTGAGGTTACAGGGTGTGGGAGTCTAAGGTTTCAGGGTTTAGGGTTTAAGAGTATCAGGTTTGAGGATTCCCCAACTGTATACCAAATTTGGTAGGAATCGGTTGGTTTTCAAAAATTTTGTCCGCCATCTTGGATCCGCCATCTTGAATTTTGCAAATCCAACCTCAGATTCGTGATCAGCGACCCAAAAAATCCCCGTGTACCAAATTTGGTAAGGATCGGTTGAATTTTAATTTGAATTCGTTTTTGCATTCGAGAAGCACTATATCTGTCTGATTTATTGAGGTTAGAAAGAAAACCGAACTGTATGGCTCAATCCAACCGATGAATATTAGCTTAGCGTGTCCGAATACATATTAATACATCTTTGGATTCATGAAAAAGCTTGAATCAATTTTTTAGGAGTATATTTTTTCTTAATTTTTACTAATTTTTACCTATTTTTTGAGGTTAGAAAAAAATTGAGATGTGATGGCGATATTCTGACGTCAGATTCGTGATCAGCGGGCAAAAATACTACGGATCTGATATCTCGCATCAAAAGTATACCCCACTTCTTTTTTTTTGTGGGGCTGTGTTATCAAACAGAAATTCTAATAATGCTTATAAACCAGAATCCACAAAAACTGGCTTTTCTAAGTATATATCACCACTACACCAAACACTTTATTTTTGCACCCGACGCACGTTTCGCTGACCATGTTAGCTTCATCAGGAGCGATGAATGACTAATGAAACTAACATGGTTAGCGAAACCCGCGTCGAGTGCAAAAATAAAGTGTTTGGTGTAGTGGTGATATATACTTAATAGTGTTATTGTGCCATAGATTCCACATTTCCAACAAAAAATGGCTTATCATCAAGTATCAGTGTCTAAATTACTTGACAGACGAGACTTTATAATATATAATTCTAAATAAGAAAATAATTAGAAATAAATATTAGAAAATTTAAGGTGGTTTAGTGATTATGTAACGCATAACCTAGGATATTTTATATGGAGAGCAATTGCCCATGTAAGGTACATACATCAAAATAAAATAGCTAACTTCACTTAAAGGTCAGAGCCACTTGTTAAGAGGCAATTACTTCAAGAATCAACGAAATTGCTTTCAGTTCTGAAAGTAGAAAACTATTTTTTCAGATTTTCATTCGCAAAAATCTTCGTTTATTATTATATTGGTGAAAAGTACATGACATGTTTCCTTTTTTCCACAATCAGAACTGAATAAGATGGATTTTGATGACGTAATGATCAAGTCAATTATGAGCTTGCTTTCGCCTGTAATCAAAGAGATTCTTTTGCTATAATAGATAAGAAATTATGTTTAAATATGATTTTTACTACATGTACGGTGTATTATCTATTATTATTTTGATTTGTTATATTAATTGTACTCAAAATTTGAAAAAATCCTTAATTATTGGAGAAAATCGTAGATTTGGCAACACATACCAGCTCATACAATAACGGTCATTCAGGGGCGAGTCAATTTTGTAAATAATTTAGTAAAATGCAGTTTTGCCCCCTTCTTTTAATTTTTCAAAAATTTTCGAATTTGAAAATTGAATCTGCTTCTACATGGCCCCACGAGTCACCCATTTTAATATATGCAGTGATATATAATCATCATAATCATGTCTTATGTGTTTTAATAATTAATGCTGGTCCTTTTGAGTGCTTAAAATGTACTAACTTTGATTTTGTGGAAGAGTTATCGTGCGAACAGGCAATCAGACAAACAGACAGACTGACGGAAAGAGTGGTCTATCTTCTTTATAATGTAAAATGTAAATTCGGGGGGGAGACATAATTTAGTTGAAAAGCTAATTAAATTTACTTGAAAAATTTAAAATTTTAAACATAGGAACAATTTTAAATTATACTACTGACATAAAATGATGAATTATATCAAGACTAAATAGATTAGCATGTTCTTTTGTCCATCGATCAATTTGCACAACTCTGACTAGCCCGACGAATCAATTAATTTAATAAAAAAATGCATAGTCAATGTAATTTTACAGAAAATTATTAAATAAGTGATTGATATAATTGATAAAAAATGCCGGGTATCTTTGGAATAAAATGTATTTTTAATGAGCTGGGACACAAAAACGTTTTGGGCCATAGATCTATCATTATACTTATTGTGTGAGAAAACTAACCTCAGTTCCTTCTGGCTTTGCAACTTATTTACAAATTACAAAACCATGCCAAATACTAACATGGGGTGAAAAGTCTCGAGACTTTTTGAAATATGACAACACAAACAAAAAACCATATGATTTGCAGTTCGTGTGAATTCTTAGAAGATTCGTGGAAAACGTTCATGACATTTTGTCTATTAGTTTGCGAGTTTACAGCGGTTTGAATGACGCCACTCTTGACCTTTGCAAAACAATGAAATAAAAAAATTTTGTGTATTGATTAAATATTTCTTTCTGATGGGAAACAATACAGCCAGAACCCAAGAATGGCTTGAGAAGGGTTATGGCATACCTGTTTCAGCGAAAGCAACTATATGTCGACGGTTTAGTGAACTTAAATGCGGTCGTACGAGCACGGCACTCTAAAAAACACAAAAAAATCCACCAGGCAGTCCACAGAGTAGCTGGACCGCATGAAAGCCCAACCTTCGTCCAAAAACATAAACATGAGCTGGAATGGTTTGGAAAGTATTTTTTGGGATCTGTATGGACAATAGATGTTCAGTTGGGAATGACCATCGCACTGTAAGAGCAAAAGTGTGCGTTAAACAAGAAAGAAACAACATGATTCTTAAAAGAAACCATAAGAAATGGACAACCCCGGAGGATGTGGATTCTTATAGAAGAGATATCGCAAGCTCCTTGGAATATAATGAAGATACAGCAGTTGATAACAAATTTAAAAACACCAAATGCCGCTGAAATAACTTGCCCAAAAAAACAAAAAAAAAAAGGATATACTAAAGAGTAATACAGCTAATGAAGCAAAGGAGAGAAATGGTCAGTAAGACTACAGATCAATACAGATATATAAATAGAGAGATATCGAGGGAAATTAGAAAAGACTAAAGACAAAAAAATGCTGAGGAAATTAAAAACGTTGTAGAGCACAATAAAATTATTTTATCAACAATTACCGAATAAAAGAACATAAATCGACATAACAAAAGTCCTGAATCAGGGGTCGGAGGATATCCCAGGCATCACAGACGAAGAAATCACATCAACCTTGGAGGACATGAAAAATAACAAAGCCCTGGATGAAGACAATATTGTAGTAAAAGCAATTAAACAAGGATGACAACAAATTCTCAAATCTCTTAAAATGTTATTCCATAAATACTTCCTGGAAGGAATAACTCCATCGCAATGAAATAATGTATTTATCTTCATCATGCATAAAAAAGGAGATACTTCAGACCTTACAAACTATCGTCCCATTAGCCCCCTTAGCCATGTATACAAGTTATTTACAAAAATACTTACCAAACTTCTAACAAATAAATTCGAATTTTTCCTTTCAAAAGAACAGGCAGGTTTTCGCTTGAGGTATGGAACAAACGACCATCTGCTTACAGTTAAAATCCTCACTGAAAAATGTATAGAATATAATAAACCTCTTGTGCTCCTATTTGTGGACTTCGAAAAGGCTTTTGATTCTGTAAATCAACAGAAACTTTTGGAAGCGCTTGCTAAGTGTCGTATTGATAATCGATATTCCAATGTAATTAAATACATATATGAAAATGCCACCGCTCATGATAAAACACAAACTAACCAATCCACCAGCAAATTTCGAATCAAAAGAGAAGTGCGGTAGGGTGACACGCTCGCTCTCTCCAGCTTTTCGTAACACTTCTAGAAAGTATTCTACAATCAATAAACAGGGAAAGAATGGGACTTAACATTGACGGTGAAAAGTTAAATCACCTCTATTTCGCCGACGACACTGTCTTAATAACAGACAGAATACAGGAAGCACTATGTTGCACATGCTTCAGGAAGCTTCAGGAAAGGTTGATCTAAAAATCAATGTATCCAAGACCCAGTTTATGACAAATCTTGTATTAAGCGACACTATAAAACCTAATAACGTAGAGATAGAGCAAATGCACCAATATAAATACCTGGGACATGAAATCAGCATAGGACGAAATAACCAAACACATGAAATTCAGCAGGGAGTATGTCTCTCCTGGGCTGCATAGGGCAAACTGGTCTATGTATTCAAATCTAACCTTCCTATGTATTTAAAAAAAAAAGTATTTGACAGATGCATACTCCCCGTTCTTGCGTACGGAGTCGATATTCTCACAATGACGAAGAAAAACATCAATAAAATATGTGTCATGCAACGAAAGATGGAGAGGTCAATGTTAGGTGTTACTCTTAGAGATCACATCCCAAACCACATTATCAGGGGTACAAGATGCAGTCAAATTCGTTCTGAAGCTTAAATGGAACTGGGCTGGGCAGGTTGCTAGGTTTAAAAAGATTTACAAAGAGAATTATAGAATGGCGACCAAGATCAGAAGCTTATCGAACTAGAGGTAAACCACCAAGTCAGAAAAGAGTGACTAGAAATTGGGTACAAGCGGCCCAGAACAGAAAAAACTGGCAAGACTTGAGAGAAGCTTTCGTCCAACAGGGGACAGTATTAGCTGATGATGATGATGATTATAGAATAACACTGATCGACTATCTTAAGACGGAGCGAACAGTCACTGGAAGCTATTACGTTTGAATGGTAAAATCAAGAAAAAAAGTCCGCATTTAGCGAAAGAAAAAATTGTTGTTTCACCAAGATCATGCACCAGCTCAAAACTCCATAAAATCTTTGGTAAAATGAGACTAATTGGTGTTTTTAAAAAAAAATTGTCATAAATGGAAAGATCATATATCATTATTTATTATTATAACAAAACTATTTTTATTGTTTTTCATTATAATTAAAAAGTTGTATCAAATTGAAAATAAATTTTTAAACTTAGTACTGATAACGCGTCGATAGTGCCCGAAAAATCCCGAGCGTGTATGTCGTCACAATGTTAATTTCTCCTCAACATCACAGACAACTCATATGAATGTTTTAGTTTTCAATCAATTTATTGTTATTATCATCAGTGTGTTGATAAATTTGTTGAAAATGTCTAATCTAAAAAGTGATCGTGCCTGTTTCGTACCATTTTGTACGAATACTACCAAAGCAACTCCCGAAGGTTCGATATGTTGAACATCGAAATCAATGGTTCTAGGCAGCACGACCTATTAATCCTAAAACAACATACAATGTTTTCTGTTGTGAAGATCACTTCGATATAAGTATTTTAATATAGTAATATATTTGATAATTTTGACAGTATCTACACAGACAGAAGCTGTTGGCAGTACTTACGTGAAAACACTTTAACATAATGACGTCACAAACATGACAGCCAATCGTGATGCTTTTGCAATCACGTGATTTTTTCCTAAATTTTATAAATTTTGATTTAATTATAATTAATTGTAAAAAATCGATTATTTATGATAAAGTTTTAAAATAAAGTTAAAAAATCGATAATTATTTTTTATTCAAAAACCCAATTGGACTATGAAGTGCTTCCTTATCAGCCATATTCACCAGATCTGGCGCCCAGCGATTATTAACTCTTTCCAAACTTGAAAAGTAGCTCCAGGAAAAAAAAATTGGCTTAATTGAAAAAGTCTAATGGGACTCTGAGGCTTATTTTAGAGAGTTAAACAAGTCGTACTGTATAAAAGGTATCCAAATGTTGGAAGATCGCCGGAATAAGTGTATCGATCTTGAGGGAAACTACACTAAAGGATAAAATCATGTTGGCACCATGTTTACATCATGTTTTTTTTTATCGTTCGCCTCCCCTTTTTTCATATCCTGAGGATATCGGCGGGGATGTCCCCGTCAACGTTGTCCAAATGCGGAAACATACATTTTTGTATTTTACGGCACCTTTTAAACAACGCGGTAGTGCTACTACTACTACTACTACGGACGTTATTGCAAAGTATACCAATCTACCGGGATTCGAACCCGAGACCTTCTGCACCACAAGCAAGACTACGCCATGGAGCCACGGGCCGCCACTTAATGTAGGTTATAGCTAGTGGAAATCTACCTTTCCTTGTTATTTTACAAATAAAATGTTGTTTTGTTAGTTGGCGTAGGACTTAAATTGTCAAGTTGACTATAAAATATTCGTTTTATTTCAGCTACGAAGGATCACATGCTTATTTAGATTTAATAGCGGATTTTAAATAGTACTTTAGTCCAAATTAAATCCCACCTGAAGAACTAATATTCCCAATTAATCTTCCAAGTAAATTCATCTTAATCCTTCCAAAAACAAACGTCCGACACAACTCCCGTAAATAACCTTCTTTAAGGCCTTTTCTACTTTACACATACCTGAGGTTCTTACGCAGCTTACATAAACTTGTTCATGTAATATATCCTAAGGTCATAAGGTCCTTTTTAAAAGGGTTAGAAGGTTAGAAAAGGGTCTGCGGCAAGTTAATAACTTTATATGGACCCTAATTTGGCCGTTTATATGTTTCACACTGAAGTGTTTTATACGCGAAACGAGGTTTTTACCACTAAATAAATTTTATGGGATTTAGGTGGATTTGTGTTACACAAGTTACTTTAAGTCAGTTCAATTTTTGTGCTGAAATAATTAATGAATATGAGAAAAATGTAGTTTTTTCGTGATATAAGTTAACCTAAGTATACAACGTTATATAATAGAGAGATTTAGCAACGCTTATTTTCAATATGCCTTTATCGTGATTGTTATTAAAAGCATGCGCTATGGCGCGAAGGAATTGCAAAAAAGTTTTCAACTCTTAAAATGAGCATTTTCTTATTATGTGTCTTCATATTAACGAAGTCGAGAAGTGAACATAACTTCGTTTTTAGTGTTCCGTAGTAAAATGGAAAAACGGAACACTTATGGAATCACTTTGATGTCTGTCTGTCTGTCTATTATAGTCATTTGTTTCCGAAACTAGTTGCTATTGAAAGCACACAAATTTGTTTCAAATATACGAATCACAGCAGTGTAGTCATAAAAGTTAAATTTTAACTTAAAGGATTACATATTCCCCGAATTTTCAAAAATTAGATTTTTTTTACGGATTTTTATTCTCTGTACTACTAAGAATAATTAAAAAAAAATTTAAAAATTCCATCCCATTACGAAGTTATAGCGTTAAATGTGACCTGGCATCGGATTGGGACCGCTACCTGTTTCCAGACACTGTCTGCAATATTACTCAGTAATTTTTTTTTTAAAGCTTAATAATTACTTTTTCTACAAAATGTCGACAGGATTTTTTAATAGGCAATTTTTTATAAATAATTAAACATAAAATTTTTGGTCAAAAATTGCATACTAAAATTTGAAACACCGATTTTTTTTTTATTTTTGAAAAAGGAAAACCCTTCGACAATTTTTAACCACTACACTATTTTATAAGTTTAATTTTTATTTTTGGAGAATGGATTATTTTTTGTGAAATTATCCGGTAGACAAGGAGGCGCCATTGTTTTCATCAGTGGTCCATTTAACCCAATAAAAAATAATGTTCACATTTAAAACATATTTAATAAAATAAATCTTATAATTTAAAGTACTATAAAAAATCGCTATTCTTTTGTTGCTTACTAACTTTTAAAATATTTTTTAAATATACTACTTTTAGCATCGCCCAGGTGTATATAACTCCTTAAGAGGTTAGTTTTGTTGGGTGAAATCGAAAGCAAAAAAAAAAATTAAGGTCATCAAGGGTGTTAAATGAAAGCTTGTGAAAACACGAGTACAAAAATATATATAATATTCATGCAAACTTTGATTAAAATCGCTGTCTCTCCGCCCTATCTCTAAGAGTACAAATAAAAAAAATTTCGGAAAAATTCTGGAATATTGTCCATAAGAAATAGATTGAATGAAAATTATTACGAGCGCCTTTGATAATTTACCAGTGGTTTGACTATGTGAGTAGTAACCTATGCATAATCCTTAATAACCTATCAGATTATACTATAAATCTACAAACTTAAAATGTTACAATAGATATTGCTTATGTTATTAATATCCGGCTCATAATTAATTGTCTTATCATCCCTAATAATATGGCACATCTCAAGGAATAACCGTTTATTATATACGTTCTCAAACTCAACTTATTATTCGCATAGTCAAAAACATTTCCCGTACTCAAATGGTGACATGCCACAGCATACGAGTTTTTCTCGATCACGCAATCACTCCTATGCTGTGTCAGCCTATTTTTCAACCGTTGAGAGGTCTGTCCTATATAAATACCTTCACAACCCAGACATGACAATCTATAAACAACACTACTGGTGAACATCAGAGGAGTTCTTTGAGTGATAACAGTCGTGAGGTGAGGTATGTTAAGTTGCTCTGTTTCGAACCTGATACTGTCAAGATTTTCAATAAGTGTTCAAATTTGAAGATAGTTAAGACTAATTATTTATGTAATGGTAAGTTGTTTACCAAGACCAAACAAAGAACTCCTGATGCTCAACAGTAGTGTTGTTTATAGATTGCCATGTCTCGGTTATGAAGGTGTTTATATAGAACAGACCTCTCAATGGATGAAAAATAGGCTCACAGAGCATAGGAGTGATTGCGTGATTGAGAAATACCATTTGAGTACGGGACATGTTTTTGAATATATGAATACTAAGATACTTAAGTTTGAGAATGTATATAGTAAACGGTTATTCCTTGAGATGTGTCATATTATTAGGGATGATAAGACCATTAATTATAAAACGGATATTAATAACATAAACAATATCTATTGTAATATTCTAAGTTTGTAGATTTACAGTATAATCTGATAGGCTATTAAGAATTATGCATGGGTTACTACTCACACAGTCAAACCACTGTTCGTGTTTATCAGTGAATTTATAGTGATCGGGACCGAAGACTTTGTATTGTTCCTTATCACATTGTTTGTGTTTTTGGTTATTAGTACTGTGTGACACATGTTGACATCACCTTTGATTTTGTAATACTCTGTGTTGGTGAGTCCCCTTTTGTTTATTCTTGTTTATATAAATCAGTATGAACTATTAAAAATGAAGAAAGTCCATATATCAGCTGATTTTTACGTGCGTACGGTGGAACCCTGACGATCGCGCTGCCTGGTAGTAATTGTTTCGCTTAATTGCATAAGCGCATATTAGTATGTTGCTATAAAAGCTCCCAGCGGAGGGCAGGTATGCTTTTAAACCTTAAGCTTTCACTAGCCAAAGATATAATTTCTTCCATCTTACCGCAATGTTACGCTAGTACTGCAATAACTACTACAAATTTTGTTCTCTTATTTGTGGATCTTAGCTCGCTTGATAAGGCGTTATATGGCGAAATACATCCCCAGATGGATTGACAAATAAGAGACCACTGCGTCTCTGCTTAACTTTAGTAGGTAATATCGATTTTTAAAATATAGTTAATTTATGGAACTAGCTGATACTTCAATCTAAATTAATAGAAATGAAACAGAATTTTTTGTTAATATTTCATCTTTATTTTAATTACTATGACGATATTTTTAACAGCATTTTTTCAGATGACTTACTACTACGCTAAATCTAATTTTTCAAGTTTGTGGCATTTTTCTATATTCACATTTTTAGTGGAATATATTTTTCAGTCGAAATATTTAAATTTCCGCATTAGCCTGAGAATATTATTATAATTATACAAGAGAACCGGATGGTCCGATGTACAAATTTTCTTTGTTTTTTATGCTTTGTTCCTTTTTACCACAATAGCCCCAAGCGTTGTTTCGCAAAAAAAAAATTATAATAACAAAGATGTACATAAATTCATATATCGAGCTCCTCTACGTCGAAAAAACATACACGGTCGAACGAATCACAATACTATGTAAATTTAAACAGCCCATTTTGAAACATCAGTCTTTTTATTCACTTTTTATAGAACAACTTGCGTATAGGGTGTGTTTAAGAGGTGATATGGCGGGGCTTTTTGTACCCCAAAATGGGTTATAAAAGCTGAAAGGGGAAGAGTGATTTTTATTGAAATATAAAAAGCCTAATATGTGTTTTTAATGTGTGGAGTGTTATGTAGGTCACATAAGCTTTAATGTGGAATAAATAAAAGTGTAATGTGATGCCATTAAGCTTTGAATTTTATATAGGTTTGCACGTATGCTGTTTTGGAACCTAACTTATTTATTCTCCATTTTACTAGCTATAAACTACAATGGTAGGAGGAAATAGTACATACTCTTTCACAATCGAGAAACAAGAAAGCAGTTGTTCATCACAAAATATATATCCTAAACTATATTTGATTCCAGAAACAAAGCTAAAGTTATTTAGAAAATTGGAAATCTCGCTTGTATTAAACTTAAACTTAGCCAAAATAATAATAATTTATCGACAGCTGAGTTTAATAGGTTTTTTGTTCGTGTATCATCTGAAATATTTGATTGCGGAAGAATGTTGAGCCCCTTTCTCGCTATATGGCTTTAACGTCAAATATCTCAGGTACTGTCAGTCGCATTGGGCCATACTTAGCATTAGTTAAAAGCTGACATTTGACAGTAGTAGATGTGCAAAAACTGTTGGAATTCGTTTTTTTAGACTTAATTTAGAGCGTCTTGAAGACGAGTGACATTTCGGTGAAAGTTCGCTACATTTTACAATTTCATTTCGATAAAAGCACAAATGCTACGCTGGCCTACCAAGAAATTTGTGCTGTTCATGGTCAAGATACATTACCAAAAGCAATAGCCAAAAGATGGTTCAGTCGCTTTAGTTCTGTAAATTTCGATGTCTAAAATGTCCTCGCACTGGTCGATCAATGACCAGAAAAGGTTGATAGAATTTTGACAAAAGTTGAGCTAGACCGGATGCAAGTAGCTATGATATCGCTCATCAACTAAACCAACTAAACATCCATCACCAAACAATTTTAAATCATATGGAGAAAGCTGGCTATAAAAAGAAGATATTTGGCTGGCACATGATTTGACTCTTAAACATCGACTCGATTGAATTTCCATTTGCGACGTAACGAAATCGAACTATTCTGAAGCAGTGGATCATGGGCGATAAAAAGTAGTCACGTACAACAATATTGTGTGAAAAAGATTGTAGTCGAAAAAGGATACAGCTCCACAAACGATGGCCAAGCCAGAATTCACACTCAAAAAAGTGATGCCGTGTGTTTGGTGGGATTGGAAGGGAATCGTGCATCATGAGCAGCTGCAGCCCGGCCAAACGATGAATTCTATACTCTACTGTTAGCAATTGACAAGCTTGAAGCAAACGAATAACAAAAAACCGGTTGAAACTAGGATGTCGTCTTCCACCATGACAGCGCCAAACCACACCTATCTTTAATGACCCCAAAAAAATTGAGAGTGCTTGGCTGCGAAGTTTTAATGTTGCCGCGATAGAGCCCGAAAGTTGCACCGTCAGACTGTCATTTGCTTCAGTCTATTTGGAACTCCCCGTAGGATGTTAAATTAATTTGAAAAGAACCCTCTAAAACCACTTGGTACAGTTTTTTGCCCAGGAACCATAGAAGCTCAATAGTGGCGGCGTTATGGCGTTGCTAGAACAATGGTAGAAGGTCATATAATAATCTGGCGTGGTATTTGGTTTAATACAGTTCTTTAAACACATAAAAAACCATTGTTGCAATTTTGACTTTAAAAAGCTCAATAATTTTTTGGCAATAAAAATCTTGTTTTTAGCCAAGCTATGATGTATATAATTTAAATATTAAAATGTGTATAATTTGAGTTATAAAAAGTAAGTAATTTTAGTTGGCCCTTGGATTCATCCCTTTAATAAAGGTATTATTAAATACAACCAAAAAGAAACAACCATGGTTGACGGAGGAAATATTAGATATGGTGGAAATAAGAAGAAAGTATAAGAACAACAATAATATAAAATACAAAGAAACGCACAACCTAATAAAAAGAAAGATAAAGGAGGCTAAAGATATGTGGCTAAATAAACAATTTACAGAAATAGAAGCATCAGAAAAGAAATACGACACATTTAATTTACATAAAAAATCAAACAAACTGCTGGACTAAGGTTACAAAGGCAACCACAAGTAATAGAGGATAAAGAAGGTAAACTACTACTGGATATACAAGAAAGAATAGATAGATGGGAAAAATATATAGGGGAAATGTACAGTGACCTAAACAACATAAGACAAATAAACTTAATACAACGGGCCCCCATAAATAAAGACGAAATATTAGCAGCAGCAAAAGAGGCTTAAAAACAAAAAAGCAGTAGGAGAAAATAATATACCTACAGAAATCATTAAAATATTTCCTGAAAAACATATGCCATTACACAGGACCTCTTTAACAGCGTATACAACACAGGGGATGTACCTCATTGACATCAATTTTTATACCATTGCCAAAAAAGAATAACCCTAGAAAGTGCGAGGAATATCGGAATATAAGTCTAATGAAGCACGTCTTGAAACTCTTCTTTAAAATAATCCACCAAAGAACATACAAAAAACTGGAACGTACTGGATAAACACAGTTCGGCTTTAGGAACCGACTAGGAACGCAGGACGCACTATTCTCTATCCGCGTTCTGATTGAAAGATAGGGATGTCAGTCACATGTCCAAAGAAATAAAAACAGAGAAGGGCGTACGTCAGGGTTGTATTTTGTCACCCCTGTTATTCAATCTCTATTCGGAGGACATCTTTAATAAAGCACTTTCTGAGAAAAAAGATGGAATTACAATTATTGGGGTGTGTGTAAATAACCTCCGCTACGCCGATGATACTCTCATTCTAGCGGATAGTGAAGAAGGCCTACAAAGACTCATGAATGGAATTGTTGATGCATGTGAGGAATATAGAATGAAACTGAATACGAACAAAGCAAAAACAATTATGGTCAGTAAGAATCCTAATACAACCATAAATATAAATAATCAACATAATAATAAACATCAACAAATACTTGAAAGGATAACAAAAATAACGTACTTAGGAAGCGTAATTAGTGAAGATTGGGACCACTCTATTGGAATACGCTCAAGAATTGAAAAAGCACGAAGCTCTGCACTAATAAAATGCGCAGCATACTCTCTAACTGCCAACTAACTTTAAAAACAAGAACAAGAGCGCTAAGATGCTACGTTTTCTCGGTCATGTTATACGGTATAGAAGCTGCAACAATCACAGAGACAACACAACAAAGAATGGAGTCATTCGAGATGTGGTACTATCGCCGAATGCTGCGTGTTCCTTGAATAGCACATACCACAAACATGGAAATACTTGATCTGCTGGGAAAAGAACAAGAGTTGATTCCAGCTACCCCAGCTGTTAAAGAAAGAAAAATCACTTACTTTGGCCATATTATGAGAAGCCAAAAGTATGAGCTCCTGCAACTTATTATTGAAAGAAAAATAATCGTAGGCGAGGACCAGGAAGGCGCCGCAACTCCTGGTTGAAAAACTTACAACAGTGGAGAAACATGACATCTACTGAACTGTTTAGAGTGGAAATAGATAAAATCAGATAAGCAAATGTGATCGCCAACGTCCTTAGAAGATAAGGCACACTAAAAGGCACACTAAGAAGAAGATTAATAAGTATTGGTTGGTTTAAAAAATCTAGAGTAGTCTTTTAGTTTAAAAAGGGCGGTACTGATTCTGTAGAAAATTACACCACTAAAAAGATTTTTAAGACTAGTATTAAAAGAAGTCTAAATCAGTATCTCGGAAAATAGCAAAGCCGTTAAGTGTATCTCACATCAACTCTTGGTATCTAATTTGACTAGATACGAGGTCAGGGAACGTCCGCTAAATCTACTAAAACCCTACTTAACAAATAGAGCTTAGTGGGTTTCGATTGCCACGATCGGGTCTGATCTAATACCGTAGACCTTAGGACCTTGGACTGTATTCATCAATGATTTATTTTTTCACTTGGATTTAACTATAGATGTTTGCTATGTGGATAATAGCTCTTTAAGAAACAAAGCCAATTCTCTGGAAAAAACTAAAATTTAAGACGAATGGCGTCGAGATGTTTATTAACGAATCCATTCGATTTTCCAAATTTTAGAGAAAACAATGATTTTCCCATAAAAAGACAGTATTAATAAGTTATTAATGTGGATCGAAAAAATTAGCGAGCTTCATCCAGACGCAAGAAGGAGAAAATTATATGATTACACTCAAATAATTTTTAGGACTCAGACAGACCATAATGTAAGAGTGACCTTATTGACCGTGATTGGAGAAGACAAATATGAGCTAATGCCTCACTTATATAATCTTTAAGAATCAAAAAACTATAAGATAAAAGAAAGAATGAATATATATTCATTCAAAACCAGTAATTATAGCTAAACCCCATAAAATTTAGAACAAGAAAAAACCGTAAGTCAATATGTGGGAACCTTAAATCATCATTATAAAACTTGTAGTTTTAGACCACAATAGTTTTAACCACAGCACCAAAGACTTTACTTTTTCACTCGAAGCGCCTTTCGCTAACCATGCTAGTATCGTCAGCAGCGATGATCGACTGTATCCACAGTCAGTCATCGCTCCTGATAATGCTAATGTGGTTAGCTAATCGCTCATCGAGCACAAAAATAATGTATTTGGTATAGTGGTAATAACTATTCTGTAGTGCCAAAGATCGTGTGTGAGCGTGTATTTAGTCTTCAAAATAAAGTAATTAAACAAATACTATTTGCTAAAAAAAAACTGTTATAAACACATGCTTTTACGTAGACCAGAGATATCCTCGTAGAAGCCGTGATGGAGTAGCCTTCGGCTGGATAATTTTCCTGTTGATGCCCCACTCAACTCTCAGCCTTTCAATTTTTTTTAATCAGATTTTAAAGTAAATTTTTAACAAAATAATCTGTAATGTAAATGTAGGTTTCGACTTCATTTTGTATTTTTTTAGGTTTGTTTGGTTTTCGTTACAGAAATCATTTTGAGCGACTAAAGGTAAATTGATATTTTCTTAGAGTGCTTGCAAATCCTAAGAACTAAATTAAAAGTCCACAATCTGCCTTTCTTCTTTTAAATTGTCAATTATACGAGATTTTTTGACCTGGAAAGGGAATAGAAATTTAGAGTAATTATAAAAATTGTATATTTGTATTTTACAGTAATCGAGGATTTTAAGGTGTCGCTAGTAATACAGTCTGCCAAGTAACAAAGTAACCGCTCGTATTCTTGAAAAGATGTGTTTCGAGAACATTTTTTACCATCAATGTGTACTTTAGTGTGCTAACAACGGTGTAATTATCTTAGTAAGTTATCCAATTGCCTCCTGCAACAATAGTAGCCTGGCTTCTTCGAGGCATGCTGTCGAGATTTTCTGCATACTCTGCAAATTTTTCGAATCTCGCGAGACAACTGAATCAAAGTCCTCTGAGCTTTCTCTTTACAAGGGACCCAACGTTTTCAATAGGGTTGGCGTCGGCTGATTGTGAGGGCCACTCTAGTATCTCATCGTAGGCCCAAGCGAGCCGCTTCGCGACTTGATTTTTGCCCAGGACGTGAAAGAAACCTTCTTTCACGTGCTTCGGAATTTGACATCATGAGCACGAAGATGTTGTCGAATGGTCTAGGACACATTCAAACCCGAGCTTCTTCATTCTGTTGCTCTTCGACGCAGCGTCAATTCCAGATTCCGTGAAAACAAAGACACGATTCGGTTTTCAACTTTCGGAGTAACTTTAATTACCGAGCGACATTTTGGCAAGTCGACGACATTTTTTGTCTCATTAAAATCATTTACCCATTTCTTCACAAAAGACACAGACTTTTTAATAGATTTAGCGGCCGCGGAATGTGTCATTTAAGGCCCCTTTGGATGGGACATGTATCGCTGTACGACAGCTCCTTCAGATGGTTTGTTACAAAAAATTTTGTAACAAACTATCTGACGAAGCTGTCGTACAGCGAAACATGTCATGGTGTTAAAAATAAAAAAAATTTTGTGGATATTTAAGTGGTGTTTTACTTCTTTGCAAAATTTTTACTAAAATACGTCGCAGACAAAGATTCCCTCTACCGAGTTTTTTATGAATGGCTAGAATTGCATCTACCAAAAATGAATTATGGCAGACGCGTTTTTACTTGACACACTGTACCAAGCCAAATAAATAAAATAACATAATGTATTGGAGAAAGAGTTTTTTATAAGCACGACACACTTGTGCAGAGAAGTCCCTAAAGCGCTATAGGAACGGCGTGTGTACGGAAAAAGCAATTAACGTTGATCTTAAATATTACAAATTTTACTTGGTGGTAAGTGCAATCTTGGGCAAAGGGATGAGCCTCGCCGATTTATTTGACCACGACTGTACATACCTGTACAACCTATATAAAATAAAACAAATTAGGAGTGAGTTTAAAAATGTGGCAAATTCACAGAACTGCAGTAACGTAGAAAGTAAATAATAAAGTGATAAGCTAACAAAGTAAATTGTTCATATTTATAATGTTCTATCACGTAGTAACCGACAAATCCATCAATTTACTCGTTTGTCATCAACTCGACAATAGTCAACATTTGGAAGGAAAATGGAAAATAATTGAGATCACTAAAAGATACAAGTCCTTCACAAACTATTTTTAAAATTCCCTGTTTGTATCATACGAAGTATGGGGAAGAAACTGGAAGATATCCACCAGAACTAAGGCTATTGATATATGTATAAAAAAGAAAAGAGCTGTAGCTGAACACTCTACAGCACATATCGTTAATGTAAAATAAAATAAAAGTTCCTGCTTCACTCTCTGTACATAAAAGATTAGGAAAATAAACAGAATTTACGTTTATCAGAGATACATGTTACAGTCTACATCACATGTGTAAAGATCCTGGAAGGTTCTTTATCCAAGGATAGGTAAAACCTCAGAAGCCACTCCAATTTGACAAAGAACCATTATTTCTCTACGTGCTCAATAAAATATTTTATAACGGAAAAATCTTATGTCAGAAACGTAATTCAATATTAAATCTATACCAAAAGGAAATACACGCCTCAGTAAATCACAATACTATGTAAATTTAAACACCCCCTTTTAAATTATCAATTTTTATTCCCTTTTTTATGAAAAGTCCTGGATATGGGGTGTGTTTAAGTGTTGATATAGATGGCTTTTGTACATCATAAAATTGGGTTGTAAAAGCTAAAAGAGTACTCTGATTTTTATTGAAAGATATAAAGCACGTTATATACAATGTGTTTAGAACTGTATTGGTTATGAATATGACTGGATGGTGCGCATTAAGTTATGTAGGTCATGTGAGGATTATCCTTTTTTCCATGTGGCCATTCAAAAATATGTGCATCTGATGTAAAATTTTGTTTAAAATTATGAAAAGAATTGTATCAATTTTGTACATAAATTAAGGCAAAATCGGAAACATTGTAGAAAAGTAATCTACAATATTGCTGAAAATAATGTAAATCATCTGATGGTAAATAGTTTCCTGTCTATAGAAAAGAGATACATACAGAGATATAGATAAAATGTAATTTAGTCTATATGAATTGTACAGTGCAGGCAAAATCTCAGAGATGCCACTATTAATTTATATGGACTTTATTTTAAGTATTCCATAAGGAACACTTCGGTGTCCGTCCGTCTGTCTGTCACATCCGATTTTCTCCGAAACTATTTGACATAGAAACTTGAAATTTGGCACTAATATAGAAATTGATGGCCTCATCAGAGTCGTGAAGTTATGACAGTTAAATTTTGACTTAAGGGGTTAGTTTTGGTGGGTGAAATCGGAAGTAATTTTTTTTTTACCAGGTTATCGCGTGGGATGTCAAATGAAAGCCTGAAAGACACAAGTTCAAAAATAGATATAATGTAATACTTATGCACACTTTTCTTTGTACTATTTATAAAAATTGCGAAAAATCGCTGTCTCCCTTATCTTAAAAAGTAGTAATCAAAAAATTTTGAAAAAATTCTGAATTTCTCCACAGGGTGCAGATTGAACGAAAATTATCACGAGTGCATTACTTTTAATAATTTATCTCGTACATAAAAAAAAAATCAAGGTCATCATTTTATATCCCGCAATAATTTTTTTTTTTGTTTTAGAAGCAATCAACGTACGGAACACTAATTGCGCAAGTTTAACTTTAGTGCAGTAAAAAAAACGTCAAAATAATTATGAGATAGTCATAGTTTTGATACAGCAATATTATGACTTTATTCTCTCTGAGGTATCACCAGGAATATTGTCCTGAGGTTTGGACCTCGAAAAACTTGTGCTGGTTTGTTTATAAACAATTTAAGTTTTCAAAACGCGCTTTTTGACCTTAAAATGTGAATAACTCCGGTTATATCAGTCGGAAAAAACTAAACTATTAATGAAATTTAAAACAAATTCTTGTTGGTTTTAAATCGCTCAAATGTGTACATCACCTACAAAATTGAAAAAACAGGCAAACCTCTTTTTTTTTCGTTTTATTATATAGGTCGACTAAGTGAACCGATCGACTCGAATCTTTCAGAAAATATGTCTTTTGTTAGAGCAAAAATATCCTGAAATTTTGGTACAAATATATTTAACCTAGTGGACACAATTGAATTTAATTTGTTATTTAAAATTTAGTCTAAAATAGATCTTTTTTTTCAAAATGTAGGTCTCGACGCCAGCTTTCCAATGCCATTAAAAAAAATTTTTTTTGGAGTCATTTTAACCGTTTTTTTTACATTTGTTTATTCATGAAATAACAACTGTCACGATTCTCTACTAGATATGATAAAAAAATTTCAATTTTTTTTTCGAAATGACCGAAAAAACGCATTTGTTGTTATTTGATTAATAAACAGATGTAAAAAAAACGTTTAAAATGACTCCATAAAAAATTTTATAATAGCATCGGAAAGCTGGCGTCAAGACTTAAATTTAAAAAAAAAAAAAGTTTGGACCAAATGGCATAAAATGGCGGGCAATTCAAATTCAATTGTGCCCACTGGGTTCAATATTTTTGAACCAAAAATTCAGGGAATTTTTACGATAACAAAAGGCATATTTTCTGAAAGTTTCAAGCCAATCGGTACCCTTAGTCGGCCTATACTGGAGTTATTCGCATTTTAAGCTTAAGAAACGCGTTGTGAAAACCTAAATTGTTTATTAAAAGAGCACAAGTTTTTCGAGATCCAAAACACAGGACAATACTCCTGGTTATACCCCAAAAAGAATAAAATCATAATATTGCTGTATCTAAATTGCGTAATTTCAAATGCTTTGTTTACTGCACTACTTGCAATTGACCGGTTATTTATTTCTAGCAACTCTTGGAGTACGGCAAATTATGAAAAATGGATGAGTAATTACAGGCAACCAAAGCTAAGCTTGACAAACATGGTAATGAGTTGCAAACCTTCGATAAGACTGGTTTATAGGTAGTTTAAATGGCATCTAGCGTTTAAAAGCTACATAGGCTACTATAGAGTTAATAAAATTAAATTGAAAATATTACACTGCAAAGGAAATAAATACAATGAAAATGGACTAAAAGACTTCTTGAAAATCCAAAAACATGGAAAATTTCGCTTTGTAAAGAAATGGAAATATACTCATATCTAATTAATTATCCTTCTATTTGCCGGTATATGTTTCTAGTCGTACATAAAGTAGGCATTTTTTTATGGGTATAGCACACATGTTGCGAAGAAATCCCTAAAGTGCTACAGAAGCGACGCGAGTGCCGGAAAAGCGATTCATTGAATAACTGAATAACTGTGAATTATACTCTGCGCAGACCTGGACAAATCGTTTCAAAGAAACAAGGTTCTCCATATAAAAGATTACCAGGCTACCCCCATCGAACACTTTCCATGAAAATACTTGTAGAATAGACTCAAGTCGCCAGGGGTCCTTCGATGTTCCCGTTAATCAAGGTAACTGAGGCTCCAATTATTCGCAGATCCCTCTTCTGAATAGAATTCAATACATGCAGTGTATGTTTGGTTGAAGAGCCCCAAACATGGGAGCAATATTCCATCGTTGGTCGAATTTCAACTTTGTACGGAATTAAAAGTTATGGAGTGTAAAGCTCTCTAGTTCAAAATAATATTTCCAGCCTTTCAGAAGCACATTGAATGAAGCTGCTAAAGAAATAGAGTGTCCTGACATAACTATAGCGGATTCAACAACGTTAACTTTTTTACAGAAAACTCTCGTCTGAGGTTTTGTAGCATTAAATTCTACGTGGTTTCTGTCACCCCAAGGTAGAATTTCTTCCAGGTCTTTATTAAGTTGAATGATTTCCTGCTATCTGCGGACATTTGCATGGGTACCGAGTGTTTAAATTGAATGAAGACATAAACATACTATCATCCGCAAAGCGATAAGTTGGATTCCTGGTACATCAGCGTGGATAGTGAAGGTATTGGAAAGAAATTCGTTGACTGTCAGTCATAAAGAACGCTCTTTGAGGAAACACGAGAGCCATAACAAAAACTTTTCGGACATACCATAAAAGCCTAGCTCAGCCAACATTCCGTCATGCCAAACACTGTCGAATGGCTTGAATAGATCATGTAAAACCGCTCAAAATTCTTCAAAATGTTCCATTGCGTTATTCCACACATGTGATACATACTACGTTGGCAATGTGGAATCTTTGGCACAATTACACTACGGAATTTATATCACCACTACACCAAATAATTTATTTTTTTAGTTGACGCGCATTTCGTTAACCATGTCAGCTTAATTAGGAACGCTGATTGACAATCAATCATCGCTTCTGATAAAGCTAACATAGTTAGCGAAACGCGCGTCGAGTGCAAAAATAAAGTGTTCGGTATAGTGGTGATATATACTAATCTGTTACATAAGTTGGAAGATCTCCTGTTGGGCTTTACTTACGAAAGGTATATTGCCAGTCGCTAATAATATTGAATCCTTCTAGATATTTTAAAAGATGCTGATCAATAGCTTTTTTTATAACTCCCGATATTATTGAAAGCAGTTTGAATGGTCGGTAGTCGTTTGGCAAGATCCTTTTGCCTTTTTTGTGTATTGGCTGAACTGTAGCGAATTTTCAGCTCTTTCTGTAGGATAGGTTAAAAAAAACTACAGAAAACTGGTGTTAGTTCAATCGCGCATGTTTTGAGTACCATGCCAGGTATTCCATCAGTACCGAATGCTTTTTTGGTCTTTAGTTTCATTAAAATAAGTTTTCTGATACGTTGCCTGAAGACAATATTGGACATTATTGGACATGGAAACAGTTGATGGTTCTTTCCTTAAAAATCGACAGTAGAATGTGAAGCAAGTTATTTTAGGAAATATCTTGACTAATCTATTACAAGTGATTGGAATGTTTTCGTTTTTTGTTACTTTTTGTAGCACTTCATCAATTTGTATGCTGAGATTCTACAATTGGGCATTGAAACTGTCGTTTGGGTTTATGGTAAAGGAGTCGAGAATCTGTATGAATGTTATTAGTTCTATACGTATGACTCAGCTCTTTCTACTGTAACTTGTAGTATGGTTGCTAGCTTGTTTTTTCAGTTTGTATAATGGGGAGTTGAAAGAATAGAATTTCGGACATCTGCCAGATTTTCTCTAGGAGTGAGTTTTTCTTTATTTTCGTAGCAAATTTTAACCCAAATATATATATATATATATATATATATATATATATATATATATATATATACATATATATATATATATGTATATATATATATATATATATATATATATATATATATATATATATATATATATATATATATATATATATATATATATATACCAGGTGTACAAGTATGAAATGCGGATTTCAGACAACAGATGGTGCACCAATGCAGTTTGTGCTATAAAGATTTGACACTGCGCCCTTTTGTTGTGTCATCAACAAGTGTCAGACGCGCACGAGTGATAAATTGGAAAAGTGTGTGCATAGTGTTGTGTTATGGTGTTCATATGCCGAAATTTATACCGAACAAAGAGCACTCGCGGACAGCATTAATTTTTTGTTTTCATTTGAAGAAAACTGCTGTTGAATCATACCGATTACTTCGAGAAGCTTATGGTGAACATGCTCCATCGCAAGATACGTGTGAAACATGGTTTCGGCTTTTCAAAAGTGGTGACTTCGATGTTACAGACAATGAACGTGGAAAACCGCTAAAAAAAATACGAAGATGTGGAATTGCAAGCATTGTTGGACGAAGATGATTCGCAAATACAAAAACAACTCGCCGAGCGTTGGGCGTTAGTCAACAAGCTGTTTCCAATCGGCTACGAGAGATGGGAAAGATTCAGAAGACCGAGAGATGGGTACCACATCAGTTAAACGAGAGGTAAATGGAAAAGCGCAAATCACGTGTGACATTTTGTTGGCTAGGTACAAAAGGAAGTCGTTTTTGCATCGTATAGTTACAGGGGATGAAAAGTGGATTTATTTTGAAAATTTCAAGCGCAAAAAATCATGGATAGAACCAGGGGCACCATCCATATCGACCGCAGGACCGAATCGCTTTGGCAGAAAGATGATGCTCTGTGTTTGGTGGGGCCAGAGGGGCGTGGTCTATTATGAGCTGTTAAAACCTGGGGAAACGGTTAATACGGTAATTAACGTTACCAACAACAATTGACCGATTGGAACCGTTCGCTGCTTGAAAAAAGGCCAGAATACCGAAAGAGGAAACACAAAGTCTCTTCATGACAATCCTCCATCACATACGGCAAAACCAGTTCGCGACACGTTGGAAGCACTCAGCTGGGAAGTTCTACCCCATGCGGCTTACTCACCAGACTTGGCTCCTTTCGATTACCACTTGTTTGCATCGATGGGTCACGCACTTGCTGAGCAGCGCTTTAGTTCGTACGAAGATGTGAAAAAATGGCTCAGTGAATGGTTCGCAGCAAAAGGGGAAGCTTTTTACTGACGTGTATAACAAGCGATGGAGCATACTTTGAATAAAGCACTTTTTATCATTCTTCCGTATTTAACATGTTTTTTTAGAAAAAAAATCCGCATTTCATACTACACCGGTATATATGTATATATATATATATATATATATATATATATATATATATATATATATATATATATATATATAATAAATGCAACGTCTCTCTGTATGTCTGTCTGTCCGTTAGTGCGCTTATCACTGGAGAACCACTTATGCGATTTACGTACTTTTTTTTTTTAAAACATACATATGTTCTCTGGCCAGGTTATAGGCTATATTTTATTACGATAGGTAGCATAAGGAATGAGCAGTGATGATAATAGTGAATGAAGTCGTTCCCTTGCAATACATAGTCTAAACCATTAAATATGGAACAATATTATGTAGCAGAGAACATCTATAATCTATAATCTATAATATATATATAGAATGAAATATCTCTCTCCGTCTGTCTGTCCATTAGTGCGATTATCACGCGAGAATCACTTGTTCCATTTACGTGTCTTTTTTAAATTCATACATATATTCTTTGGCCCGGTTATATAATAATAATAATAATCTATATCTATAATATATATAAAATGCAACGTCTCTCTGTCTGTCTGTCTGTCCGTTAGTGCGCTTATCCCTCGAGAACCACTTATCCGATTTACGTGATTTTTTAAATTCATACATACTTTCTCTGACAAGGTTATAGATATATATTTTATTACATCTATAATATATATATAAAATGCAACATATCTCTGTCTGTCTGTCTATCTGTCCGTTAGTGCGCTTATCACTGGAGAACCACTTATCCGATTTACGTACTTTTTTTTTAAATATACATATGTTCTTTGGCCATGTTATAGGCTATATTTTATTACGATAGGTAGCATAAGGAACGAGCAGTGATGATAATAGTGAATGAAGTCGTTCCCTTGCAATACATAGTCTAAACCATTAAATATGGAACAATATTATGTAGCAGAGAATATCTATAATCTATAATCTATAATATATATATATATATAGAATGAAATATCTCTCTCCGTCTGTCTGTCCATTAGTGCGTTTATCACGCGAGAATCACTTGTTCCATTTACGTGTCTTTTTTTAAATTCATACATATATTCTTTGGCCCGGTTATATAATAATAATAATAATCTATATTTATAATATATATAAAATGCAACGTCTCTCTGTCTGTCTGTCTGTCCGTTAGTGCGCTTATCCCTCGAGAACCACTTATCCGATTTACGTGATTTTTTAAATTCATACATACTTTCTCTGACAAGGTTATAGATATATATTTTTATTACATCTATAATATATATATAAAATGCAACATATCTCTGTCTGTCTGTCTATCTGTCCGTTAGTGCGCTTATCACTGGAGAACCACTTATCCGATTTACGTACTTTTTTTTTAAATATACATATGTTCTCTGGCCATGTTATAGGCTATATTTTATTACGATAGGTAGCATAAGGAATGAGCAGTAATGATAACATTGAATGAAGTCGGAAAAAAGTTTGTCGCTATCGCGTTCTCTTGCAATACACAGCCTAAACCATTAAATATGGAACAATATTATGTAGCAGAGAATATCTATAATCTATAATATATATAAAATGTAATGTCTCTCTGTCTGTCTGTCTGTCCATTAGCGCGTTTATCACGCTAGAACCACTTATCTGATTGACGTGTCTTTTTTAAAATCATACATATATTCTTTGGCCAGGTTATATAATAATATAAATCTATATCTATAATATGTATAAAATGCAACGTCTTTCTCCATGTCTGTCTGTCCGTTAGTGCGCTTATCACTGGAAAACCACTTATCTGATTTCCGTGTTTTTATAAATTTATACATATGTTCTATATAATTCGATATAAGCCTAGATAACGGGAGATACGGTGAGATAATGGGAGATAAGTATAAATAATGGGAGATAAGGAGAAATAATGGGAGATAAGCAGAGATAAATCTAGATAATGGGAGATAAGGAGAAATAATGGGAGATAAGCAGAAATATTGCGAGATAAGTCGAGTTAAGCCAATATAATGGGAGATAAGGTGAGATAATGGGAGATAAGGGGAAATAACGGGATATAAGGAGAAATAATGGGAGATGAGCAGAGATAAACCTAAATAATTGAAATTATGTAGAGATAATAGGAGATAAGGAGAAATAATGGGGGATAAGGGGAAATAATGACAGATATTTTATTATGTTAGGTAACATAAGGAATAAACAGTGACGAGAGAAGTGAATCAAGTCCACACGAGCGGAGCCGCGGGCACTGCTAGTATATATATATATATATATATATATATATATATATATATATATATATATATATATATATATATATATATAGGTCCAGGTCCTTTTGGTCAGTCGCTAACGCGGTCAGTCAAAATTTCACCAAATCCACCATACCACCACTCACACGGCCAGATAATTCTATTGCAACAACACCTGTGGAGAAAGCGAACTTGTTTGCTGAACTCTTTGCTTCACATTCTACTGTCGATTTCCAAGGAAAAAACACCACCTACTATTCCCATAGTGCAGTCAAGGATCCACGATATTGTCTTCAGACAGCGTATCATAAAACGTATTTTAATGAAGCTAGACACCAAAAAAGCTTCTGGCGCTGACGAAATTCCTGCCATAGTTCTCAAAAACTACGCGAGGGAACTAACACCAGTTTTCTGTAGACTTTTCAACCTATCCTACAGAAAGGGAATATTTCTTTCCTGCTAGAAATGTGCCACAGTTCAGCCGATACCTAAAAAAGGCAAGAAAACCTTGCCAAATAACTACCGACCAATCGCACTGCTCATGGATAAAGGATTCAAAATTATTAGCAATCATCAATATGGCTTCCGTAAAAATAGATCAACAGGAGATTTTCTGACTTATGTAACACACATTTGGAACAACACAACTGAACACTGAATCTCGAGCGGTTGCTTTTGACATATCCAAGGCATTCGACCGTGTTTGGCACGATGGGCTGTTGGCTAAGCTACGCTCTTATGGGATGTCTGAAAAGTTCTGTTTGTGGCTACCTCATGTTTCCTCAGAGAGCGTTCTTTACGAGTGGCAGTCGATGGATTTTTTTCTAACACCTTCACTATCAACGTCGGTGTACCTCAAGGCTCCATACTGTCTCCTACTCTTTTTCTCATTTACATTAACGATCTGCTGGAAAAGACCGAGAATACAATCTACAGCTTTGCAGATGACAGTACGCTTATCTCTTCATTCACTTCGAACGCTCGGACATCGGCTACTCAGACGAATATCCGTAGACAGCAGGAAGTCATTCAACTTAACAAAGACCTGGAAGAAATTTTAGCTTAGACCGTAACCAAGTGGAATTTAACGCTACAAAAACCCAGGCGGCATTTCTTTCTAAAAAGTTAACGTTGCTGAACCCGACATAGTTATGTCGGGGCACTCCATTCCTCTAACATCGTCACTCAATTTGTTGGGCGTTAATTTGGGAGCAAATATGTCCGGGCATGAACATGTTGAAGGCATAGCAAGGAGAGCTTCTCAAAAGTTGGGAATATTATTTCGAACCAGAAAGCTTTACACTCCACAACAACTGTTAATTCTTTACACAGCTCAAATTCGACTAACTATGGAATACTGCTCCTATGTTTATGGCTCCGCTCCCAAACATACATTGCATTTGTTAGATTCTATTCAGAGAAGAGCTGTTCGTCTGATTGGAGACCCGGAACTGACCGGTGGCCTTGATTCGCTGGAACATCGAAGAGCGGTTGACGACTTGAGCCTATTCTACAAGTATTTTAATGGAAAGTGTTCGAAGGATGTGGCCCGCTTAATTCCTCCCAGAGCGGTGCATGCTAGAAGTACACGTCGCGCTAATACTTCACATCCGTATGAGGTTCAGCTTGTTACTCCTCGTACAACGCTTTTCAAGCAGTCATTTATATGGAGAAAATCATACCTTTGGAATAATTTGCCCAGGTCTGTGTTTCCCACCGAGTACAATTTACAGCGATTCAAGAACAACGTATATATATACATATATATATATATATATGTATATATATATATATATATATATATATATATATATATAATATATATATATATATATATATATATATATATATATATATATATATATATATATATATATATATATATATATATATATATATATGTACATATGTATATATATATATATATATATATATATATATATATATATATATATATATGTATATATATATATATATATATATATATATATATATATATATATATATATATATATATATATATATATATATATATATATATATATATATATATATATATATATATATATATATATATATATATATATATATATATATATATATATATATATATATATATATATATATATATATATATATATATATATATATATATATATATATATATATATATATATATATATATATATATATATATATATATATATATATATATATAATATATATGTACATATATATATATATATATATATATATATATATATATATATATATATATATATATATATATATATATATATATATATATATATATATATATATATATATATATATATATATATATATATATATATATATATATATATATATATATATATATATATATATATATATATATATATATATATATATATATATATATATATATATATATATATATATATATATATATATATATATATATATATATATATATATATATATATATATATATATATATATATATATATATATATATATATATATATATATATATATATATATATATATATATATATATATATATATATATATATATATATATATATATATAATAAAAAATACATTTGAATTCGCGGAAATGATTCATGATTTCGTTTTACCGGAGGGAGATGTGCTTGCATCATTTGACGTGGTCTTCCATTTTACTAATATTTCTTCAAATTTGATAATTGAAATTTTGGATGAACATTTTACTTTGATAGAGGCCCATTGTAATATCCCAAAAATATTTTTTTTGGAGATAATCACGTACTTATATAACAATACCTTCTTTTCTTTTAATAATTAATTCTATAGGCAAAAGGTCGGTGTTCCGATGGGGGTCTATTTCTTCAATTTTAACTGAGGTTGTTATGAATAAATTGCTTTATAACAGTTCGAAAAGAGTTAATTTTCAATTTCCTTTCCTTGATTAATATGTAGATGACCTATTTGTTCATAACACCCTCACTATCTTTAATTCTTTTGATAATTTGTTACAATTTACTGTTGAAGAAGAGGTGGACAATTCTGTCCCCTTTTTGGATACTAAAGTAATTAGATCAGAAAATAATGTTATCAAGCTGGATTGGTATAGAAAAAAATCCAGTTCGGGGAGATATATACCCTACCATTCATACCATCCACTTAAACAAAAGATGTACACGGTTATTGCTTTGAAGAATAGAATTGGTAGAATATGTCGCCTTACATTAAATATATATATATATATATATATATATATATATATATATATATATATATATATATATATATATATATGAGGTTATTGGAAAGGATTTTAGTAGAAAATAATTACCCCTTGTCATTTGTAAAGAAGGTACTCAATGTAAATACACCACCAAGAAACTATCCTAACAATAACAATGAGATTAACTCAGAACTTCACTTTAGAAAACTCCAATATATTAGGGGTCTTTAACAATCTATTTCTGCACTCTTTAGGAACACTAAAATAGCGAATATAAAAAGACTTGGTAGCTTTTACTCCATCCTTAAAGATAAAACCAGCAATTTGCAGAGATCTCACATTATATATGGGATCATGTGCGAATGTGACTCTATTTACATAGGACAGACGTCTCAAAAACTGTCAAAAAGACTTGCGTTACACAAAAGTGACTGCAAGCATAAACCAAATGCCACCAGCCTGAGTTTACATGTTAACACAAAACCATAAAGTCCGGCATAATGGCTGTTTTGTCCTAGATACCGAACGTAATTGGTTTAAACGCTGTTTCTTGGAGATGTGTTATATAAAAAACTGTACAAACTGTCTTAACCAAAGATCCTGAAGGATTGAGTTCCATTTACACTTACTTATTCTCGCAAAGTTACACAAAAAAAGTAAATGGAGTAAAATAAAGGGAAAATAGGGAAAAAGTATTTCATTAATAAATAATTTTAATTCTCGACCATCTAAAGTTGATCCACGACCAAGATATCAATTGGCCACTATGTCTTTTATTAACAGATTTAATAAAAAACCATAGAAATATCACTAAACAAATTTCAACCTATTAATAAGGACTGGCGGGAAACCAAAAATAATCTTTCTTTTACCACGTACCACCGGCGTTCTTTGTGGTGTCTTTTCAGTCTAATTATATTGGATTATATTAATTTTATAGTAATTTAACGTTTAACTATTTTAAATGTGACACTTCAAATTGAGGCTTAGTAAGTTTGTGAATTTTTCACTTTTAATCTGTTTCATTTGTCATATCTTACTGCTTGTCTTGGAACCGTGAAATGTGTAATAATCTTACTCCGGGAAGAGTATTGCTGTAAATATTCTGTAAGTACGTTTATTTTCCTAAAATTACATCTTCATTTACTCCGGAATATTTACACATTTTAGATTTCCTGTAGGAAGTCCATATATATGGACAACAACTAGTTCGAATAAAAATACAGTTCTTTAGAGCTACTTTGACCTCTCTCTTCAATATATTAGGAGCTATCCCAGCCTTTAAACTATCACTTAGTGTTACCAGTGCTCCGTTACGGTCCTCCTACTTCTACATATATATATATATATATATATATATATATATATATATATATATATATATATATATATATATATATATATATATATATATATATATATATATATATATATATATATATATATATATATATATATATATATATATATATATATATATATATATATATATATATATATATATATATATATATATACAAATATATACACGGTGTTATGGAATTCATAAAGGAAAAATTCGACCTTCAAGAAATGATGTGGGGAATATTTTTTTCACGCTGCCACTGGTCCACCCTAGAACTCGCCAGTATCGAAAATCGTTAGTCAGACGTAAGGTTGAGATATGAGTTGGCTTTTCTAAATTTAATAAAAAAAATATTTTTATTATTTTATTCTCCTAAAACCGACAAAGGATTTGCGAGAGTCCACATTCTACGCGGACATGAAAGTGTTTATACCGCAAGTGGCCGCTTTCTAGGGAAACTTCAAATTCAGGTTTAGTTTAATAGCTTTCTTATCAGTGAATGTTTACAAATTTTGCAACATGTCGTGGGTAATGCGAGATAACGATCAGTGTTATTTTTTAAAGTGTCTGTGTAAATTTGTAGAAAGTGTAGAATATAGCAGCAACTGTGCCATTCGATACAGTTATTTAGTTATAATTGTGTTACTGACAGCCTAAGACGCTTTATATGGGACGATGCACATTTAAGGCACATTTATTTATTTATTTCGTATGGATGTACATTACACACAGCACAATTGAAGCTGAATAAAATTATCTAAATGAATTATACAACAACAGGAATAATGATACAACACGTCAACAATAAGGTACCGATTTAAGGGAGATAACTAATACGTTTTCCACTTAAGATTAAAAAATCTTACTTTTCTTACAAGAAAATCGTTTACCATTTAGTTAAATAAAAGAGAACTCATCTCAGAATAAAGGAAAAAAGGTACCCTATATAAATTTAATAAAAAAAAAATAATAAAAATTGTTATCTTTTAAAATAATTCCTGAATTTTATATTTCATTATTTTTTATAAGGAAAAATTTTAACATATGTAATCCGCTAAATTTTTATTTACGTTATTTTAAAGAGAGGTAGCCTAATAAATAAATTATTCAGCTCGGTTTTTAAAGTCATTCCTGGTTGCCTCGCACAGTTACATGAAGTAGTACTAACTTAGACAAAATTATGTCTACCCTTTAATTTTCTTCGTTTTGTAATAATTTTTTTTTAAATGCTCATAATATAAAATATTTATTTATTTATTTATTTTAAATACCTGCAAGTTATTTAATTTTTTTATTTATTTTTTAATATAAACTGATTTTTTATGAAAAAAAAATTATAAATTTTCCATAAAATAGATATTTAGATAGTGACGGATACTATATATTCATATGGTCAAGAAATTTTCCAGTGTTATAATAGGTTTTTGGGTTCGCAGATTACCAAAAAAAGTAACTGTTTTTTTTTAAATGTATAAGATTTTTAAATATTTACCAATTTTGGCTATTTTTCGAGATTGTTTAGTGCATATGAGAATGAACATTACATTTGAGATGTGTGACAATTATTTAAACTTTAAAAATCACCAATTTTAGCATAAACGTAAAATTAAAATAGTCAAATTGTGACCAAATTTGGACATTTGTCAACAGTTTTCGAGTGTTTCTAGTGAATATATGAATTTACTCTACTTTTTAGCTATTTCCATATCATTTCAAGAATGTAAACTTAAAATGTAACAAAAATGTTGATCCGAAATGATCTAATCTTAAAAATGAAGCCAATTTCGGCCATTTACCACCTTTTTCTACTGCTATGTTCTAGTCAATGCATGCAAAATTCGCATTACTTTTGTTATAAGGGGAAATTATTTAAATTTAAAATTATCTTATGGGTAAACTCATTTCAATTATTCCCCACCTAATATAACCTAATGGAGGAAATTTGCACCAAGAATTCCAAACTAAATATGAAAAATCCATATGTTCACTTGAAAATGGCAAAATATGGCCAAAACTGGTATCATACATGTTTAAAAAAACGGCTACTTTTATCGTAATCTGCGACCCCAAAACATATTATAACGTTGGAAAATATTATGTCCACGTAATTGTAATGGATTTGTAACTAACCAGATATCTAATTTACGAAAAATTTATAATTTTTTCATAAAAAATCGGTTTTTATTAAAAAATAAATTTAAAAAATCAAAAAACCTGCAAGTACTATTCATTACATTTTACAAATTAAAGGACAGATAGAATTTTGTTCAAGTTATAAATACTTCATCCAAGTGTAGCTCGGTGTCGTCTAACTAGCATTTTTTGTCTAAGGCGGAAAACAAATACTTCCTTTGGTACGGCGTACGATGCCGTCTTCAAAGGGTGTTCTCGCTTCATAGTTTACGTTTGGGGAAAGTGGTGAAAATGCTATTATTTTGTAACTGCAGTTTTCTTTTTTTTATTGATGCCGTTACCTTTTTTTAATTGTATTTTTCTCAACTTTGTTGGTGGTTAGATGGTTCCACCGTATTTTTGTAAGGACTGGATGTAATTTCACCAGTTTTTTGTAGTATTGGACATAAAGATTTTACAATTTTTTTTAAAGCTTTAGCGTTAAATGAAAAAAATCTTCTACCATTAGTAGTTTGTATGCTGTTCCTAGGTTGTGTTTTTTAGAATGTTTTTGGAATATACACACACACACACACACACACACATATATATATATATATATATATATATATATATATATATATATATATATATATATATATATATATATATATATATATATATATATATATATATATATATATATATATATATATATATATATATATATATATACAACCACAAAACCCTCTGGCAAACATCCTGGGTAATCCCAAGGACAAGAGAAAACTGGAAAACCATGGGATTTACAGCATTCCATGCGGAGACTGCCACAAATTGTACATAGGGCAAACACACAGAGG
>CM032456.1:115855305-115882805 GCA_019049505.1 Pachyrhynchus sulphureomaculatus | reverse complement strand
CATGCTAACAAATAAGGCATTACAAGCAAGATCCGCCTCTGAATACAGAAACCTTGCTGTTCCAGACATTTCTTTAATAAACAAGAGTAATGATGCGTCAATATTATTTAGATGAGCTGCTTTTTCCGTTGGCGTAATACAAAAAATATCATTCATAAAATCATTTCCGGCCAAATAAATGTTCTATTTGAACTGTAAGGATACGTAGAAAACACTGTATAAAATTACAACTTTGTCTTATGAAAAAAGTTACCCTACAACCCTTCCATGCAACACTTGTAAAAAACTGAATGCGTGCACGTGATCTGGTAATAAAATCGGCTTTGGATACGTACCGGTGTCGTCACTTATAACATATTTGTTAGTTTAAGTAGTAGGTCATATGTGGTTATATAAAATTTATTAAGGTACAAATTTAAAAAAAAAATCAGTTATCTAGGTTCTTCTCGATTAGCTAAATTATGCACTTCATTAGACTGGACTTTCAGTGATACTCAGTAAACCAAGGAAATTTTTAAAATTGGGAAGTACGACGACACTATATATTCCATCCAGTCAACCAGTTTTCGAGCCAGGTTGACTGTGTAATCGCGTTTTAATATAAACATGCGAAGCCTAGATATAATACATTAAAAATGAGATAGTAATAGTATACCATATTTGCCGGATTATCTGTTTCTCTTGTCCTATTTTGTTAAGTATCTCTTTCCACTCCTACTATTAAAGGAATGCGTGACGCTTAAATATTTAAAGCAAGAGCAATTTTTAACCACAGATGTTCCCACGTCAAGATGACTGATATGTTGTTCTCCTGTTGCCATATACTCTGTCTTTTTCATGTTTATTGTAAGCCCAAACTCTTGAAATTCCTTCTTAAGCTGGATCGTCAGCAAAGAGTAGAGTAAAAAGGGCTTAGTCATTTACTAGTATGCCCGTTTGTTCACATTAAACTCGGTATGATGGAACAACAAAATAATTAGGAGGACAAAATCATATACGGCAGTATATTTGAAAGTATTTCCACTTATGGCGCAGATACATAGGAAATGACGAAAAGAAATAAAGGTTGAATGATGACCCTCGAAATGGATTTTTGGAGATAAAGTAGGCAAACATCAAGATCGAAACATGTCTCAAGTGACGCCATTCGACAAATGATGAATGTAGAGGGAACTCTTCTGGATACAATAGAAGGCAAACGTCTTGCCGGGTTCGGTCATCTCCAGCGAATGAGAGACAACAAATGGCTAAAAGAGATATACAACTGGACTCCACCAGAAAGGAAAAAATTTGAAAAGCCACCCAGATGTTGGAAGAAAGATGTCATGGCAAACCGAGAACTACAGTAGGGCATCTGGTGTATATATATATAATATATATATATATATATATATATATATATATATATATATATATATATATATATATATATATATATATATATATAAACAATCTTAATTGGGGAACTCGGCAAATTTGGGCGTGATAGGAGATCACACAATTTTCATTAAGCTGCCAATATTTCGGTCCTGGATTGGGACCTTCAAATTAAAGGACAGACAGAATTTTGTTCAAGTTATATTTCCTTTTCTATCGGTTCCTTCCAGGTGTCGACCCCGCATTCTGGTTAATTGAGTTTTCTTGACTAAACCCCTTATCTCTGTCGGGTAGCTGTCTCCTGTCGTTCTTGTCATTTGTTCCTAAATGGCGGTGGCCATATGTGGTGGTCACAAGTGAAATAATTAACGATGTTCTCAACATCCAAGGTTCCCAATTACATCCATGTGTTAAATTTGTTTTTTAGAATTTTGTCTACAGTGTTTTAATGTGTATTTTGTATATTTTATGGATTAACCAACTTTTATATGTAACAACTTTTTTATGTATAACCTACGGCCATTCAGGCTAACGAAATCTTTGCACTTCTCATGTGAGTTTTTTAACTTATTATAACTAATATTTTATTCTTGTTCCACACTAATTTTATTTATTATAACAACCTAATGATAACATTATTAATTTAAAGTTGTCCCAGACACTATCAGTGAATACGCTCTGTTCTTCTTTTCAGTTCTGCCCTGAAGAAGGTCCCAATCCAGGACCGAAATATTGGCAGCTTAATGAAAATTGTGTGATCTCCTATCACGCCCAAATTTGCCGAGTTCCCCAATTAAGATTGTATTTTTAATAATTTTGGTAGATACGGCAACATTTTGCTTTCTTTCTTTATTCTATATATATATATATATATATATATATATATATATATATATATATATATATATATATATATATATATATATATATATATATATATATATATATATATATATATATATATATATGTATGAATGTATGTATGTATTATATTTCATCGAAAAAAAAAAAAAAAAAAAAACATTGAAGGTGCATTTAGAGACAATGCTGTTTAATTCACAATAGCGATGAATGTATAGTTTTAGAAGGGATTCCTATTTTACAAAATAATTTCTTTATTATCTTTAGAAGGTAATTTACTTATTTTTGTAACAGCTTTCATATTTTTTAAATTTAAGCTTTTTCAAAAATGTTTTTTGTTAAACAGTATGATAATGATGAACAAAATCAAATTTTAACGGACAGTCCCACTCGACAGAGGGTGTTTTGGTGTATATTTAGCAGCAACTTATATCTTCATTGGTAGTAGAGTTAGAAAATAATGGAGAACAGGACTAGATTCAGCTTACTTTTGGAGATTATAAAACCGGTTATATTCTAAACTCGAGAATGGAGTAAAAATTTCATAGAATATATCTCGTGTAATCGTAGGCGAAACGTCGGAAATTTATTCTAAATTATCACGTTCTAATTCCAAGACGGACCATTCTTAAACAATACTTCGTCCATCGAGGATAGTAGCAACTGTAATGTGACAATTGTACATATCATTACCTCATAATTCCCTTAGAGTCATGTGTAATCTTTTACTTACAAAAGAACACAAGCAATAAAGCATACAAGCGTTGAGGTTATATTGAAAAATCCCATATGGTCCTATTTCAAAAGGTCCGTCCCTAGTAATAAAAATATACATAAAAACCCTCTCGACTATTCTTTAGCCATTTCCTTAATATAGCGATGTAATGGCGCGTTCACATGGTAAAACTGCCGTAAAAAGTAATTAGGAGAACATATTTAATCATCACATCCCCGACATTGCATTTGTCTTCTATATCTCTGGAAGAATCGAAAATTATAGTCAAAGCGCAAAAGTGGAAATAAATCCAGGCTTTGTATCATAAGAGTAAACTTTATTCTTGAGGATGTGGAAAACTGCAGAAATTTGGAGCCTCTGTGAGGCTATCGGCGAGGATGTCATAATATCCTTCAACGTTGTCCAAGTTCCGAAACATACATTTTTGTATTTTACAGCACCTTTTAGATAACGCGGTAGTGCTGCCACGGACGTTCTGCATTTCTGCAAACAACGACTACCTATGTACATGGCCAGGCCAGATATACTTAATTAAATTAATAAACAAAGTATACCGACCTGCCGAGATTGGAACCCGAGACCTTCTGCACCGTAAGCAAGTTACTACGCCACGGAGCCATGAACCGCCACACATCTTAAATTAAGTGAAAGTGGGTAAGAACCCGGCACAAGAAGAGGCGCTTTGGGGTGCCAGTATGTCAAGAGTTCCATACGGTCACAGCGTAAATGGTAGGTTCTGGTGCTCAAGTTGAGATGGAGCCCTTAAAAAAAGCCGTTATAAGTACAAAACTCACATTTCATCCAGTCTCTAGACTCTCTCACATTAATTTTGCTCGTCATCGATAGCTTCGACGTCAAGTAGTTATATCCCAGAATACTAGTTGATGAAGTACTACAACAAGGAGCAAAGAACGACAATATTCCAGCGCATGTAATAGATTTAGGAAGACATTGCCTGAAGAATGCCCATTTAATGTATAATAAAATAATATACCGATAAATACAAGGTGCAGCAAGGAGAACAAAGCAATGGAGACAGCAAAGCTTTGGTTTTGCTTTGATTTACATATCTGCTCTCTACAATGAAGCTAGACACCAAAAAGGCTTCTGGTGCTGACGAAATACCTGCCCTAGTTCTCAAAAACTGTGCGAGGGAACTAACACCAATTTTCTGTAGACTTTTCAACCTATCCTACAGAAAGGGAATATTTCCTTCCTGCTGGAAATGTGCCACAGTTCAGCCGATACCTAAAAAAGGCAAGAAGACCTTGCTAAATAACTACCGACCAGTCGCACTGCTTTAAATAATATCAAAAGTCATGGAAAAGGTTATCAATCAGCATTGTCTAAAATATTTTGAAAGATATAACATTATTAGCGATCACCAATATGGCTTTCGTAAACATAGATCAACAGGAGATCTTCTGACTTATGTAACCCATGTTTGGAACAACGCAACTGAACACTTTGAGCATCTCGAGCGGTTGCTCTTGACATATCCACGGCATTCGACCGTGTTTGGCACGATGGACTGTTGGCTAAGCTACGCTCTTATGGTATGTCTGAAAAGTTCTGTTTGTGGCTCTCATGTTTCCTCAGAGAGCGTTCTTTACGAGTGACGGTCGGCGGATTTCTTTCTTACACCTTTACTGTCAACGCCGGCGTACTCCAAGGCTCCATACTGTCTCCCACTCTCTTTCTCATTTACGTTAACGATCTGCTGAAAAAGACCGGGAATCCAATCTACAGCTTTGCAGATGACAGTACGCTTATCTCTTCATTCATTTTGAATGGTCGGACATCGGCTACTCAGACGAATATCCCCAGACAGCAGGAGGTCGTTCAACTTAACAAAAACCTGGAAGAAATTCTATCTTGGGGTGACAGTAACCAAGTGGAATTTAACGCTATAAAAACCCAGGTGGCAATTTTTCTAAAAAAGTTAACTTTGCTGAACCCGACATGGTAATGTCGGGGCACTCCATTCCCCTAGCATCGTCACTCAATTTGTTGGGCGTTAATTTGGGAGCAAATACGTCTTGGCATGAACATTTTGCAGGCATAGCAAGGAGAGCTTCTCAAAAGTTGGGAATATTATTTCGAACCAGAAAGTTTTACACTCCACAGAACTGTTAATTCTTTACAAAGCTCAAATTCGGCCAACTATGGAATACTGCTATCATGTTTGGGGCTCCGCTCCCAAATATACACTGCATTTGTTGGATTCTGTTCAGAGAAGAGCTGTTCGTCTGACTGGAGACCCGGAACTGACCGGCGGCCTTGATTCGTTGGAACATCGAAGAGCGGTTGGCGACTTGAGTCTGTTCTAAAAGTATTTTCATGGAAAGTGTTCGAAGGATGTAGCCTGCTTAATTCCTCTCAGAGCGGTGCATGTTAGAAGTACACGTCGCGCTAATACTTCACGTTCATATGACGTTCAGCTTGTTACTCCGCGTACAACGCTTTTCAAGCAGTCTTTTATATGGAGAATATCATCCGTTTGGAATAATTTGCCCAGGGCTCTGTTTCCCACCGAGTATAATTTACAGCGATTTAAGAACAACGTGAATCGCTTTTTCCACACACATACCGCTCCTGGAGCGGTTTAGGGACTTCCCTGCAGCACATGTGCTATACCCATAAAAAAAAATCTACAATAAAAGAAAACTGCCAAGCTGAACTTTCTATTCCATTCGAGACAAACAGTTTAGAAGCTACAACTTTTGTAATTAGAATTTATTTTTGAGAATCGCAAGCTCCTGGTCTATAACAAATACTACGACTCCTATAAAAAAGACAGAGAAATAGTCGTAAGCCGCTTATGTACATTTGCAGAAGTTTTAATGAAATGTAGAAAGTGGGAAGGTTTTTGATTTATTTGTCTGGTTTTTTGGATAAGACTTTCTTTGTTGTGTAATTTTCATCTATCTAATTCGTAAGTTTGTTAGCAAGAATATTTAATTTTCGGATTAGCTAAAAGCATTGGTTTAGTTATGAATTTATTCGATTTGTTGGCTTCCTGCCACTTAAACAAGATTCTTATAAAGATCTTGTGCCTAAATCTGAACAATCTAAAGTTATATCATCTATAAAAAACATTTTTACGCTATAAAAACTGTTTAAAAGCAATATTAAACAAGCTTGCGAATTTGCTAAAAAAATCGGTAGTGATTTATTCCGTACTTTCCTTACAAACATGCCGTACTAAAATAAGTAGTGAAGGAAAAGTAGTGCGCCATAATAAAACATATCGACACCCATCTCTTTTACCCCCTTTCCTTAAAAGAAAATAGAAAACTGAAAACCAATAAAGCCTCTGGTCTCGATGACATCACAGGAGATATTCTTCTTAACATATGTAATAACACCTGGAAAACTAGAATATGGTCTAAGGATTGGACGACATCTACATAAAGAGGCTCCACCCGTAAATGTAGTAATTAACGTTAATTATCTCTGTTATCATATCCAAGTAAGGTAACGTTACACATCATAAGTAATCATTTAAGATACCATATTGATCAACAAAGGAGGAAGAGGCACAACAAATCAAAATGTTAACATCAGACAATTGACAGGAAAATGTAGAGAATACAACGTGTGTATGGTAATATGCTTCATAGACTGTAACAAGGCCTTCGATTTTGTAAAGAGGTACTAGACCAATGGGTGTTCTTTATCATCTGATTAAACTGATTAAAAACCTTTTTGGACACCACTACATTGGTGAGAATAGACAATACAACATCCGATCAATTTCATCTGGGGTGTAAGAGAGGGTTGTGTTCTGTCTCCTACATTATTTAATGTTTATTGCGAATTTATAATACGAAATGCATTAAACGAATAAGATGGTGGAATCCTAATAGGAGGTGAGCAAATAAACAACTTGCGTTACGCTGATGACACCACTATATTTGCAGCAACTGAGAAAGAGATGGCCAAGCTTTTAAATCGGATAGAGCAAGAAAGTGAGAAACTAAGTTTAACCACAAATACAGATAAAACAAAATTGATAACAGTCAATAAGGCTAACCAAATAACAACATTCTCAATTTATATTTTTCATTCATATATATATACTAGCCGTGCCCGCGGCTCCTCTCGCGTGGACTCGATTCACTACTATCGTCACTGCTTATTCCTTATGTTACCTAACGAAATAAAATATCTGCCATTATTTCCCCTTATCTCCCATTATTTCTCCTTATCTCCCATTCTCTCTATATAATTTCCATTATCCAAGCTTATCTCTGCTCATCTCCTATTATTTCTCCTTATCTTCCATTATTTCTCCTTATCTCCCATTATCTCACCTTATCTCCCACTATTTAGGCTTATCTCGACTTATCTCGCAATATTTCTCCTTATCTTCCATTATTTCTCCTTATCTCCCATTATCTCACCATAACTCCCATTACCTAGACTTATCTCTGCTTATCTCCCATTATTTCTCCTTATCTCCCATTATCTCACCTTATCTCCCATTATCTAGGCTTATCTCGACTTATCACTCAATATTTGTCCTTATCTCCCATTATTTCTGCTTATCTCCCGTTATCTCACCATAACTCCCATTACTTAGACTTATCTCTGCTTATCTCCCATTATTTCTCCTTATCTCCCAGTATCTCTACATAATTTCCATTATCTAGGCTTATCTCTGCTCATCTCCCATTATTTCTCCTTATCTCTCATTATTTCTCCTTATCTCCCATTATCTCACCTTATCTCCCATTATCTAGGTTTATCTCGCAATATTTCTCCTTATCTCCCATTATTTCTGCTTATCTCCCGTTATCTCACCATAACTCCCATTACTTAGACTTATCTCTGCTTATCTCCCATTATTTCTCCTTATCTCCCAGTATCTCTACATAATTTCCATTATCTAGGCTTATCTCTGCTCATCTCCCATTATTTCTCCTTATCTCTCATTATTTCTCCTTATCTCCCATTATCTCACCTTATCTCCCATTATCTAGGTTTATCTCGCAATATTTCTCCTTATCTCCCATTATTTCTCCTTACCTCCCATTATCTCACCATAACTCCCATTACCTAGACTTATCTCTGCTTATCTCCCATTATTTATACTTATTTCCCATTATCTCACCTTATCTCCCATTATCTAGGCTTATCTCGACTTATCTCGCAATATTTTTCCTTATCTCCCATTATTTCTCCTTATCTCCCATTATCTCACCATAACTCCCATTATTAGACTTATTTCTGCTTATCTCCCATTATTTATACCTATCTCGCATTATCTCACCTTATCTCCCATTATCTAGGCTTATATCGAATTATATAGAACATATCATATGTATAAATTTATAAAAACACGTAAATCGGATAAGTGGTTCTCAAGTGATAAGCGCACTAACAGACAGACAGACAGACAGACAGAGAGACGTTGCATTTTATATATATTATTATATTCTTTGCAACATAATATTGTTCCATATTTAATGGTTTAGGCAGTATATTGCAAGAGAACGCCCTAGCGGTAGCCTTTTTTCCGACTTGATTCACTATTATCGTCACTGCTTATTCTTTATGTTACCTAACGCAATAAAATATATCATATAACCCGGCCAGAGAACATATATGTTTCAAAAAAAAAAGTACATAACGCACTAACAGACAGACAGACAGAGAGACGTTGCATTTTATATATATTATAGATAGATAACCTGGCCAGAGAACATATGTATGTTTTAAAAAAAAAGCACGTAAATCGGATAAGTGGTTCTCCAGTGCTAAGCGCACTAACGGACAGACAGACAGACAGAGAGACGCTGCATTTTATATATATTATAGATATAGATTATTATTATTATATAACCTGGCCGAAGAATATATGTATGAATTTAATAAAAGACAGGTAAATTGGATAAGTGGTTCTCGCGTGATAAACGCAGTAATGGACAGACAGACAGACAGAGACACATTGCATTTTATATATATATTATAGATTACAGATTATAGATATTCTCTGCTACATAATATTGTTCCATATTTAATGGTTTAGGCTGTGTATTGCAAGGGAACGCGCTAGGGGCAAACTTTTTTCCGACTTCATTCACTATTATCGTCATTGCTCGTTCCTTATGCTACCTATCGTAATAAAATATAGCCTATAACCTGGCCAGAGAACATATGTATGTTTTAAAAAAAAAAGTACGTAAATCGGATAAGTGGTTCTCCAGTGATAAGCGCACTAACGGACAGACAGACAGACAGACAGAGAGACGTTGCATTTTATATATATATTATATATATATATATATATATATATATATATATATATATATATATATATATATATGAATATTAAAAATAAAAATTAACCTAGAAAAAGTTCATTAGCCAGAAAGTTCACAACTCTTAATCAAACATTTAAAATTTTCATGATAAAGTCTACAAAGTTAAATTTATATGGATTTATGAAATTTAATGGATTAGCTTTTAAAACTTAAAATAATAGTCCAAAACTCAATTAAAACCAAAATCCGTGGAACTTTTGTTGAAAAAACAAAGTGCAAATTTCCTCGTTTGAGATAAATCGTCCATTTTTCAAATTTTTAAAATTTATTTCGTGAGCATAGTAGAGTGGAACATGACATGAATATTTTACAATTATCCAGTATAATTTAAGGATTATATTTTATAATTATAGAAACTAAAAAAACTCTCGTGTTGTTATTAAAACTCTACAAAACTTATGACCCTAAACCCATCCCACCTGCTTCTTCTTAAGAAATGAAATATCGCTAAAAATCTACAGGTTTCTTTCCAAATTAAAACAGTACATGAATCCCACATTTTAAATTGCTCTATCATTTTGTTTGGAAGTGATCAAGCTAACAGACAGACAGAAGAACAGAGAGCCATAGCAGAACAGAGAGCCATATGAACATTTGCACTTATGACTTTCGTATTGCAGAGACCCTGAAAGGTAGAGAGATATAAATACATGACTTTCCTTCCCGAGGGAAATACAAACTTCTAATGAAAATTGCAATAAAAATCAGTCTCTGGTTTAAACTTTAATTAGGGAAGTAATTGAAATTTACAGCTTAATTACATTAACGATTATTGATTTTGTACCAGTTCTTAAACCATACTGTGACGGTGCATTATTCGATGATCATTCCACTTTCATTTTTCCTGATGATCAGAATATTCCGCTGGTAAGGAAGTGTAACATTGGTCACAGAGCTTTGGCACAATAAATTTTATGAGATTAATGAAATTTTTTAAACTGGAAGGGGGAATTTATTTTTTGATGTGATTTTAATATTCATTTTAACTGTATAGGATTTTCTTCTATATATCTCTTCTATTTTATGACTAATGATTACGTAATCTACCTATTTTAAGGTAAATTATGCTTAGATATACTTGTACAGTCGGTCAAGAAAGAACGGGTCGCCTACGACTTGTAGTCGGTAAAAGAAATTTCCTTTTTTTGGAGGTTATTGCTGGCACCCCTGAAAATAATCCTTTGTGGAAAGTGATTCATTTCTAACCTTATTTATCGTTAAATAGTACAGTCCGTCAAGTAAGAACGTGTCCGCGATAATTTATTTTTGGTAGATTAGATTCTAGCGATTCAATAAAAAATCGGCATTTTAGTAAAAGTATCAGTCGATCCCAAACTTTCGTCGAAATTATGTAAAATCTAAAATGAGACACTGGTTGGCGCGTCGATTCGAGGCAGTATCTCTTTGTTCCCACTCAAAGGGGCCTAAAATGACACCTGTCGCGGCCACTAAATATATTAAAAAGTCGGTATCCTTTGCCAAGAAGTGAAGAATGATTTTAACGAGACGAAAAATATCGCTGAATTCCCAAAACGAGGCCCGGTGGGCAAAGTCACTCCGAAAGTCGAAAAACGAATCGTGTCTTTGTTTTCACGGGAACGAAAATTGACGTAGCGTCAAGAAGCGGCAAAATGAAGAAAATCGGATTTGAATGTGTCCCATGAGATCATTCGACAACATCTTCGTGTTCATGATGTCAAATTCCGAAGCACGTTGAAAAAACATTGGCTGGACGGAAACCATGTCGCGAGGCGGCTAGCTTGGACCCACGATAAGATACTAGACTGGTCCTGGATGCTAACCTTATTGAAATCGTTTAGTCCGTTGTGAAGAAAAAGCTCGGAAGAAAAACTCTGAGGTCTCTGACTTAGTTGTCTCGCGAAATTCGAAAAATTTGCAGAGTATGCAGAAAATCTCATCGACAGCATTCTTCGAAAATGCCAGGCAATTATTGATGCAGGAGGCGATTGGATAACCTACTAAGATAAATGCGCCATTGTTAACACCAAAGATGATGATGGTAAAAAATGTTCTCGGAACACATGTTTCAAGAATACGAGCGGTCACGTTCTTACTTGACATACTGTACATTATCGAACATGAGTGACTCTTCATGTTTACCTCCAATTCGAATGCTAAAAAGATGCTCCAGATTTACAAGAAGCCATTAGTACCGATTGCCAAACAGTGATTTGTCGATAAGAAGGAGGAGGAAATTCTTCAAGATGATAACGACCACAATCATCGGACTAAAATGTGTAGACAGTGGAAAGGGGAATCCGGTATCGTCACTAGATTGGCCATCCCAGTGTCCCGATGCAAACCCAATCTAGAACGTGTGATCATACATCAAGCAGAAACTTTGTTGTAAAAAGATGTAGACAGTGAAGCTGCTGTGATGGCAAATTCGGGCGACTTGAAAATTTCTGCACCGAAAATACATGAAAAATCACGTCACAAGTAAGGAAACGTCAATCGTTCACAGTTTACCACTCACATGTTAACTCTCAAATTTCTTAGTGGTTGTTGTTGTGCGAAAAGTCTAGTGAGGCCCATAATATTTTTAAGCGTCTCAATAGGCACATTCCGATGACTGTCGGAATTAAGTTGCGCGAACATTACAAGATCTTGAAATGTGAAGACATGCAAAAATCTCGAAGGGTTAATAATACAATAATTCCGTTGAGCAAGGGAAGTAATATAAAAATAACGAAAAATGTTATCTATAATATATAAAAAATTCAACGTCTTTCTGTCTGTCTGTCTGTCTGCCTGTTTGTTAGTGCACTTATCACTCGAAAACCACTTATTCGAGTTACGTTTTTAATTCATACATATGTTCTCTGACAGGTTATAGGATATATTTTATTATGTTAGGTAACATAAGGAATAAGTAGTGACGACAACAGTGAATCAAGTCGGAAAAAAGTTTTCCGCTAGCGCGCTCTCTTGCAATACGCTGCCTAAACCGTTAAATATGGAACAATATCAAGTAGCAAAGAATATAAAATGCAACGTCTCTCTGTCTGTCTGTCCGTCCATTAGTGCGCTTATCATGCGAGAACCACTTATCCGATTTACGTGTTTTTTTTTAATTCATACATATGTTCTTTGGCCAGGTTATTTAATAATAATAATCTATAACTATAATATACATAAAATGCAACGTCTCTGTCTGTCTGTCTGTCCGTTAGTGCGCTTATTACTCGACAACCACTTATTCGATTTACGTGATTTTTTTTTAAATTCATACACATGTTCTCTGACCAGGTTATAGATATATATTTTATTACGTTAGGTAACATAAGGAATAAGTAGTGACGATAATAGTGAATCAAGCCGGAAAAAAGTTTGCCGCTAGCGCGTTCTCTTGCAATACACTGCCTAAACCATTAAATATGGAACAATATCATGTAGCAAAGAATATAAACATATATGAAATGCAACATCTCTCTGTCTGTCTGCCTGTCTGTTAGTGTGCTTATCACTCGAGAACCACTTATCCGACTTACGTTTTTTTTTTAGATTTATACCTATGTTCTTTGACCAGGTTATAGGATATATTTTATTACGTTAAGTAATACAAGAAATAAGCAGTGTCGATAATAGTGAATCAAGTCGAAAAAAAGTGCCGCTAGCGCACTGTCTTGCACTACGATGCCTAAACCGTTAAATATGGAACAATATCATATAACAAAGAATACTATATACATAAAATGCAACGTCTCTCTGTCTGTCTTTCTATCCGTTAATGCGCCTCTCACTCGAGAACCACTTATTCGATTTAGTGTTTTTTTTTTAATTCGTCCATTTTTTCTCTGGTCTGTGTATAATAATAATAATATATATAATATATATAAAACGCAACGTCTCCCTGTCTGTCTATCTGTCCGTTAGTGTGCTTATCATTTGAGAACCATTTATTAGATATACGTGTTTTTTTTTTTTAATTCTTAACTTAATATTTATCAAAAAGAATCTATGAAATATATAAAACGCAACGTCTCCTGCCTGTCTGTCTGTTAGTGCGCTTAGCAGTCAAGAACCACTTATCCGATTTACGTGTTTTTTTTTATAAAATACATATGTTCTCTGGCCAGGTTACAGGAAATATTTTATTACGTTAGTTAACATAAAGAATAAGCAGTGACGATAAATCCACGCGAGCGGAGCCGCGGGCACGGCTTATTAAATATATTCTATAATAGGTAGGGAATTGCTGATAGCTAATTATAGAGTTGTATAATAAGTATCTATTAATTATATAGTTTATATTATTATTACATACTTTTCTATTTAAAAAATCATTTTAAATTGTTAAGATGTACATTAAAATTACCAACTTTTAATTAAATAATAAATAAAAAAACTTTTATAGAAATATAGTGCGGCACACGTTCTTACTTTACCGACTGTATTAATAGATTATGATTGGTATGAAGTTATACGTTTTCCATACATTTTTGTGCAATGGAAACAATGACTTCCCTTACTTGACCTTAATAGAGATGTACGATCTGTGTTTTCAGTGGAAATCAACTAGTGCAATGGGTAATGATCCGGTTTTTGTCGAAGGGAAAAAGTGAATAAAACGTTCCAAACTAATTTTGATTTGATTCGGTCAATCTCAGAAACTATGAATTCTCATCTTACAGTCGGTTCTTACTATTTAATATGACCTTGGCTTAATTTTCAAGCTAGATCATGACAAATAGCTTCATAAGTAAATTATCTAGTAAATCTACATTTTAGAAAAGTTAAGCTGTATTATCTGGATAACTAAAGGGCATTTTGCTTGAAGCCTTTTAGTGAGAAATCTTTAAAACAAGTTAAATACTCCGGATTACCAATGAAATTAATTGAATTCCTATTCAAATCACCTCCACTAAATAAATTTTACAGAAAATAACGAAGTAGGTCAGTTATCGGGAGCAATTATGTTTAATCCGGGATTATTCCAGAAATAATGGAGAAAAGGCCCGAAAATTGAATCCGTAGTCCAAACACTAAAGTCCGGTTTGTTGGCTTTAAAAATATGTCCAGGAATAGGATAAAGCCCGATTCAATTTTTCAATATTTTCCCTTCCGTAAATCGGGCTTAAATACTTTTTTGGGTTAATTTATTTTTAGGTAAAATGATCCTTTTTTTTTATCATTACAGGTCTTTACTTATGCTTCATTTTTATTTTTTGTTTATTTTCTAAAACCTAATTGATACTCTTTTTATACTTTTACAGGGAGTTAGTAAACAGAGTGGTCTAAATATTGTCAGAATTGACTGAACTGCGGTTCACAGCATTTTTGTTAATCTTCAAGACAAAAAAAGACTTTTACAGTGAAATTTACTAAAAATGTTCAAAAGTTAAACAAAATCTAACTGCTCTAGAATCTGACATTGTTACATTTCGTATTATATATTTTTATATTAAAGACACAGCATACGTACTGCAGGAAAATCTCTAAACTCCGACAGGAGAAGCGGTGTCCGGAAAAAGCCACTTTCATTCGGCGAAAAAAAAGACAATTCATCCCAAAGAGATGAGGACCTCTATACAAAAAAACTAGTAAAGAGAGTAGTAGGCGTGATTAGACGAACCTCGTAGGGATGTGAGTATTACGCGACGTACATTCCTAAAATATACCACTCTGGAGCGGGCTACATTCATCAAACACTCCCTATAAAGGTACTTAAGGAATATACTAACATTTGCAAAGGTTCTTTAATGTTGTAAGAAAGTTTTGAGTATCCAATCAAGCGAATAGTTTTTTTCTGAAGCAGCAGTATCCTGTCGTACATGCGTACAGTCATCGGTAAAACAGTAGAATGGATTAAGATTCCTTTCTAGCAGGTTGTTAATGTAAAGAAGAAAGAGAGTTTGAGAGAATATAGAGCCTTGAGGCACGCCGACGTTGATATTGGCACAAAACCTTTCGGATATAGCAGGAGAGCTTAGCTTAGCCAATAACCCGTTTTACCAAACATGCTCAAATACCTTCGATATATCAAGTGCAACTTCTCGAGATTCTCCAAAATATTTAATTGGGTTGTTCTAATATTATTAAAGTTCCTGTTTTCAAGATTTTATTACAATTTATATTTTTTGTAGTTTTAATTATAGAGAAAAATCCATTTTCTGGTCTGGAATTGCACAGCATGACAAGTTAGTTTACTTAATCTTTTGTCTATATGCCAAATTGGACCAATTTTCGCTTCTTTTTGAAGTGCCACCCCCGACTCGGACGTAGGCGACCCTCTCGCCTTCGCCCGTGGAGGACCTACAGTTTAATCCCGGTTCCGAAGGGCTAAAGTGAGCGGGCTTTGCAGAGAGAGGTGACCGTCATGTTCTAATTTTTTTTTAGTTATTATTTTCCGAGCCGAGATAGTACGTTAACAATTAATTCATCTACAAAAACATCTAAAGGCGAATTACTCTTTGCTGTCTTTACTTAAACAGAAAATTCTTTGAATATAAGATAAATTCTTCCAAGAATATCATAAGGAATGCACGTTGGGTTTGTTTCTTTTTTGCTCCGACCAAATCGAGTTTCATTTTATAATTGAGTCGTTTGTGTCTTATTAGCATTAAGGATCGTATATACACTTATTTACATATCCTTTCATAGTTGTTATAGAAGTTGCATAAGTAATTCAATATTGATACGATATAAGCCTAAAACTGAATGCTGACCCAGATTTTTTCTTTTACTGACTTGTCAACTTTTGACAAACTGTACCTCTTTATATATGGTTCTCATAAAAACTAATATACATTTAAAAAATTGAACTTCAGGCCAAAAAAGCAAGATGACTTTGCCAAACAACTACCGACCGCACTGCTTTTAATCATTTTAAGAGTTATGGAAAACGCTATCAATCAGTATCTTCTGAAATATCTAAAAGGACTCAATATTATTAGAGACCATCAATTTGGCTTTCGTAAGCAAAGATCAACATATTGAGCATTTTTGAGAATCTTGAGCGGTCGCACTTGATATATCCAAGGCATTCGACCGTGTTAGGCATGACGGATTATTGGCTAAGCTACGCTCTTATGGTTTCTCTGAAAACTTTTATTTATGGCTCTTGTGTTTTCTTAAAGAGCGTCTCTTACAAGTGGCAGTTGATAGGTTTTTTTTTTGTACTTTCACTATCAACGCTGGTGTGCCTCAAAGCTTTATACTGTCTCTTACTCCCTTCTTTACATTAACGATCTGCTGGAAAGAAAAAGCACAGTCTGTTTATTTCTTCATTTACTCTTAACTCTTGAACATCGACTACTCATGCAAATATCCACAGACAGCAATAAGTCGTTCAACATCCGTAATGCATCACATCCGTATGAGGTTCAACTTGACACTTCTCGTACTACCCTTTACAAGCAGTTTTATATTTCTCTCATTATGTGATGATTGATGAATATGTTTCCACCGAGTATAATTTACTGCGATTCAAGACCAACATGCATTGCTTTTCCCGCACATGCTTTGCTCCTATAACGATATAGGGATATCCCTGTAGCACGTATGATATGTAGATTATGTTTTATTGTTAAATACACACCTTAGATTGTCTCCAAGTTTATATTTTTCTATTGTTAAATTACGATATTCCATGTTACTTTACTAGTACAATAGTGACTGGTCCCATACAATTTTGTAATTATCTTAAGGAATAAAAAATGTTCAGTAAGCAAGGTTTGGGTTACTTTTGTTCCACACATCTTTACTTCGAAATTCTATAAATAAAGTGTCCGCCTCCACTGCTTCCATTCCAATTGTCCTTATCCGGTTCCATTGAACTGATACAGGAATGTTTTTGCGAGAGTTTCGCATCAATCAAACACTTTCCAGCAGAAGGATGACACAAAAACAAGACTACATAAATGTTCTGGGTTGGAAAATTTCTACTTTTTAGGCGATGCCAGACGTTTTTAAAAGTGGCATATATAAAGGGGTGAGATTCATCTGATAAATTGTGCTTTTTTTGCTTTAAGGTAGATCATTTGAAAAATGTTATGGTTTTTTGTTATTCTTGTTTTCGAAAAATATATTTAATTAGGGAGGAAAAGCATTATTTTATGACATACGAGAGTTGTATGACCGAAGTGAAAAAGTGAGAAACATACAAAAACGCTAGGTAAAAAAAAAGAATGGCTTAATGTTTCAATATAATCTTTACCTATCTCAATGGACTGCTACATGCTACAGCTTTCATTTAATTATTTTATTCAATCAAAAAAGTAATTTAGAGATTTGCCCGCGACAGGTTCTCGTAGGGCTGATATAATCACTTCTTCATTCGCCTATCGGTTGCCACTAAAATCTTTTTTTTCAAATTCCTAAACAGGTAATAGTTGCTAACAAATATAAACATTTAAATAAGATCAATGAGTAGTCTGCAACAATCATATAAATTGAACCGTTCATCAGGGTAAAATTAGGTTTAAGTTTATGCATAATCTGTTGTAAATTGTTATGTTAAATTCTAAATTAAATAGTAAAGTACCGTGTACAGTGTAAATAAATAGTAAACCAAAATAATAATATTAAAAAAATAAATAAAATAATAGTAATAAATAAATAATAAAATAAAATTAGTAATAATGTAAATACATAATATCTGTAGCATTATAATATACCACTATAAATAATGTAAACAACAAAATAAGTGACTGGTTGTAAATAGGAATGAGAGAGAGAGAGAGAGAGAGAGAAAAGAATGAATGCGAGCGATAGAATGAAAGAGATTATAATATAGATTAGCTAATAATAAATTCAAATCAACTAACTAGTCCTTGTACCTGACAAAATCAAACTGGGGAGCACATCGCCACTGCCCATGTGTCAGTTAATTGTTTTCGAGCCATCTGTGTACTGTAACCCTTGACATACATACTGAAAAATTCTAAATCTTTACGCTCAACTTTCTCAGTAGTTAAAGAAGATGGTCATTTATTATACTTTTCGGTAGTTGCTCTTTATATGACGATTTAAAAATTCTAAACGAACAAAGCCATATTTCATAGCTGATACACTACATTTGTGAGGCCAATATCTGGAAAAAAAATTATAACATCCTGCCTAATATAGTTAACATTTGATGCTAACCTAGACGATGGTCTTAAAAACTGAAACACATAGACTGTAGTAACTATAATAAATATTTATAATAATAAAGACAAAAGGACTTTTTATTTCCTAAAACCCCTATTTTTGGAATTAGAATCTTTTTTTTTAAGGTCCACTTTAACCTTTATTTCTATCGCTCTATTAATTCTTAAAAGCTTTAACCCAACAAATTGACCATAGCTTTCGAATCTAAAATAAATCCAACCTTATAAATGATGGGTATCAAGGAAAGAGACAAAATAAATCAGTTTTGTAATAAGTTGAAACGCCTGGAACTGCTTTTCCTAATACGAAAAGGTTTTTTTTGCCTTCTTTAAACTGAGCATTTATAGCAACAATTGGGCTTCCTAGTAGTGATACAGGTAGGAGGAAATTTGAATAATGAATAAGTATAACTTTTATCTTTTGAGAGGAAACTGAATTAATTTCGCGTGCATACACCTCTTATATTAGTTGATTAGTTGACTGAGGGGTGGGCGCTTCATAGATAATCAGTTCCCAGATTGGTGAGAGGCAAAGACCAGGGTGGCAATTAAAGTTTTTGGGATGTTTAGATATTTGACTGGGGTCTCAATTTTTTGTAGAATAAAAATTACTTACTCTAACGGTTACAGGAGAAATCAAGGAGAATTAAACCTTCAAGTTCTTTAACCTGTGGAAGTTTTCTATCAAAAGTATAACTTTTTGCATTATTTATATATCATCGACATGACTAATGAACTTTCAAAATTTCTCTCTGGGAAAAATTTTTATCTAATGCCGAAGTGATAAGTGACTATTTCCCTGGCTTAGAAAAAAAATTGTTGTTCTCAGGAACTGAAAAATCAGGAGAAATGCAGGTTTGTTGAGCTTTTTTTTTATAATGATAGCACACGTACTGCAGAGAAATCCGTAAAGAGTTACAGGAGCGACACGGCGGCGGAACCAGCGGTTCACTTTGGTCTTGAATCGTTGTAAATTGTACTCTGTGGAAAAACACAGTTTTGGGCAGATCATTCCAAATGGATGAGACTCTTCAAATAAAAGACTGCTTGAAAAGAGTGGTACGAGGAGTGATAAGCTGAACCTCGAGCAGATGTGAAGTATTAGCATGGCATATACTTTTAGCATGCACAGCTCTAGGAGGAAGGCTACATCTATCAAACACTTTTCATGAAAATACTTACAGAATAGACTCAAGTCACCAACCATTCTTCGATGTTCCAAGAAGTCAAGGTTACTGGTGAGTTCTGAGTCTCCAATCAGGTAAAAAGCTTTCTTCTGGATAAAATCCAACCAATAAAGTTCATGCTTGAAAGTAAAGCCTCAAACATTGGGGCCGTATTCCATCGTTGATCAAATTTGAGCTTTGTACAGAATTAACAATTGTTGTGGAGTGTAAAGCTTTCTACTTCAAAATAATATTTCCAGCTCTTGAATCTTGCTATGTATGTAACATGTTCATGCCAAGACATATTAGCTACCAAATTAGCGCTCAGTAAATTGAATGACAATGCTAGAGGAGGGGAGTATCCCGACATAACTATGTTGAGTTCATCAACGTCAATTTTTTAGACTTACTGTCATCGCAAAGCTGTAGAATATATTCATGGTCCTTTCGAGCAGATCGTTAATGTAAATGAGAGAATAGGAGGCAGTATGGAACCTTGAAGTACATCGACCCTGATAGTAAAGGTATTAGAAAGAAATCCGTCTATGGCCACTCGTAGAGAAAGCTCCTTGAGGAAACACAAAAGCCATAAACAAAAGTTTTCAGACATATTATAAGAGAGTAACAAGGTCGAATGTGCATCCGCTCGAGATTCTCTAAAATGTTCAATTGCGTTGTTGTAAACACATAAATTGAAAGACCTTCTCTATTTACAAAAACCATATGGATGGTCGCTAATAATATTGAATCCTTCTAGGTATTTTAAAAGATGCTGATTGATAACCTTTTCCATAACTTTCAATATTATTGAAAGCAATGCGACTGGTCGCTAATTGTTTGGCAAGGTCTTCTTGCCTTTTTTTGGTATCGGCTGAACTGCAGCACAAATACAGAAAACTGGTGTTAGTTCGCTCGCGCATTTTTTGAATACTCACATTTCCAGCAGGAAGGAAATATTCCCTTTCTGTAGGATAGGTTGAAAAGTCTACAGAAAACTGGTGTTAGTTCCCTCGCAGAGTTTTTGAGAACTATGGCAGGTATTCCGTCAGCTTCAGAAGCTTTTTTGTAGTCTAGCTTCATTAAAATACGTTTTGAAGGCAATATCGATCATCCTTGACCGCACGATGGGAATATTTAATGGTGTTTTTCCTTCGAAACCAACAGTAGAATGTAAAGGAAAGAATTCAGCTAACAAGTTGGTTTTCTTAATTGGTGTTGTTGCAATAGTATTATCTATTAATCAGTGCTATTTTTGTTGTTACTCAACATATACACCTGGTTTTAATTATTATTTTCATGAGAACCGGAAGATAGTGAAAGCGGACACGCAAATTGACGCGATTTTTAAGTACAAACTGAAAAATACCGTTAATAATCTACATGTTAATTATTCAAACTTCCTAAAAATATTTAAGAATATTATTATCCTTTTCATTAACTCTCTTCTGAAATATTACATTTCCAACATATAATTCTGGAAATACTCACTCCGGATAACCGTTCTGAAACTTACTTAGTTATTCCTAAAACAGGATCAAGACCCACAAGTCTGTCACGGCGGTTTAGTCTGTGAAATTTCAGTGTTGCCACAATTACCATAAAGTTGGATTTAGTGAAATCCATACACGGATTTTATAGGTTAATGCTCTTAGAAAAATATTTTTTCAGTGGGAAGTTTAGGAGTAGATATTGTAAATGCTGTTTCTTTAGTTTTAGCATAATGATTTTCGTTTACAATGGAAACAATGGAAAAAAAACTGGCAAAGAATAGTAGCCTTCATAGACATAAGAAAGACCTATGACTCAGTACCAAGACAAAGATTATGGAACGCAATGAAAGAAATAGGCATTGACAAAGAACTAATATACGCAGTAAAAGCTCTCTACGAAAACAATACAGTGAATATAAAAATAGGACATAAAATAGGGAAGAGACTCCAAACATCAAAAGGCCTATTACAAGGATGCTCTACATCCCCAACACTATTCAAAATATACCTCGAACAATCGAACAAACATTAAAAAAATGGAAGCAAAAATGTAGTGGAATGGGAGTCCCAATACGAGAAGATTACTTATATTTTTTTTTTTTTTATGGGTCTAGCACACGTGCTACAGGGAAGTCTCTAAAGCGCTACAGGAGCGACACGTGTGCGGAGAAAGCGATTCACGTTGTTCTTAAATCGCTGTAAATTGTACTCGGTGGGAAACACAGTCCTGGGCAAATTATTCCAAAGGGATGATGTTCTCCATATAAATGACTGCTTGAAAAGCGTTGTACAAGGAGTAATAAGCTGAACCTCATACGGATGTGAAGTATGTATTAGCGTGACGTGTACTTCTAACATGCGCCGCTCTGGGAGGAATTAAGCGGGCCACATCCTTCGAACACTTTCCATGAAAATACTTGTAGAATAGGCTCAAGTCGCCAACCGTTCTTTGATGTTCCAGCGAATCAAGGCCACCTGTCAGTTCCGGGTCTCCAATCAGACGAACAGCTCTTCTCTGAATAGAATCCAACAAATGCAGTGTATGTTTGGGAGCAGAGCCCCAAACATGGGAGCAGTATTCCATAGTTGGTCGAATTTGAGCTTTGTAAAGAATTAACAGTTGTTGTGAAGTGTAAAGCTTTCTGGTTCGAAATAATATTCCCAACTTCTGAGAAGCTCTCCTTGCTATGCCTGCAACATGTTCATGCCAGGACATATTTGCTCCCAAATTTACGCCCAACAATTTGAGTGACCATGTTAGGGGAATGGAGTGCCCCGACATAACTATGTCGGGTTCAGCAATGTTAACTTTTTTAGAAAAAACTGCTGCCCCGGTTTTTGTAGCGTTAAATTCTACTTGGTTACTGTCACCCCAAGATAGAATTTCTTCCAGGTCTTTGTTAAGTTGAATGACTTCCTGCTGTGTGCGGATATTCGTCTGAGTAGCCGATGTCCGAGCGTTCAAAGTAAATGAAGAGATAAGTGTACTGTCATCTGCAAAGCTGTAGATTGGATTCTCGGTCTTTTCCAGCAGATCGTTAATATAAATGAGAAAGAGAGTAGGAGACAGTATGGAGCCTTGGGGTACACCGGCGTTGATAGTGAAGGTGCTAGAAAGAAATCCGTCGACTGCCACTCGCAAAGAACGCTCTCTGACGAAACATGAGAGCCACAAACAGAACTTCTCAGACATACCATAAGAACGTAGCTTAGCCAACACGGTCGAATGCCTTAGATATGTCAAGAGCAACCGCTCGAGATTCTCCAAAGTGTTCAATTGCGTTGTTCCAAACATGTGTTACATAAGTCAGGAGATCTCCTGTTGATCTATTTTTACGAAAGCCATATTGGTGATCGCTAATAATGTTGAATCCTTCAAGATATTTTAGAAGATGCTGATTGATAGCCTTTTCCATGACTTTCGATATTATTGAAAGCAGTGCGATTGGTCGGTAGTTATTTGGCAAGGTCTTCTTGCCTTTTTTAGGGATTGGCTGAACTGTGGCACATTTCCAGCAGGAAGGAAATATTCCCTTTCTGTAAGATAGGTTGAAAAGCCTACAGAAAACTGGTGTTAGTTCCCTCAAACAGTTTTTGAGAACTATGGCAGGTATTCCGTCAGCGCCAGAAGCCTTTTTGGTGTCTAGCTTCATCAAAATACGTTTTATGATACGCTGCCTGAAGACAATATCGGGCATCCTTGACTGCACTATGGGAATATTAGGTGGTGTTTTTCCTTGGAAATCGACAGTAGAATGTGAAGCAAAGAGTTCAGCCAACAAGTTCGCTTTCTCAACAGGTGTCTTTGCAATAGAATTATCTGGCCGTGTGAGTGGTGGTATGGTGGATTTGGTGAAATTTTGACTAACTGCCTTAGCGACTGTCCAAAAGGACTTGGAATTGTTTGGACAAGCGAGAAGTGTGTTTCTAATCCGTTGATTGTGTGCCTCCTTGGTTTTGTCGATAATTTCTTTGCATCTGTTCCTGGCACGAACAAAGGTGTTACGATTTATGGTGTTAGGATTTTCACGCCAATGTCGGTATGCAAGATGTTTTGAAGCAACAGCTTCTTTGCATTTTCGGTCAAACCAAGGCTTGCCGTTGGAAGGGCATTTCTTCGAAGAAGGGATGTAAGCCTCCATACCGGCCAAAATAACATCGGAAACCTCCTTGGCGCAGTCAGATGGGTCAACGGATCGAAAACAAACGTCTAACCAAGAGAAAGTTCGAAAATATTCCATGAGATTTTCTCATTTAGCAGATTTGTAGTGCCAAATCTTGCGCGGTTTAGGCGCGTCTCTGTCACTGATTGGTAGGATACTCGATGTCGATAATAGTTTATGGTCGGAAGAACCTAATGGCGGATTTACGCTGACCGTGTAAAATACTCTAAGTTTCGCAGACGACCAAGTAATCATAGCGCAATATGAGGAAGACCTCAGTTATATGGTAAGAAAACTGAAAGAAGAATACACTAAAGCCGGATTAGCAATAAATTTTGATAAAACGGAATATCTAACAACAAAGGAGGGAAACGTGGAGAATCTAGAAGTCGATAACGAAACAATAATCAAAGGAACCGATAGATTTAAATATTTAGGAACCATCATTTCAAAAAACGCAACATCAGAAGAAGAGATTAAAGCTAGATTAGGACAAACGCGGACATGCATAAGACAATTAAATTCGATCCTGTGGGACAAGCACATTACAAAGAGAAACAAAACACGCATATACAAATCAATAATACAAAGCATGATGACATACGGGTCAGAAACATGGACGATCAACAAAAGAAATAAATCTAAAATTAACGCGATAGAGATGGAGTATTGGAGAAGATGTTGTAGAGTGACACGTATGGAGAGAATAACAAATGAAAAAAATAAGAAGCAGAATGAACATCAAAGAGAATGCAATAAACACCATTGAAGAAAAACGATTAAAATGGTATGGACACATAAGACAGAGCGAAGATAATAGGTGTATAAAAAAAATTACGGAGTGGAGCCCTATAGGGAGAAGAAAAAGAGGAAGACCCAGAGGATCGTGGAGAGACGATGAGGACGAGGTTATAGAGGTCAGGGGTCTAACAGATGAAGACTGGGAAGTTAGAAACGGATGGAATCAAAGGTTGAGTGAAGGAACACAGCGTCAGCTGTAGAAAATCCTTGATATATATATATATATATATATATATATATATATATATATATATATATATATATATATATATACATATATATATATATATATATATATATATATAATATATATATATATATATATATATATATACATATACATATATATATATATATATATATATATATATATATATATATATATATATATATATATATATATATATATTCGTTTATAGTGAGAGAAAGGCTAGTGCAAATTATACTACAAATGTTGGCGGTCCATTTACCGACGCAGGTTTAAGTTAGACTGATTTGTAGACTTAATGATACATTGTTGTATCTTGATAAGGTGATCTTTCACGCATTCAATTAATTAATTGTCTCAATTATTTCTTACCTGTCTAAAAAAAATAGCCAAGTGCAAGTCGGAATTGCGCAATTAGTGTATTCCCTCCTGTGATTGCTTCTAAAATAAAAAATTTTGTTACAAAAGTATAAAATGATCAAACACTCCAAAGACGTTTTCAAAAATCAAGATCTAGGATTCGGACACAAACTTGTTTGTGTTCGCCAAAATATCTTTCTACAACGTGAACTTCTATATCATTAGGAAAACCGCAAAACACATTATCTATCAAAGTTCTGTCTCTAGTAGAACTAGTATCTTTTATCATTTATATAAGCTCAATGGGTAGACTATTATTAACACATTCCAAAAAATTTATATTAAAATCTTCCACAATAATTATCTTAGATCCCATATAAATTATCAAAGACAATGTAGTCGTGATAATTTTCGTTCATGCTACACCTTATGGAGAATATTCCTATATTTATGACCAACTTCAACTTTCTGTCCGAAATAGTTTCGGAAAAAATCGATTGTGAGAAACAGATATCGAAGTGATTGTATAAGTGCTCCGTTTTTCAATTTTGGTACGGAACACTAAAAAGGGTGAAAACTATGTATGTTGTTAGCTTTGAATGTTAGTAAAACTCTGAAGAACTATCTCCAGTTGTACTTCCACAGAGAATACTGCAAACCATTATATAAAAATAACACGTAGGCTGAAAGATTTTTAGTCTGACACATAGATGCCGCCCTTTTCAAAAAATTCATTTGATTTTTAGAAAGTACCAACCTTCAAACGATACGTGTCAAAATTTCATGGCATTTCGACTATTAGTTTACAAGTTACAGTAGTTTTAGTGCCGCGACTTTTGATATTTTCAAAACAATGGAAAAATTCGAATTTCGTATGTTGATTAAACACTGTTTTTTGATGGGAAAAAATACCATTGAAACAAAGCAATGGCTCGATAAGTGTTACGAGGACTCTGTCCCTGGAAAATCACTCACCATTTACTGGTATGCTGAAGTTAAATGCGTTCGTATAAACACAAATGATGCTGAACGCTTTGGACGCCCAAATGAGGTGGTTACACCGGAAAACATCAAAAAAATCCACAAAATTGTTTTGGATGACCGTAAAGTGAAATTGCATGAGATAGCTGACACTCTAAAGATATAAAAAGAACATGTTGGCCATATTTTGCATGAACATTTGGGCATGAGAAAATTCTGTTCGACATGGGTACTGCGTTTGCTCACAGTGGACCAAAAACAACATCGTGTTGATGATTCTGAACGCTGTTTGGACTTGTCTAAGTGCAATAAAAAGGATTTTTTCATACGATCTGTGATGAAACATGGATCCACCACTACACACCGGAATTAAATCGGCAGTCAGCTGAGTGGACAGCTCTGTATTTTGGGATACGCATGGAATAATTTTCTTCGACTAACCATCAATAACGAATATTATATAAAGTTATTGGTGCGTTTGAAGGCAGAAATTGCAAGAAAACGGCCCCAATTGAACAAGAAAAAAGTGCTGTTTCATCAAGACAATGCACGGTGTCACAAGCCAATGGTTGCGATGGCAAAACTGCATGAATTGAAGTTCGAATTGATTCCTCATACCGTATTCTCCAGATTTGGCCTGCAGCGACTATTATCTATTCGCAGACCTCAAAAAAAATGCTCGCAAGAAAGAAATTTGGAAGCCTGTTTTGAATGCAAAGACAAATCCTTCTACAAGAAACGTACAGAAATGTTAGAAAAGTATTGGACCGACTGTATCTCTCTTGAAGAAGACTATGTTGATGAATGAAGTAGAATTTTGCAAAAAAAAATGTGTTTTAAGTAGCTAGACCAAAAACTTTTCAGGCTACGTGTTAAAGTAAAAAAATAATCTGGAAATTCAATTATTTAAAAAATGATAAATATAGTAGCTGCATCTACTATTTTTAAAATAGGAAATTTCTAATTTTATTAGGCATATATGTAATCGTAGTAAAAATCCAACTCGTAGACAAAATATCATAATGGCTAGAGATAGTGAAGTTTTACCCTATTACCTGGACAAACAGACTAATTAGTCAAATTACTTAATGGATTGACTATGCGCAACAATTTTTATATTTAACAGACATGGTGCAGATTACCCGAGGATACAGTAGGTCCTCTACCATCTGATAATTATAAAGTTACTTTATACTGTAGTAAAGTGTCCTTACGCTCTGGTATTAGGATTATCCGAATATTTTTGTCTTGTCCTCTCCATAATGCGACAAATAATCGTTTTACCAGTTTCTGCCATGACACGTTTCTACTACGAAGTAGCGCAACTCGTGTGGTTGCGTCCACGACTAACTTATTAAACGCAAGCAGACAGATATATTTCGATTTCTGTCCCCACGTAGTTGCATCTTAACATA
>CM032456.1:115840305-115850305 GCA_019049505.1 Pachyrhynchus sulphureomaculatus | reverse complement strand
TCAAACAGATACCACTGGTGAAATCGATAGCAGAGTTACAACCTTAATTAACACAATAACACAAATCTCTCAATTTTATGAAATCTCGAAAATTGATAAGGCCAATTTGAAAGGTTGTCGAAAAAATATTGAGCCTTTTTCTCGTTAGATAGCTTTAGTATCATATACCTCAGGTAATATAAGTAGCATAGGGTGATACTTATAATACCTTGAAAGCTGACATTTGACAGCAGTAGGCATGCAAAAACTATTGGAATTCGTTTATTACGACTTAATTTAGAGCGTCTTGAAGCTCTTCTTCTTCTTCGGGTACCATGACCGTTCAACGATAGTTGGTTGATTATCAGGTTGGCTACCATGTTGATAATGATCGTTTTATTGACAACCGCTCGAAAGGATTGAATCGTAGACTTTCCGTAACACTACCTCCAATTTTTCAACCACGATGTTCTCCTTCTCCCTGGACCACGTCTGCCTGGAATCTTTGCCTCTATAATCAGATGCAAGTTTTCTTATTTTTCTGTATGTCTTATAATGTGGCCAAAAACCATGAAGCTACAATTTAAAATGTTATTTCAACGAAGACACATATGCTGCGCAGGCCTATAAGGACATTTGTGCTGTTTATGGTCGAGATACATTATCAAAACAAACAACCAAAAAATGGTTCAGTCGCTTTCGTTCTGGAAATTTCGATACCGCACTGGACGACCAATGACAGAAAAAGATAGAACATCCATCACCATAGAGTTCTAAATCATTTGAACAAAGCTGGGTACAAGGAGAAGCTCGTTGCTGGGTGCCATATGATTTGACGCTAAAAAATTTACTCAGTCGAATTTACATTAAAAATCTCTACAGAAACATAACAAAATCGGGCTATAGCCCGGATTGATGCCAAGAAAGTTATATTTTGTGTTTGGTGGAATTGGAAGCGAATCACGCATTATGAGCTGCTGCAGCCTGATCAAACGATTGATTCTGTATTTCTATCATCAGGAATTGACAAGACTGTAGCAGGAGATTGAAAAAATCTGTTACTTTCTTATGCTACACATTGTATATTATAATTTTTATAAGAAAAATTAATTAAAAATTGTGTTTTTAAAACCTTTTGGGTTAACAACAAACGCAGCCAAAGGAAAATTCTGAAATTAAAAAGCTCAAATTTAATTTTGTGTTTTCCTTATTTTCCGTTTTTTTCTCTTGATGGACTGTCAAGCATCTGTTTACCTGTAACAAAAAAAGCAAATAAGAAAACCTTGGTAATGAAAAAAGAAAACAAATGGACAATATTTTGAAAAATTCGGTATATTCGTTTATTTGGGATGACAAAATTACTTTTAGGTTCTGTTTGAGTTCGTCTTTTTGAAGTATATTATTTTAGGTTGTGAAACAACCAGGGATTATTACGATATATAATTGCAAATATTTTTTATTTATATTTCAACTCATCATACACTATTGACGATATAAATTATAATTGAATCGGTCATTTTTGAAAGGCGATATGTGTCAATGGGCTAATGTTTTTTTTTGCTCTACTATTCATAACTGACGTGAAGTCAACACTCAGAGTTGAACCGGGGCATGTGCTGAAGACGGCAATGGGAGTCTTTTGTTATGAGAAGTTTAGTCCAGTGTTGAAAGAGGATATGTAATTTAATATGTGATGTTTTTTCAATTTGTCAAAAGTTTGAGTTTTGTTACATCCCCGCTTTCAAAAATTCAATTTTGTGCTTCGCTTTTTATTTGTGATATATATATATATATATATATATATATATATATATATATATATATATATATATATATATATATATATATATATATATATATGAGATATAAGATCTATGAATATTTGTATGGGCGTGAATTTAAAAAAATATACCTAATGGTACTTTTTTCGCAATTTTCTGGGACTATCCCCAGATCATATGATAATATACTTTTGTTTGTATGCTTGTTCCAACACTACTTCCAGAATGGCGAATGAATTTTTACTAAACTTGGTACAATACTATAACTGATACTTGGTAAACATAATCGGCCATTTATTTGTAAATAAATATGCATCGTTTTATACAGAACTCCATATGTAATCTAGCACTCTTGAATTTTAATTACAACTTAGAACACAGCATGTACAGGGTGAGTCACCAATAGAGTAAAGTTCATTATCTCACTTGTTTCGGGAATGACGAAAAAAATGTTAAGTACAATAGTTTTAGGTAATGTTAGGGTGCACAGTTTAAAATTATTTTTGAGTATACAGGGTACTTCAAAAAAATCTGGCCGATATAACATTTTTTTTTTTTAAATTGAACATCCTATTTTCTAATTTATTTTTAAATTCTGCGTAACATTTTGTAACTTTTTTATTAATAATGTTATATACCTAAACCTAATAGTTTTTCTAATATTTCAATTTTTTAAAAGAAAATACTATAGGGTATTCAAAATAAATTTATGCATTTCGACTATTTTAAATTGAAAAATCTCAAATTTTTTAAATGGCACACCCTGTATATTATTATTTTTTCTGATAGATTTAGAAAACCCTCCAACTTTTATTAAGTATGGCATATACCTATTTCTAATAGTTTTAGATTTATTTTGAATTTTTCAATTTTACCCTTGTTTTTAATACACTTTCGCTACAACATCATAATTGCCAAGACAAAACAAAAATGTAGGCATTGTCAAATTTTGACATGTCTATTAAGCAAGTAAAAATAGTTTAATTTGTTGTAGTAAGTGCAGTGCAGGAACTTAGTAGTAAGTGATGTATAAAGATAATAGTTATGGATTTTCCTAAAAATGAATTAATTGATATGGTTTATGTTATATACTGGGCGAGGCGGGAAAAATTGTCTTTTAGCAGTAAGACTTTAGGGAGCGAAGTACGTATACCATCTAGAAAATCTTTTCAGTGCTTAATGAAACAGTCTGATGGTAGTGGTAGCGTTGAATACACGAAACGGAAAATAGTAAACGAGAAAATTCTACCAATAAGGAAAAAGAAATGGAGATTTTACTTCATGTTGAAGATAATCCCCAGGTCAGCAGCCGTCAACTAGCTGACTTATCTGACACATCCCAATCTACGACTAATCGCGCCAAGAGAAAATACAAATCTCATCCCTTTCATATGGAACTACACCAAGAACTTCAAGACCGTGATTTTGAACAAGTAAACTTTTGTACCACCATGAATGGAGCAATAGAGGCCGATCCAAATTTTTTATCCTAAATAATATTTTCTGATGAAGCTACTTTTCGTAGTAATGGAGCAGTTAACAGCCATAACATGCATTGTTATTCAACAGTTAATCCATTTTGGGTCTGGGAAGTTCAAAGTCGGTTAATGTACGGTGTGGAATATTAAATTTTCGAATTATTGGTCCATATTTTTTCTGTGAACCGCTTAACCGGCCTAGATATCTAAATTTTTTGAAAAAGGAATTACTCCAGCTTCTTGAAGAAGTTGATAACTTTGAAAGGGAACAAATGTGGATTCAAACAGACGGAGCTCCTGCTCATTACCAGCGGGAAGTTCGGGAACTTTTAAACGATCGTTACCCACAAAAATGGATCGGTAGGGATGGATTCATTCAGTGGCCCTCTCGATCATGTGACTTAACACCTTTAGACTTCTTTTTGTGGAGCTACATTAAGGATCGTGTTTATGTGAATCTCCCTACAACACCAGTAGATATGGAAAATAGGATACGGGATGCGTGCAGGACAATAACGCATGCTAAGGAAAGTGAAGGAAAATATAGTAAAACGAATAAACATGTGTATTCAGGTAAACGGGCATATTTTTGAACATTTATTACATCATAATAATTAATCATTAGATAAGTTAAACTGTATTAAAATTATTATCAACTATTTGTTTATGTTTTTACAATAGCGTAAGTGTATTAAAAACAAGGGTAAAAATTGAAAAATTCAAAATAAATCGAAAACTATTAGAAATAGGCATATGACATACTTTATTTTGTAAAATCTACCAGAAAAAATAATAATATACAGGGTGTGCCATTTAAAAAATTTGAGATTTTTCAATTTAAATTAGTCGAAATTTATTTTGAACACCCTGTAGCATCTAACTCAAATTTCTTTACATATATCTTTTTTTTCATCTCTATAGAACGCTTGTACCAATTATGAGTATTCCACCTTCAGAAACAATGGCGCTACTGGCAATTTTTTACAAAACTGAAAATTAGTATTTTTTAAAAAAAAATTTAAATATTAGAAAAACCACTAGGGTTAGGTATATAACATTATCAACAAAAAAATTTTACGCAGAATATAAAAATAAATTAGAAAATAGTATATTCTAATTAAAAAAACATATGTTATATCGGCCGCACTTTTTTGAAGTACCCTGTATAGTCAAAAATAATTTTAAACTGTGCACCTTAACATTCCCTAAAACTATTGTATTTAACAAGCCTTGGTTTGACCGAAAATGCAAAGAAGCTGCTGCTTCTAAACATCTTGCCTACCGACAATGGTGTGAAAATCCTAACACCATAAACCGTAACACCTTTGTTCGTGTCAGGAACAGATGCAGAGAAATTATCGACGAAACCAAGGAGGCACACAACCAACGAATTAGAAATAAACTTCTCGCTTGTCCCAACAATTCCAGGTCCTTTTGGTCAGTCGCTAAGGCCGTCAGTCAAAATTTCACCAAATCCACCATTTCACCACTCACACGGCCAGATAATTCCATTGCAATGACACCTGTTGAGAAAGCGAACTTGTTGGCTGAACTCTTTGCTTCACATTCTACTATCGATTTCCAAGGAAAAAACCACCTCCTATTCCCATAGTGCAGTCAAGAATGCCCGATATTGTCTTCAGACAGCGTATCATAAAACGTATTTTAATGAAGCTAGACACCAAAAAACCTTCTGGCGCTGACGGAATACCTGCCATAGTTCTCAAAAACTATGCGAGAGAACTAACACCAGTTTTCTGTAGACTTTTCAACCTATCCTACAGAAAGGGAATATTTCCGTCCTGCTGGAAATGTGCCACAGTTCAGCCCATACCTAAAAAAGGCAAGAAGACCTTGCCAAATAACTACCGAACAATCGTCCTGCTTTCAATAAAATTGAAAGTCATGGAAAAGGCTATCAATCAGCACCTTCTAAAATATCTTGAAGGATTCAACATTATTAGCGATCATCAATATGGCTTTCGTAAAAATAGATCAACAGGAGATCTTCTGACATATGTAACACACGTTTGGAACAACGCAATTGAACACTTTGGAGAATCTCGAGCGCTTGCTCTTGACATATCCAAGGCATTCGACCGTGTTTGGCACGATGGGATGTTGGCTAAGCTACGCTCTTATGGTATGTCTGAAAAGTTCTGTTTATGGCTCTCATGTTTCCTCAGAGAGCGTTCTTTACGAGTGGCAGTCAACGGATTTCTTTCTAACACCTTCACTGTCAACGCCGGTGTACCTCAAGGCTCCATACTGTCTCCTACTCTTTTTCTCATTTACATTAACGATCTGCTGGAAAAGACCGAGAATCCAATCTACAGCTTTGCAGATGACAGTACGCTTATCTCTTCTTTCACTTTGAACGCTCGGACATCGGCTACTCAGACGAATATCTGCAGACAGCAGGAAGTCATTCAACTTAACAAAGACCTGGAAGAAATTTTATCTTGGGGTGACAGTAACCAAGTGGAATTTAACGCTACAAAAACCCAAGCGGCAGTTTTTTCTAAAAAAGTTTTTTTTTTTTTTATTGGTCTAGCACACGTGCTGCAGGGAAGTCCCTAAAGCGCTCCAGGAGCGGCACGAGTGCGGAAAAAGCGATTCACGTTGTTCTTGAATCGCTGTAAATTGTACTCGGTGGGAAACACAGCGCTGGGCAAATTATTCCAAAGGGATGACGTTCTCCATATAAAAGATTGCTTGAAAAGCGTCGTACGCGGAGTAACAAGCTGAACCTCATACGGATGCGAAGCACCAGCGCGACGTGTATTTCTAACATGCACCGCTTTGGGAGGAATTAAGCGGGCTACATCCTTCGAACACTTTCCATGAAAATACTTGTAGAACAGACTCAAGTCGCCAACCGTTCTTCGATGTTCCAGCGAATCAAGGCCGCCGGTCAATTCCGGGTCCCCAATCAGACGGACCGCTCTTCTCTGAACAGAATCCAATAAATGCAGTGTATGTTTGGGAGCGGAGCCCCAAACGTGGGAGCAGTATTCCATAGTTGGTCGAATTTGGGCTTTGTAAAGAATTAACAGTTGCTGTGGGGTGTAAAGCTTTCTGGTTCTAAATAATATTCCCAACTTTTGAGAAGCTCTCCTTGCTATGCCTGCAAACATGTTCATGCCAAGACATATTTGCTCCCAAACTAACGCCCAACAAATTGAGCGACGATGCTAGGGGAATGGAGTGCCCCGACATAACTATGTCGGGTTCAGCAACGTTAACTCTTTTAGAAAAAACAGCCGCTTGGGTTTTTGTAGCGTTAAATTCCACTTGGTTACTGTCACCCCAAGATAGAATTTCTTCCAGGTCTTTGTTAAGTTGAACGACCTCCTGCTGTCTGCGGATATTCGCCTGAGCAGCCGATGTCCGAGCGTTCAAGGTGAATGAAGAGACAAGCGTACTGACATCTGCAAAGCTATAGATTGGATTCCCGGTCTTTTCCAGCAGATCGTTAAAAAAAAGTGAACGTTGCTGAACCCGACATAGTTATGTCGGGGCATTCCATTCCTCTAACATCGTCACTCAATTTGTCGGACGTTAATTTGGGAGCAAATATGTCCTGACATGAACATGTTGCAGGCATAGCAAGGAGAGCTTCTCAAAAATTGGGAATATTATTTCGAACCAGAAAGTTTTACGATCCACAACAACTGTTAATTCTTTACAAAGCTCAAATTCGACCAACTATGCAATACTGCTCCCATGTTTGGGACTTCGCTCCCAAACATACACTGCATTTGTTGGATTCTATTCAGAGAAGAGCTGTTCGTCAGATTGGAGACCCGGAACTGACCGGCGGCCTTGATTCGCAGGAACATCGAAGAACGGTTGGCGAGTTGAACCTATTCTACAAGTATTTTCATGGAAAGTGTTTGAAGGATGTGGCCCGCTTAATTCCTCCCAGAGCGGTGCATGTTAGAAGTACACGTCGCGCTAATACTTCACATTCGTATGAAGTTCAGCTTGTTACTCCTCGTACAACGCTTTTCAAGCAGTCTTTTATATGGAAAACATCATCCCTTTGGAATAACTTGCTAGGACTGTGTTTCCCACCGAGTACAATTTACAGCGATTCGAGAACAACATGTATCGCTTTTTCCGCACACTTGTCGCTCCTTTAGCGCTTTAGGGACTTCTTTCCTGCAGCACGTGTGCTAGACCCATAAAAAAAAAAAAAAATTCGTCATTCCCGAAACAAATGAGATAATGAACTTTACTCTATCGTTAACGCACCCTATACAGGACAGGATTTAAAGTTTCTGATATTATGACGTCTAAAACACTTCAATAGTTGTTATTTGTAGTTGTAGTGTAGATTTATAGGAAGAAACAAAACACACAGGAAAAATCAAAGGAACTAGGAAAATAATAACAAGTATACGCGAGCCAAGTTGTAGATATGATTTGACGGTATTATGTCTTTCTTATTTGTCAAAATGATATATAATGTTCATGCACCAAAAATATGCACAATACTTTGATTTTTTCTAACATTTGGTGTGATTTCATCCTATTTGGATCAATTTACTAAATAGAGAGAAAGAGAGAAGTTGCATATGTTCGAACAAAAGTTCATGCTTGTTTTTACCAAGCACCCTACTCGAGAATCTGGGCACGAATAGGCAAATCGGTAAAAAAAAATTTTCCTTTGTGTCATAAAAATTTACACGTAAATGTCTACGTTATTTACTAAAATTGGAAAAGCAGCCGTCGCGACGGCGCTTGAATTTTTTAAACGATTAAAAAGGAATAAACGGAGCTTACCGAAGAAACACGTGTTGTTTTTTTTTTGATAACGTATTTTAGGAAAGAGACATTTTCTGTATATATATATATATATATATATATATATATATATATATATATATATATTGCAATTTTTATTCTTTAAAATTTTAACATAAAAAAATATTTCTATGTTATTAGGTTAAAACCAAAAATAATGAGATTATGAATCCGAATAAGAACCGATGACGTGATACTATAACCCTGAAGAGAAACTTCATTAGTTTTGTCGGTCATCAGTAAAGTTTTTTTAAGAAATTTAAAGTTTCTCAAAAATAAATAGCTAGTAATTTTATTATGTTGTATGTTTAAAAATGAAAAGTGAAGCTTGTGACACTTATTTGATCTAGAAAGTCTTTTCATTTTCCTGTTTCGCGAATTTACATTACGTTTTATGTGCTACTGGATTTATCTGTTAGTTATAAAAAGGATTTTTTACACGGTATCGGGCCATATATGAAACTAAAATAAAAAAAATTTTAACGGAAATATAGTGATTCCTGCACACTTTGCATTTTATGTGAATAACTTTAAATTTACTCTGCTTTTGTTTCTATAAATATATTTACTTTTCAATATAGTTTATATTTATCTCATATTACAATTTGTTAAACATAAAATTGAATATGTTCTAATTTGCTGTAAAGTTACGTTTCATTTGAAAATGGAAAAATAGGTTCCTACTTCCCTGGCTTACAAAAATATTATATTCGCGAAAAATTATTCTCTCAGATTTTTGCATTGGTGTACCTACTGAAAAATCATAAAACTTCAGGGTCCATTTTTCATTTATTGAGAAGCGATATTTTTCTAGTTGCTTTTACTGCAGTATATATATACACATATATATATATATATATATATATTTATATATATATATATATATATATATATATATATATATATATGTATATATATGTATATATATGTATATATATATATATATATATATATATATATATATATATATATATATATATATATATATATATATATATATATATATATATATATATATATATATGTATATATATATATATATATATATATATATGTATATATATATATATATATATATATATATATATATATATATATATATATATATATATATATATTAGCCGTGGCCGCGGCTCCTCTCGCGTGGATTTCATTCGCTATTATCGTCACTGCTCATTCCTTATATTACTTAACGTAATAAAATATATCCTATAACCTGGCCAGAGAATATAAATATAAATTAAAAAAAAAAAAACTCGTAAATCGGATAAGTAGTTCTCGAGTAATAAGCGCACTAACGAACAGACAGGCAGGCAGAGAGACGTTGCATTTTATATGTATTATATTCTTTTCTTTGCTACATGATATTGTTCCATATTCGATGATTTAGGCAGCATATTGCAAGAGAACTAATATATTATACGTATATTCTGCAAACCAGCCCAATTCTTTTTAACACGCTAACGGCAAACTTTTTTCCGACTTTAGTCACTATTATTGTCACCGCTTATTTCTTATGTTACCTAATGTAATAAAATATATCCTATAACCTGGCCAAAGAACATATATATGTTAAAAAAAATCACGTAAATCGGATAAGTGGTTCTCGAGTGGTAGGCGCACTAACGGACAGGTAGAGACACAGAGAGACAAATATACAGATTGCATTTTATATATATTATAGGATATTATAGATAACCTGGCCAGAGAATAGAAGTATGAATTAAAAAAAACACGTAAATCGGATAAGTGGTTCCTCTCGAGTGATAACCGCACTAACGGACAGAGAGACGTTGCATTTTATATAATATATATATATTATATATATATATATATATATATATATATATATATATATATATATATATATATATTATAGATCCTTTGCTACATGATATTACTCCATATTCAATGGTTTAGGCAGCGTACTGCAAGAGAACGCGCTAACGGTAA